>CM069915.1:53140415-53241425 GCA_036172215.1 Camellia granthamiana | reverse complement strand
GAAAATGTATACACAGCCACTCTCCTTATCACGTCTCAAGCTCAAAGGAGAGTGGCGCTCAGCTTTCAAGCACCAAACAAGCATCTCAATGCATGATGGCCCGAATATCAAGCTTGTACAAGCTTAGTGAATGCACAAACAACACAAAGAGGCTTCACCCCTATCATGCATGATCAAGGGGGTTGGCGACCAAGAAACGTGACACGTTTCATCACTTTGAGTATGAAACGTCCCACATTTCTTGTGTTTAGATTAACGTCCGATCCAAACACATGCAATGCAACACAAATATGCTTATCTTGCATGTTTTACTTTGCTCAATTCTTGTTTATACATTTTAAAATTACCGAGTCATTCATTAACCGGTTTAGTTCAATGTGAAAGTCCTCTAATGGGAAAGATGGCCTCAGCCACAAGCACCCTGAGCATGAAAGAAGCCTCATGCTTTTCGTTAGTAGAAACCCTCAAGAGAAGGCTAAAACCATTAGGCATGAAAGCCTCAATTCCATGCTCAAGCCAACAAGGGGCTTAAGACCACTTTCAAAGCAAATAAAAGAGTGAAGCATGGAGAAAGATTGCAGAAATTTCAGCACTGAAATGGCATGCAAAAGACTCTAAATCATGCATACAAGGCATGCTAAAAGGCCAACAAGCATCAAAGCTAGTGAAGTGCATTATACTAGAAACATGCAATACAATGCTCAAATGATCAAACCAGCTATGGACAGACCTAAAACATGCTAAATCAGTGGCAAAAACATGCTGAAACTTGGACACAAAAACCAAGAAAAACATGCACACATGTTGGCTTGCAAGCAAGACACAAAGCACAACTCTTAGAAACGATGAAAGAGTGATATGTGTGAGAGTGTGACAGAGGTATATGCTCTGAAATTACATGCTAAATGATGCTATGGCATGTAAACAACCCAAGCAAAGCATGCTAGAGGCTTCAAAACACAAAGCTAGTAAAGGCCAACTCTACTATAGCTATACAAAGAAAGCCTCAAAAGGCCAAGACCAATCAAAATAGTCCTAAAGCATGCTAAATCAAAGCCAAAAACATGCTAAAGTGGAGCATACACATGCTAGATTAATAGGCTAAACCATCAAGTACACTAGGTTAGTGAGTAAGTTTACATTACAAGTGCAAGATGCAAGCAATGAGTGGCCAAACCAGCCAAAAAAAGAGTTTAAACATGTTAAAATATAGCCAAAAACATGCTCAAACTAAGCTAAGACAAGTCACAAAAACATGCTACTTTGCAAGGCTAACTAGGCATAGCATGGAGAGACAAGGAGGGGAGGCCACCCCCCTCTTGTTTGGGACCTCAAAACATGTTTTCTACCATTGAAATTCCTCTGGAATTTAGTGGTTAAAGGGCCAAAAAAAGGAACACTTAGCGAATAAGCAACAAAGGAGGGTGGACCACCCCTAACTTCAAAGAGGCCTCAAACCATCATTTTAAACACTTAAAAATAGAGGTTTTTGTAGTTGACAACTAGGCCAAAATTTGCATGCAAAGATGGCCAAGAGAATGTACAAAAATAAGCTTAAAAAGGAGAAGAGGCTTACCCTTGAAGCACCGCAGCAAGATGGCAACTTTCTGAGCCAAAACCAGCCTTAAAGAACTCCAAACAAGCCTTAAGAAACCTCAACTCCAAGATAGGGGTGTTTGGTTTAGGGGTTGTATGCAAATATGTGAAGAAAAACGACTTTCAAGCACAATATAGCACAATATAGAGAGAGAGAGAGAGAGAGAGAGAGAGAGAGAATTCCAGAGAGAGAATTCCACCCGAGAGAATTTTTAGCTCTGAAAATTTGTAGAGAGAGGGGATTTTAGTGTGAGAAGCTCCCAAACTTTCTAACCTTTCTCAATGATAGATATGGCCTCAATATATAGCAAAAATGGAGCATTGGTCGAAATATCTGAAGCTAGAAATATCTGGAGCAGTGTAGGACAGCTGGAGGAGAAATATCTGCAAATTATAGGCTTTTTGGACATTAGTGGCTGACCGGCCACTTTTTCTAGCCGACAAGGATCATTTTTGGCCGACATATGGCCGGCATGCTCCATTTGTGGCCGGCACACTCCCATAGGGGCCGGCAGAAAAAAATAGTCCCTGGTCCCAAATTCAACCAGGCATAACTCCTTCATCTGAACTTATTTTCAGGTCATTCTTGAGCCTAAATTGAATCCCCGAAAGTCTTCTTTCCAATGGTGGAAGCCTCACATTAAAATTCGAAGTGTGCTAAGAGATATTTGTCTTTCAGTGAAGACTGCTCAATTTCAGTCCAACCGGATTGATGCCTAACTTCAACCAACCATATCTCTCTCATCTGGACTCGGCTTTAGGAGATTCTTGAATGCAAAATAAAGCCCCAGAAGTCTTCTTTCCAATGATGTTAGCCTCATAGCTAAAATCCAAGTAAATAAATGGATAGGCCCAATTTAGTGAGGGCCGCTCAACTCTCCCTTAACGATTCATGCCCAACTTCTTCTCCAACTGGGTTTCTTCTCTCCACTCTTCTTTTCTTCAAATTCAAACCTCTAAACAAGATGTTTTAGAGATTTTTTTCAATGAGCTCACCTCTTTTTCATTCATTTCCACTTTGTCCTTGCTCAGTTTACTGAAAAGCGCAATATTTAACAAAATGCGAGCGTCGGAACATCGTAGGAACTTTGTTTCAAAAATATTTTGAAAGAGAGGGTTTTAAATTCTAAAATCTTTTTGGTCCAAAAATGGGGTGTGAGGTTTGGATTTGACACTCTCCTTGCCAAAGAAATCGAATCCTTGCACTGCACATCTCTTACCACCAAGTAAACAATTTGTAGCGCCCAAGTCTTAAGGGCGGTCAAAAATGGGGTGTCTACACGCTCCCAGTTAGGACCCAATTTTCCATCAATTGGATTTTTTGACTACCTAGAACTCTTCGTTGGACTAGATCTCCTGGTTGGAACTCCCTGGGGTGAACCTTCTTATTATACCTTTTTAAGAATTGTTTTTGGTAATTCGCCAGCACGCAGTCTGGATTTAAGAATTGTTTTTGGTAATTCGTCAACTTGACTAGGGTTGTTGCTCTCATTTCTTCAATTAAATCCAGACTGCGCACTAGCGCTTGTTCAATCTGTAACTCTTCATAAAATTTTGATTGTATTGTAGGCAATCCAACTTCTAATGAGATAACACCTTCAGTTCCAAAGGCCGGGGCATGGGGTGTTTCGCCCGTTGCCCTTCCGGGTGTTGTTTGAGAGAACATTGGGTAGTTCATTAACCCACCTTCCTTTCAACCGTTCTAAGCGCTTCTTCATTCCATCCAGCATAGTCTTGTTAGAGGCTTCTACATGTCTATTGCTTTGAGGATAACAGGGAGTTGAGAAGAAGTTTTTTATCCCTAATTCTGAGTAGTAATTTTTGAAAATGGCTCAATCGAATTGTATGCCATTATCAGAAATGAATGCTTGTGAGATACCAAACCTGGTTTTAATGCTGTGTGTAGCTCAACTTTCTTCACGCCCTCTTTCGGAGAGCTCGAATTAGTCTCCTACAGTTCGGACTCCTGTCACGATTTTGAATCTAATCTCACAAAGTGCAATGTGAGACTGATAAACACCAAAGAGTCCAATCCGGCAAATCGTTTTTGGAAAATCATATTTTAAATCAAATAATGCCAAAACTGGACTACTTTGCCAGAATACAAAGTCGCCACCTAAATATTTTATTTTTGAAAAATTTAGGAAACACTGACTCGTGCCAAAGGCCATGTATCCATCATCACCAAAGTTGCCTCGGCTCAGGAACTTGGGTACGACAGGGGAAGGTCATAACATGAGCACCCCCGCTTGCCCGATCAAAGGATCAACCTCTACTAAGCATGATACGTTGTTTTATAAACACACGTGTTTTTGTTCTAGTTATTAGCTATCTTTACTATGTGATGCGCACAATATACAAGTATAGACTAAAATCGCGAGAATTGGAACAACTCAATTCATGTTTGTTTTCGAAAATGGTTTGAAAGTGCCACTCTCAAGTGGGCTAAAGCGTGGATTTGCCACCCTCAAGTAGGTTTAAAACATGATGATTTTGCCACTTTGCAAAGTGGGCTTGAAAATGCACATTTATCGAATTGTCCCAATTCAAGCAACAAAGCCTTCATCTATAGGCATTCATGCAGTTAATCACTTAAGCAAATAGCCTCATGGCAAGCATGCGATCATGGCAACACTCACACTCATGCAAGTATGCTAAAGCGTAAAAACTTACAGTGTACTCCAAGCCAAAATAAAAGCTAGTTAGAAATATGCATGATCCTAACTATACAAGATGCCTAATACAACACATGCAATAATGCAACTAATTGGCTCGGCTATCTAAGATGGCATTTGATACAATTTGATAACATGCTTTGAAATACGTATTCAAATAGGTATTGAAACACAATACAGTTTGAATGATGTGCTGAGCCCGTTGCATGCAAGACAGATGAATGATGCAAACATGCAAGCATAAGGTATGCTAATCAAAACGTGCCCTAAAACTAACCATCGAAAGTGGTTAAATAAAAGGGAGAAAGAAGTGGAGTTGGAAGACATGCACACACACACACACACACACTTATTACAACATTTCGCCCCTCTTGGAGGAGGGTCTGAATAAATAAGCTAAGCTACACTAAGCTAAGCTAATTATTACAAAATAACTAATTAACTAGGCTAAGCTAATTAATTATTACAAACCGAATTGGACAACTAGCTATGCTAAGCTAATTAAAATATTACAAAACAGATTAAACTAATTAATTACAACACATGTAATGATTAGCTACAACTAGCTAATAAAGCAATAAAATGGCCTCGCGGGCGAGGGAGACATGCATGCTCGGTTGCGTCCTCCCGAAAATCCATCAACGTGCCACCGGTTACACTCGCCTTGATCTCTGAACAATGTACTAACTTCTAGACTACCTTTGCTCCAAAACAGGAACACTTTTGCACAAAAATGGATTGGTGGCCGGTCAGCCACAGAAGGTGGTTGTCGGCCACCTTAACTAGCCGGTCGGCTAGTCTAGGTGGCCGGTCAGCTACTTCATGTGGTCGATCGGCCACTGCTTTTTCTAGGCTTCTGGTTTTGCTGTAACAGAGAGCAACAGAGGCAAAGAAATGTATTGGCAAATAAATGTATTTGCAAGGAAATGTGTGTACTACCACCCTTCCTTATCATGTCTCAAGCTCAAAGGAGTATGGCACTTGGCTCTCAAGCCACCAATCAAGCATTTTCATGCATGATGGCCAAAGAACCAAGCTTGTACAAGCTTAATGAATGCGCACATAAGACTCAAATGGCCATCATCCTATCATGCATGATCAAGGGTAACGGCGACCAAGAAATGTGACACGTTTCATCACTTTGAGTATGAAACGTCCCACATTTCTTGTGTTTGGATTAACGTCCGATCCAAATACATGCAATGCAAACAACATGCTTATCTTAGTCATGTTTTACTTGATTCAATTTTATTTACTCATTTTAGCATTACCAAGCCATTTCTTTAGTCAATTTGTCCAAAGTGATTGTCCTCTAATGAGAGAGGGGCCAACCAAAGGATGGTTTAAGACATGAGAGAGATCATGCTTTGGCTAGAAGGAACCCTCAAGAGAGAGTTAAAGCCATTGAGCACAAGCTCTATCTCAAGCTTAAACACAAGCCTAAGGTCAACCAACCCTCAAAACAAATAGAAAAAATGAAGAAATGAGGGAGGTTGCAGACTTTTTTAGTGCTGAAATGGCATGAGAAATAATGCTAAAATATGCAAGCAACATATGCACAACATGTTAAGGGCCAAAAGCATTAAAACTAGTGAAGAGCACTACACTAGAGGCATGCAATATCAAGCTTAAATGACCAAACCAGCTCTGGACAGAGCTAAATCATGTCAAAACAATGACTACAACATGCTGAAATGGCAGCATAAATGGCAAGAAAAGCATGCTCACTTGTTGGCTCATAAACAAGACACAAAACACAACTCTCAAAAGCCATGAAAGAGTGAAACATGTGAGAGTATGACAGAAATATATGCACTGAAATCATATGTTAAATGATGCTATATCATGCAATCAACTCAAGCAAAGCGTGGTAGAGACCTTAAAACACAAAGCTAGTGAAGCCAATTACACTATAGCCATGCAAGGAAAGCCTCAAAGGACCAAGACCACTCAAAACAGAGTTAAAGCATGCTAAATCAGTAGCAAAAATGTGTTGGAGTTAAGCTAACACATGCTAGAACAACAGGCTAAGTCATCAAATATGCTAGGCTAGTAAGCATGATTGCACTACAAGTACAAAAAGCAAGCAACAAGTGACCAAACCAGCCAAAAACAAAGTTAAAGAAGGTCAAAATAAAGCCAAAAGCATGCTTGAACTAAGCTACAAAAGGGTAGAAAAGCATGCTCACATCCTAGGCCATCTACGCATGCAAACAAGATACAAGGAGGGGAAGCCACCCCCTCCTATTTTGGACCTCAAAACCAACTTTTTGCCACTGATATTCCCCTGGAATTCAGTGGTTAAAAGGCCAAAAAAAGATTGTTTTAAAAGCTTTAAAAGATGGTACAACACTTAGCAAACAAGCTACAAAGGTGGGTGGACCACCCCTAACTCCAAAAATGCCTTAAGCTACCATTTTTTAGCCTTAAAAACAGAGGTTTTTGTAGTTGAAAACTAGGCCAAAAACAACATGCAAAGGTGGCCAAACTAGTATACAAAAATAAGCTTGAAAAGGATAAGCTTTAAACCTTTGAAGCACAGCAACAAAACAGCTACTTTCTGAGCCAAAACCAGCTTTGAGAGCTTAAATAAGACCTCCAAGAACCTCAGATACAAGGTGGTCTAATTTGGTTAAGGGGTTGTATGCAAATATATAGAGATTTCCCACTTTTAAGCACAAAATAGGATGAGAAAGAGGATTCTAGAGAGAGAGAGAGGAAAATTTGCTCACAAATTTTTTGTAACCCTCAAAATGGGGGAGAGAGCTCCCCTTATATAGAAATACAAGCCTGAGGCTTGTTTCCATTCCTTCATACACGTGTATGGATGATGACTTCAGTGATCAACAGCTGGCACAGCTAGCACACAAAATATCTGAAAAAAAAAAGAAAAATGGCCGAGTGGCCGACCGGCCAGCTCCCCTAGTCGACCGGCCACCTCAGGTGGCTGACAAGGGGAAAAAGTGGCTGACAAGGGCCAAAAGTGGCTGACAAGGCCTTTCCTCCCTCTAGACAAGGGGCACCAAGGTCTGGCCCAAAAACAAGGCCAAAACACAGAGAGTTTAGAGGCTCAAAGACAAGGCATTCCGCCAAGAGCTTTGGGCACTCAAAACGAGCACAAACATGCACAATCATCAAGTTCACAAACGATAACATCTAAGTCTTGAGGTCGGTAAAAAAATGGGGTGTCTACACTGTGCCAAGCGAAGTTCTTGATATCTTTGTCTTTGATTATGATTAGTGGCTCAGCTTCCACCCGTTTAGTAAAATATTCCGTTGTTACCAACAAAAATGCTTTCCCTCAACTGCCCTTTGGAAGTGGGTCTATCAAATCCATGCCCCACTGGGCAAAGGGCCAAGGGTTGGTTAATGGGTGAAGGTCTGCCGCTAGTTGGTGAATTAGAGAGGAAAAACGTTGGCACTTGTTGCATTTTTTGATGTATGCCTGACCATCTTTGTGCATAAACGGCCACCAATAGCCCTGAGTGATTACAAGCTCCGCTAAAGACCGCCCCCAGTATGCATTCCACAGATTCCTTCATGTAGCTCATACAGGATATTGTCAACAAGGGCTGGGTAGATGCATAATAGGCATGGCCCTGTGAAGGATTTTCTATACAAGACTCATTTTTCTGAGATCTAGAATCTGGGCACTCTTCTCTTGACTTTATTGGCTTCTTTTTTATCCTTTGTCTCTCACAAGATTGGCTGTATGTCTTGCTTTGTTTTTGACAAAATACTAGACTGGGGTAAGAATTCAATTACAATGGTTCTGGCCTCAATTTTTTCCACTGTCAAAGTAAGGGCGGCTAAAGCGTCTGTGTGGGAATTTTGGTCCCTACCTATCTGGACTATCTTGAATTTTTGAAAGGATTTTACCATGTCCTAGACTTTGTTTAAATAGGCTTGCATCATTTCATCCCTGGCGACATATTCTCCAGTGAGTTGGTTAACCACAAGCGGAGAATATTAGTGTACTGTGAGGTCTTCAATGTTGAGGAGTGTTGCAACCCGTAATCTTGCGAGCAGGGCCTTGTATTCTGCTTCATTATTCGAAGCTTTGAACCCTAAACGGATTGCTTGTTCATAGAGAATGCCTTCAGGAGAAAGTAAGGCCACACTAGCTCATGTTCTTTTCAAGTTCGATGCACCATCTATGAAGAGTTTCTAGTTGTCCATGTCACCGACACATAACTTCCATATTAAATCGTTGCCCTGTCCTAATCGAGCTTGTCGCCCGGTTTCTATGGTATTGGACTATTGTGATAATGTCAATTCCAGCTTTTATGTCTCTTGGATCACAACCTATTGCCCCCTAGTTCTGTGGCTGGTGACGCATCAACTGTAGAACTTTGTTGAGGTTGTTCAATTAAGAATTCTACAATGAAGTCAGCCAGGACTTGGGCTTTGATGGCAGTTCTGGGCTGAAGAGCGACGTCGAATTTCCCCAATTCCACAGCCCACTTAGCGATGTGCCCAGAAAAATCAATTTTGTGAAAAGGCTTCGCAAAGAATGCTGGTTAGCACTATGATAGGGAGACCTTGGAAGTAGTGTACAAGCTTCCTAGCTGTAGTCATTAAGGCCAGGACTAATTTTTCCAAGGGTAAATACCTTATCTCTGCGCTGTTCAGAGTTTTGCTGATGTAATAGACCAGCAGCTAGGTGTTTTTCATATTTCTGACTAGGACTGAGCTCACCGCATGCCCTGACACTGCTAGATATAGGTATAGCCTTTCACCCCATTGAGGGGTCGAGAGCAAAAGAAGTGAAAGGAGGTACTGTTTTAATTTCTCTAGCTTTTGATCGCACTATTTATTTCATTCCACTCCTCCTTCCTTCTTAAGGAACTGAAAGAAGGGTCAACATTTGTCTAAGGAGCAACTTATGAAGTGGTTAAGTGTCGCTACCATCCCTGTCAACTTCTGCATTTCTTTAAGCTTGCGAGGTGGCTGTAAGTTGAGGATGGCTTTCACTTGCTGAAGGTTTGCTTCGATCCCCCTTCTTGTCACCAAATAGCCTAGAAATGTTCCTGACTCAATACAAAAACACATTTAGCAGAATTTAACTTTAATTTGTAGGTTTTAAGGCTATTAAATGTGGTTTGTAGGTCTTTTAAATGGTCAATTTCTAGCTTGCTTTTGACAACCATATCATCAATATAAATTTCTATGATTTTTCCTATCTGTTCAGAAAACATAGTGGTAACTAGTTGTTGATGAGTGACTCTAGCATTTTTAAGCCCAAAAGGTATCACCTTTTAGCAATATAACCCTTGTGGAGTTATAAAAGTAGTTTTTTCCTAGTCTGGCTGATTCATTGCTATTTGGTGATAGCCAGCGTCCAGAAAACTCATTGTAGCATCCCCAGAAGTGGCGTCCACCAATTGGTCAATTTTTGGTAGGGGAAAGCAGTCTTTAGGGCAGGCTTTGTTAAGGCTTGTGAATTCTACACATACTCTTCATTTCCATTCTTTTTCTTAACAACAACAATGTTAGACATCCAAATGGGGTAATGAACTTCTTTTATGGCTTTTGCGTCCAGGAGTCTTTCGACTTCCTCGACTATTGCCTCAATGTGATCTGCATGAAACCTTCTACTTTTTTGAATTACTAATTTATATGTAGGATCAACATTGAGACAATGAATGATAATATTGGGGTCTACTCCTAACATCTCATAAGGTGTCTAGGCGAAGACCTCAAGATTATCCATTAAAAACTTAAAAATGAGTTTTTTATCTTGTTCAGACATAGAAGATCCGAACAGGAAGTACCTTTCAGGATCGTCGGACAATAATTGGATTTTATGGAGTTATTCTATCATGCGTCGATCCTTTCCAATCTCCTCCAAAACTTTTGAGTCCGGCATTTCGACTGAGCATACTCGTTTCTAAGCTAGCTTGACCTCTTTATGTCCCAAGGCAAGCATTAAACAGCTTCATGCGGATAGTTGGTCTCCTCAAATGGTTTTAATGCTTCATTCCTTGTTAGGGAACTTCAGAGCTTAGTAAAGTGTAGAGGGAACTGCTTTGAGCTAGTGCAACCATGGTCTGCCCATAATAGCATTGTGTAGTGAGGGCACATCCATGACCAGAAAGCATACTTCAAGACATACAGATAATGTCCTAACTGGTAGCGTCACCTCTCTAACCGACCAGACTAGGTTAGAGTTAAAGCCTAGCAGTGGTGAGTCAACCTTCTTGAGATCTTGATCCTTGAGGCCCAAGCTCTGGTAAAGTTTATAATACATGATCTCGGTTATGCTGCCTTTATCAACCAATATCATCTTCACTCCGAATCCATCCATGTCCAGTTTAATAATCAAAGTGTCCGAGTGAGGCTAGACTAGCCCTTGCATGTCTTCTTCAAAAAAGGAAATGACTAGGCCTTTGGAGCTGGCCTCGATCCTTGGCTTTTTGCTTCCCAAGGAATACTCTGCTTTGTAAACCTCCCTAAGATGTGCTGCTTTCTGCATCTCTCCCAGGGCTTGTGTTACTCTGTCTGGATGCGCAACTTTATGGATGACATGGATCATTCCCCTTGGATGCTCTGTTGTCGCATCATTCCCTTTTTACTGATTGTTCTGCCCATTTTGTTGCTGCTCTCCCAGGAATTCATTTAGATGCCCAGCTGCTTCCATCTCATTGAGATATCGCTTGAATGAAAAGCAGACTTCTGTCCTGTACCCTACGCCATTCTGGTAAGCACACTTCACCCTATGGTTTTGTACCTTTGGATCTCCCTTCATTTTGGCTAGCGATTTGAACCAAGGCTTGTTTTTAATCTCTAGAAGTATTTACCAAATCAAGAGTCTGAACATAGTTTGAATTATGTAATCTATGTCTTTCTTTTTAATGGTCTGTCCTTTAGCCTCATTTGCCTCCTTGCGCGGAGCACTGGTCTTTTGTGTGCTGGTTTGCATGCTACCCTATCCTACTGACTTCTGGTCTTCTTCAAGCTTACTGAATCAATCGATCTTGAGTTGTAGGTCCGCGACAGTTTTAAGTGGGGTCTTAGTTAATGACTGCCATAGCTTGTCCTCTAGTTGGAGTCCTTGCTTGAAAGTTGAGATCGCTACCTTGTCTGAGCAGTCCTCCTCTATCTCATGAAAAGTCTCCCAGTAAAGCTAGGCATACTACTTAATGATCTGATCCTCTGTTTTCTTTAGCTCCATGAGTGTATCTAGTCCCTTTGCCTTTTTATTGTTTGCTATGAACTATTCAGTAAACTTATTTGCCAGTTGTTTCCAACTCTCAATGGATTCTACTTGGAGCTTGTCATACTAGGCACAGGCTATTCTATCTAGACTGGAAGCGAAGATTCGGTACATAAGTGCCTCATTCTCGTTCCAGAGGACTATGGCATGGCGGTATTGGCGCAGCTAGTCTAAAGGGTGTAATCTTCCATCATAGAGTTAGAACTTTGGGATACTGAATTTCTTTGGCAGTTTTGCTATGGAAATCTTCTTCGTGAATGGTGACACTAGCAGGACTAGTCTCCTATTAGTTGCTCGAAAAGTTATCCTTTCCGTTTGTTTCTGAACAAGACTTCGAATCTTGGCGTCTAATTGTGTAAGTTCTTCTGTTCACCGTGTGTTCGTCTTTCGTAGAGCCTTGTGGCTGGTAATCTTGCCACCAATAGCCTTGCGGCCTGGCCTGCCCTGCCCCATAGGTTATTCTATCCTGATATTTCCACAACTGATCTAGAGTGTTGTCTGGTCTAGTCTTGGGCCACCCTCTCCTGCCCCTGGGTGTTGATAAACGCCCTCATGTCCTCTATAGGCAAGTTGGAACTCTGGGTTAGACCTGACCTCCTTGGGCATTTCCCTCATGCCACTTCCTTTCTGTGCAGAAAGGATCTTACATCGTCCGAACAGGCGTAATCCTCTGTTTGATATTCTTTTTGTTTGTAAGAGGTCTGGTGACGCCTCTCAGATTCGGGCAGACTACTTGCTACATGACTAGTTTCACCAGCCTTACGAGTCAGTATAGGTCTTTGATTTGCCTCAGTCTGCGTCCTTCCCTTAGATTGTTGTGACTGTCTCCTCCTTGGAGGACGTGAGCATCCCTCATTTTGCCCTTGAGACACCAATTGTTGATTCTGGTCTTGCTTCAGAGCCCTGACTTGGTCGGCGAGCTTTTTGAGTTACTGGTTCATGACACATATAGCTCGATTACAGTTAGCTCTTGTGCCCAATGGTTTCCTTCTGAGTTTTCAATGGCAAGCAAGTTTCTCTCTTCTTGTTCGCGTCATTCTTGAGATGTTCCGACATTCAAAGGGCGCCTTTATTGGCTTGGGGAGAGGTTCACATCATGTTTATTCTCAACAAATAAGTTGGCGTCTTCCACTGCCATAGATAATCTGGAATCTCAGCACGTGGAGCTAAGCTTTTGGCTACATAATTCCCATAAACAGTGCCAAATTGTGGTCGGTAAAAATCAAACCACTTAGGTTGCGGCGGTGACGTGGTGGAGATAACTTGGTTCCTGACTTGAAACACACTCAGATAACTATAAAGCAGTAGCTGGAGTAGCTTGGGGACCCTCCGATGCCTAAGTCAATGACAGGATTAGACAAAGGTGCAGTATTACATAGTGAGATTCAAGTGGAAGTGTTTGCATATCTCAATTATGCTGATTGTGTCCTCTATTATAACTTGCTCCCACTAGCCATTATGGGCTGTTGGGCATCCCCACTCCTCACTTCAGCCCCTTTTCCTTAGGGATTGTGCTCCACCAGGTGAGGATTTCTAGGAGTTGGTTGAGCCTAAAATATAGGAATGTGGGTTAACTGGGTCTGCGCCCTTTTTGGGCGTGCTTCTTTCTGCCTCTTTTCTATCTTAAAACTTCCTGACCTAGTCTGGACCTGGACTGTCAGGCCAGACTCAAACTATCCTGGACTGACTCTGGCGGGGATGCCTATCCGCTGTCAGCCTAGGAATTCCAGTCCTGCCTTATGTTGACTCATTTTTTTTGCCTTTCACATTTTACATCATAGGTCCTAGAAAGTATAGCTTTCGATTTGAAAAAAATAAAAATAAAAAAAAGGAAAAGAAATTAAGGTCATGTTTGTTTAGCTGACTCAAGGGTGGAATTGGAAATTTCTATTGATTAAAAAAAAATTGTGGGATTGGACTATAAATGAAATGGACCCCACCTACAGTTTGTTTAGTTGATTCATGAACTTCTGAGTTGTTACTCCCAGGGGACTGTTAATCTTACACCACAGTGGAATTAGGTTGCCCTAGTTGGAGGTGGGTTTGTAATCCAACAGTAGTGTCCCAGGCAATGAGCAAGTGTCTTTTTTATTTGTTTTATATTATAATTATAATATATATATATATGGTGGATCATCACAGAATCTTCATCTTATTATAATAATATTATCATTTAATATATAATATTATTATTTAGAATAATTTTTGTACAAATACTTAAAATATGTCAAAATAAAATAAAACAAAATAAAAAATACATAAAATCATACAAAATTATAATAAGGGTATTTATGAAATTTCATAAATTAATTTCATTGAAAGATGGTAAAATAAACAATAATTATTGTCATGATATTACTAATCTAATAGTGTATAAACAAACACACTTTATCATACATTTCCAACTTAATACTATCATGTTACTAATCTTCTCACTCAATCTCACCGAACTCATAATCTTATCTAACCTAATCCGCCAAACAAACATGGCCTAAAGGTAGAAGAATTAATTCAATCTCAAGGGGGAACTCTTCATAAGTTTTTAGCTCACAATAAACAAACAAAGAGTATAGATTCAGTTGATAATGAAGATCATATTGATGAAGACTTTGAAGATCTTGTGAGTGAAAAACCTAAGGAAAATGAACAACCAAGTCAATACTTGAATGACAATGAACATTCGGTGAATGAAGAACCTAATCAAAAAGAAAATTTCACTATAGACTGTGGACCCTTGAACATTAAGATCCAAGCAATTGGGACAAGGTTGACAAAAAATTTAGAGATTTATTGGTAGAAAGAGGTCCTATAAGAGGTGCCGATGTGGATTTTCCTAATGATGAATTTGCTAAACATTTCTCCTCTACAAATTACATTTCACATTTACCAAATGTAGAGAAACAAAAGAGAAAATAGTTGGTATATTCTATAATGCTTTAAGATGGAAACAATATTTAGGGGTGTTTGGCAAGTTGGGTTTGGGATTTTTTTTTTTTTTTGCTAAAATACACAAAAAGAGAAAATAGGCTAAAATAGTCAATAAAAAAAAATGTTACATCAAACTCATAATCATTTTACTTTTGGGGTACTTACCAATTAGTCCTATTAACTAGACTTATTTACCTACAGGTCCTAACTAATAAATTTAACACTATAAAAATAAGAGAGCGATAAATTTATCACTAAAAATTTATTCATAAAAACAAAGAGACTGATAAATTTATCACTATAAATTTATTCATAAAAATAAAAGACTGATAAATTTATCTTTATCACTTAATAAATTTATCAATAGGACTTAATGGGTAATAAGTCTCCAAAGTAGGACCCATTGGATAATAAGTCTCCAAAGTAGGACCTATTGGTAGTTTACCCTTTACTTTTTCTCTCACAAACATCATATCCAACTACAAAAAAAATCCAACCCTCTTCCTAAACACAACTATTTTAGCCTACAAAAATAATCAAAAACTAAAATAACCAACTTTCCAAACAAGGCCTCAGTTGGCTACTGATGGATTTAAAGATCGGAAGAATCTTACTCAAAGACTTGGAAGTCATGAAACTAGCTATGATTACAGGTGCAAATGGATTGAATGGAAGTTAAATTGCAGAAGAATGACACGATTGACAAAAGTATGCAAGAAGAACAAATCACTAGAGAGAGAAAATATTGGAAACAAGTATTACCATAGTTGATAAGCTAGATTATGGAAGCCTAATTAGTACTTTTGCATCTAAAATTGCAAGAATAGTAATATTTAGTTGATAGTTAATTTGTTTAGTTTAGTTTTTTTTTTTTAAAATAGAATTTGCTAACTATAAAGCCACGGTGTTATATTTTTGTCCTTTTGCGCAATGATTTTTCATGTCTTTTGTAAGTAAGTAAATTTTAGTAAAATAAGTACTTTCCATTTCTACCACAAAGGTTTTTTTTTTGAGTAATAATTCATCCCCCTTTTCCCCCCACCTTCTTTGACCCCCTCTCTCTCTCTCATTGGTTACATTTTCTTTTTCTTTTTCTTTTTTCTCCTGCTCCTCCAATCACCACCCGCCACGTGACAAAGGGGATGAGGGGGTGACCCTCAAAAGAGGGTCTCAAGCATTATTCTTTTTTTTTTTTTTTCATCATTACATATAAGTGGCCCCCATTTTAACGGTTCACCTTGAGTCCCAGAAAACTCAAGACTGGCCCTGCATTTGGGTAATGATTCTTATTGTTGGTGATGTCACTTGTGCCTCTCCTAGGATGTGACTAACCCTTCTTGCTTCTTTGGGAAATCTCTTCTCTTTGGCGGGTAACCCTTGTACGAGACGTGAAGTCAAGATGTCGACTATTTACTATGTTCACATCCACAACTAGTCTTTTAAATTTCATAAACATGAGTAGTTAAGCCAAAGATTCAATTTCTTTTTTTTGGAATATATTTCACAACTGTTTTGATTGTAAATTTCATATAGCACACATAACATTTTCAATTGCATACGTACCATTCTAATTTTTTAAAGGAGGGTGGAGAGAATTATTCAGGGGTTCATCTTGGGATCCACTTCAATAATCTAGACAATTCATTTATATAGATTGTCAAGTATATTATCTATGCAAAAAATAAGATAATTAGATATCGATAACTACATAATCATGTTACATTTATTTTTAAAAAATGAGCAACAATTATAATTTTAAAAATAAATCGTCTATTTTTTTTAAAACAAATGTGTCTTCATCCTACGACTACGAATATTTAATAATTATAATTTTTTACATAAACAGTTTAGATCACTAAAATGAATCTTAAAATGAGCCCATTAAGACCCAACAATACTGCTCTCATTGGAATTTAATTCCTTTTTTTTTTTAAAAACGTTGAGATCCTCTAGAGTGAAATGGTAGAGTGATCTCCTATAGTGAATTTATGAGGGTGTGACACCTGTCCCACTAATGGAACCAAGGGTTGAGATCAATCCTTTACCAAAACAACGTCGTTTTGGTGGGGAAAAAAAACCGTGAAAAGAGAAACGAAGAGAGAGAGAGAGAAAGGACACACAGCCACTGGAGTTCTTCTCCATCTCCGGTGCACTCTCCTTCCCTCCTGTCGACGCAACCCCTCCCCTTCTCCTTATCAAGATCGTCTTTTGTTTCTTTATCTCTTGATTGTAAGATTGAATCACAGTCCATCCAAGCAAAGCAATGATGGGTAACTCCGAGAGCAACCTCGACTTGCAATTGAGTTGAAGGACTCGAAGCATGGAATGATGCTTTAGTAGTCCCACACCTCAAGCAAGAACACTCTAGGAGTGGATGCGAGAGTAAAGACAGTGGCTTAGAACGTAAGAAGCCTTAAACACACACATAAAAGCAAAAACAAAAATGATATGGTTCGCACACATATTATAGGCGAAATTAATTGAAGAAAGGGTAGAAATTTTCGGTGAAAACAACCAAAAGTGTTCCACAATGTAGATTCCAAAAACACATTTACCAAGTACAAAACAAACAAAACATAAAAGCTTGCTTTGGTGAAAGAAATAAAGAAATCCATTTGGGTCTTTTCTAACAATCTCAAACCCCAGAACAAAGATAAAATAAAATTTAAGCAAAATTCCAAAATCTAAAAGTACACAAAGGTTAAGATGAATGAGTAAAGAGAAACTAAATTGAAGTTTCGAATCACATAATTTCACAGTCTATATATGAAACAAAATCTTATCTTCCATTTATTTTCTAATCAGCGAATGAGGGAAGGGGAAAATCATATTCACACTATGGAAAACTGTAAAATCAAATAGTAATTCAGAGAGAACATGCATAGAAAGAGAGGGGAATTGAAAGATGAGATCTTGGAGAAGTTTACATTTGTAGAAAGATCTGCATTCTCAAAGAGGGGTCTCTAAGAGAAGATTGTGATTGAAGCCTGGAACTCTGAAATACCCTGCTCTGTATATCTCCCAAAGTTTCTCTCTCTCTCTCTCTTCTCTTGCAACTATTCTTTATTAGTTTCTCTCTCTCTCATGCTTGAGCGAAAGGCATTAAGATCAAATTCAGGAGAGTGTGCCGGAGATGAAGGACTCCCGTGGCTGTGTGTCCTTTCTCTCTCTTCGTTTCTCTTTCCACGTTTTTTTTTTTTTTTTTTTTTTTTTATATTTAGTTTCCCCCACTAAAACGACGTTGTTTTGGTGAAGAATTGATCTCAACCCTTGGTTCTATTAGTGGGACAGGTGTTACGCCCTCACAAATTTACTGTAAGAGATCACTCTACTATTTCACTCTAGAGAATATTAACGTTTTTAAAAAAGCCAACATGTTAAACTTATAATTAATTTTCTTAGTTTGTTAAACAACTATATAATAAATTATTTCCATCCAAACAAACCGTAGAAGTAAATTTTAGTCCTTGTAGTTCCATAATCCGTATACAACATAGGTTAATAAAAAAAAACACAAACAAACAAACAAATTAATTTCCATGAGAAAATCCTTATTTTTGGAAATCATTCAAAGCAGTGGCCACAGAACTCTGACTAGATCCTGACCTTATTTGCACACAACAGTTGAAACCTCTCTGTATAAACTCAGAGAGATAGAGAGACAGAGAGATTGATTCATCTCTTGCATACAACTCCTCTACCATCCATTCCACTTCCACAATTCAAATCACCATACTCGAAACCCTCCGACGAATTGAAGCTCCCATTGAATCTCGCAACAGCGCAATCTACAGCAAAGAGGCTCGAAGATCCAAATTCCTTATGACCACCCAAAACCGGCATCACAACCCCCATCTTTACCTTGCTCACATAATCGCCGCCGTAAGTCTGCCCCAAAACGCCATTAACGCCGCCGCTGAGCGAGTAAAACTTAAACCCTAGGTCTAAATGTGCGAAGCAATCCTCTTCGGTGACTCCATAGTTATGCACTCTCGAATCTTTCTCAGTAATCGGAACAACATTCGCTTTAATTTTGAAATTCCCTTCGACTTCGATCACCACTGAATTGGCATCGCGAGATCTGGTGATGGAGACGCCGGAGACGGCGGAGGGCTGCCAGGTGGCGCCGGAGACGGCGGAGAGGAGGACCGGTTCGCCGTCGAAGGAGAGGGATAGTCGGTCGACAGAGTCGTCCCAGATTGCGGTTTTTTGGGCAGCGATGGAGAGTTTGTGAGAGTCGAAGAGGATTCCGAGAGATTGGATCCATGTGAAGTCTCTCTTCATGTTGGAGTTGCGTTTGCCGATGAAGTGAGCGTTGATGTGGAGATTGGAATCGGTGACTATGCAGAAGTCTTGGCCCTTTTTGCCATGGAAGTAGAACGCTATTCCGTCGGCGCCAACGAAGCGTGGGTCCTGGCAAACTGCTCCCGGCCGATTGCAGTCTGCGCGGGTAATCAATTTCAAAAGCTTAAATATGTAATTTTTTAGTATAGTAGTTTTTTTAATGGTAAGAAAAATAATTTTAAAAAATTGATATGGGAGACATATTTTTAAAATTTGTTTTTAAATTGTAAATTATACGGAAAATAAGCTCATGATTATCTTGATAACATGATTAAAGAATTAATGATGGGATATTTATACAGTCACACAAAAAATACATATGAATATATAAGATTTACGAGATGTATTAATAGGATGGGATCACTTTTAAAATATCTATTATCTGTTCATATACCTGTCATATCTAATTTTGTGACAGAGTTTTGTTTTTGTAGACTTATTCTAAAGAACTAGATAAAAAATTGATTTATACAAAATATTTTTCATTTAAAAGAGGGGCCAGAGAGAGAGAGAGAGAGAGAGAAACTTACTGCAAACAGGACTGCATATGACACAATCAACCTCACATTGCTCAGGACAAGCAATGGGACATGTAAACTCTCTCCGAAAGCACGTTTCATGAGCCTTATTCATGCATCTGGCTTTCTTGGGATTAGTCGAAGGTGGCGGAGTTGAACGTGGCAACGGTGGAGTAGAAATAGGAGTAGGAGGGGATGTGGGCACATTGGAAGGAGGAGGTGGTGGTGATGATGTAGGAACACTAGGAGGAGGTGGCGGTGGAGTGGAAATAGGAGATGGTGGCGATGGTGCACGAGAAGGAGGTGGTGAATGTGGCGTTTTGTGTTTTGGTGGCGGTGGACTACGAGGAGGAGGTGGTGAATGTGGCTTTTTCTGTTTTGGTGGCGGTGGAGGCGATGGCGGTGGTGGTGGCGGAGGTGATGGCGGCGGTGGTGGCGCCGTACACACGGCTTGACAAGTAACACAATCTACAGTGCAATTGCGAGGGCAATCCAAAGGGCAATGGAGATTCTTGTTTTGCCGACAAATAGGGAAATTCTTGTCTTCACACTTGACATGTTTAGGTTTATGTGCTTTTGGTGCTCCGTCAGCCACCACCACTATGAGGAGGAGTACAAGACACACACAAAGGGGCACCGTAGGTTGAGCCATTTTGATCTTTGGTGCAATTAGAATTGTTGGGAGTCTGTGTGCATTTGGATTCATAGTAATTCTGGTTTTTATAGATGTTCTAAATTAGGGAAGGCAAATGTGCCCTTAAATCTAGCATATATTAGTTGTCCACTTGCTCTCATCTTTCCAAATTCCAAGCGAAGTGTTGCTTAGGTAATTCAAAAGTTCCAAAAGGTCAACCTTAATAGTGCTTGATGTTTAAGTTAACAATTCTTTTACAAATATAAAAATTATTAAACACAAAATACTTATGAATAAATAAAATTTCATAAAATTATTGAGCGCAAATAGAGTACCATGTATTATTGTCATGTAATATTTTTATCAAGTGCAAATAATTGTCATCTCACGAACACTGATATAAATGTAATGAATTTCCTTTGTCTAAACCAATTACAATGAAAAAATTGCCTCACATGAAATATACTTTATTGGATATGTAATAATTACTCGAAAATCCTTGATAAAACTAAAAACATGAAAAGTTTTGACTTGCTTGCAAGTACTCGGATAAAGCCTGCTCGATTTGCAGCCTAGCAATGAAGAGTGCTCTTTTCTTTTTGGGTCAAGTTGAATCATTTACTCCAAGAAATTTTAATAATTCTTATAAAAGTGGCCATTCAAAAGGATATTTTCTTTGGTACTCAACCGTTCTAGTCCTTTACAACTGTGATTATATATATATATATATCTAACTCATATTAATGCGTGACAATAACTCTTGTTTGTAAAACATTCCATGGGTGTGAAGTTTGAAAATTCAAATGTTAGAAACTCAAAATATTTTTTCAAAAAAATATTCAAAAAACTTAATGCATTTCAAGAGTAAGTTCCTGAATCTACATCATTGAATAACATTTAGTGTGTTTGGTTTTAATTTTCTGGATTAAGTTTTTTAAAAATTGAGTTTTTTATTTTTCGTGTTTTTTTGTTTTTAGTGAATATTTTTAAAATTTGAAACATTTTTTTTACTTTTTTAGATGCATCTTACTTAGATGTATCTAAAAAGTAAAAAATTTGTGAAAAAATATTTTAAAAAATTAATAAATACATAAAATACGAAAAATCTATTAAATTTTCGTATTTTTTTTTTTTGTATTTTTGGTATTTCTTGAATTTTTAAAAGATTTTTCACAAAAATTATACTTTTTATGTGTATTTATGTTATGTGTGTCTAAAAATTAAAAAAAAATTGCTTAAAATATTAAAAAAATTCAGTAAAAATAAAAAAATTCAGAAAATAAAAAAGTAGAATTTTCTGAAAACTATTTTCAAAAAAACGAAACTAAACAAGCTGATTAAGTTTTTGGATTATTTTTTCTGAACGCTCATACTCTTCTATTGAAAATTTATATACGAGTTTGGGACAAGTCCAAGTAGTGCCCATCTTGATTTTTATTTGTTAAAATAGTAGAGCTTGTACTTTTGAGTAGTTTTTTTTTTTTAGACGAGGACAAGTGTCATGTGATGAACGATGTGTAGTATTACTCTAAGATTACCAAATAAGCTCTCATGAAATTTACCATGTCCTTCGAAAATTGAGCATGTGGAACAAATTTTTTATTTGAATTTTCTCATGTTTCTCCGTCAAAGTAACTTCTTTTTTCTGAAGTAAACTTTTTTAGTTTGATCGTATTGTAGAGATTTTGAAGTAGAGAAGCAAAAAAGATTTAGACAGAAGATCCCTGTTGAACAGTGACAGATGTAAGGGGTGGCTGGCAGGATCCACGACTCTTCCAAACTTCAGAAAATTCTACACAATCTTAAACTATTTTAAGTATTTCTACAATAAATTAGCATTTTACCCTCTACACTTCTCTTGGCAAAATTCCTATGCTCGTCACTGCCAAATCTACTACATCAACATTAAAGCTTCAATAATATTTTCAAGGCTTCAAACAAACACACCTAATGGAAGCTTTTAGAACCAATATTGCATGAACAATGGATAAAAGGGAACTAGTAGGATTTTGGATTGGGTATTTCATAATGCCAATGTCACAATATTCTTATTATTATTGTCTCAATATTGTTGCAAAAATACACCCAAATGCTAGTCTTTGGGGGAAAAAAAAAAAAAATAAATAAATAAATTTGAGAACCAAAAAAAAAAAAAAATTTGTGTTCTCAAATTTATGTTTTTTTTTTTTTTTTTGGGTAAATTTCTGACTAGTCTTATGTAATGGATTTAAATACTTGTAAGTTTAGTACACTTTTTTAATGCAACAATAAGTCCTAAAATGCTCATTTTACCCTACACTTTTTAGAGATCTTAATAATTAAAAAATTAACAAGATTTGTAGGTAAAAAATTTAGTCAATAGGATTGGCCCATAATTTTATTTTTGTATTTTTTATTGGCAAAGTTTGCACAATAAATTTAATTGAGGGGTGTTTTGGGCCAGCCTAGATAGGTTGTCTTTCTAAGTCATACAAGAGTGAAATTTAAGAAAGGAGTTAATGAATTTCATGATCCGCATCATATCATATATATATACTAGCGTATGCTCGTATCTAAAGGTACGGTATAAATAATGTTAAGATTAAAATATAATTATAATCTCAATACTATTTAAATTTATTTTTTAATTTGATAAATTCACAAATTTATTATAAAATTTTGGAGTTCTCATAAAATTTCTCACGAAAACTCATTTTTGCTTATACAATATATAGCTAGATCAAAAGATGTGCCTGGCATACATACAATTTCCACGGACATACATACAATAATGTTTTTGTTTATATAATTATATGAAAATTGTATGTGTGCCTGTAATATCCTAGTGTATTACAGGCATAAATACATCATACGGAAATATGTGTAGAATATATTTAAAAAAAAAAAAAAATAGGCCTTACATTATAAGTGGCGTACTTAAATGTATAAGAAAAAAAAAATTGACCAAAAATAATGATATTGTCCATAACTGTTGTATTTCAACCTAAAGTTGTTTGGTTATATAAATAGACACCAAGAAACAAAAAATTAACAGTATTAAATCACTTGTATATTCTTGAGAATTTTCATGCAACCTTAAAAAAAATTAACAACCATATATGATAGTCAAATGTTTTTTTCAAATCACTTGGTATCAAATCGGATAATAAAATCCAATCAAGAGGAGAAGAAATAAAAATATAAACATCTAATAGATTTGTTTAGTCAAGAGGAGAAGAAATAACAATATAAACGGCTTAAAAAAAAAGGTCAACCCAATGTTTACAATAATTTTTTTTAATCTTCATTTCATTGTTTACAATAGATGTACTTTAGCAATCACATTAAAAACCCTTTCTAAGGAAAAGAGAAATATTTAAAATGAGAAAATTAAATATTAAAATCAGCCTTAGCAACATGAAAAATATTAATGGTATTAGAAATCAGAGCACAGCAATTGACCAAGTTTGGACCCTTCTCTTTCCCCACTGACTCCAATTTTATAAAGATGAAATTGAAACCAAAATCAAAACCCATTATAATTATAGGTATTTTGATTTCATCATAGACATATTGCAATCCATCAATGTAGAGAGAAATATGTAAAGAGAGAAAATGTAAAGCCATCACATTTGCAACTCCAAAAGACTTGTTTAGATGCCCCTCATTTCTTTAATTAAACAATTATCAACCAAATGATGGTTTAAAAAAAAATGGCATGATTTCAATTTCTTTAGTTAAAGAATTATCAACCAAATGATGGTTTAAAAAAGAAAATAGCATGATTTCATGACAACCCATAATCGACCACTATCTTTTCCTATTGATCACTCGATTCAGTAGCTGCAATAATTATCAAACTTTTTTATGGACAATAGGAAACTCTACACAACTTTGCTCCTAAATAAATAAATACTATTTGGAATAGTTAAAAGTAAACAAAACACTCATAAAATACGTACAGGACTAATTTGCCCGTGTCCAATATATCCATCACCAATCCGAAGATAGGAGACGCATTGTGGCAGAAAATAACATTCAAGTCAATGATAATTGACAAATGCAAACTAAGCTACAGGCCACAATGTCCATTTAATTCCAGTGGTCGCGTCGAAGTTGAAATACGGGACACACGATTACGAGCAGATGACCAGTTGCAGGCACGCTTTACTTTTCCAGTTACATGCCCAGTAGACATCACATATTTTGGAAACGCCTATGCTGCCGCAGATAAGAAAGGATGCCCATGGACAGCGTCATACAGATTGCTAGAAACAAACATCAACGATGATGTGAAATATTGCAAAATGAAAGCGACATTGGCTTTCCAGACATCATCGTTCCCAGATGAAATAACGTATCGGCCGCCATTAATAACTGTTGTGTCCAAGGTATTCGACAACAGCCACGTGGATATTTGGCACGTGGACCGGAAAGTGTCGAAGGCAAGACTAACACGCTGTAGTTCCGAATCACATTTTCGATCCACAAAGACATTGGCAGCAAAGATGGGCCAATACGGTTCCTCGGCCCAAGGACTAATGGCGGCACGAATGTCAACAAGTTCAATTCGGGATGGGCCTGGATCGTTCAGTCGACGCGACATAATTTTACCAACAATGGGGCCATCATTAATCAACATTGGGCCCAATAACCAGCCTAGCGGCCCAATGGAGATAGGCCCATCAGTAAGCGAGGCCGGATCCAATAATTCAGAATCATCAAAACTCACTACAGACGACGCGGCCAAATTAATAGGAGAAGCTGTAAAAGCCGCACTGGAAGGATCCACATCAGCCCAAAAAGCAAATGTACAACGGAGACAATTGTAAAATAATTGTACTGATACGAAATTATTTTATTAATAACAATATTTCAATCGGCAATTCAAATGCGCCCTTACAATCGATTTTGTGCGACATTCCCACACAAAATAACAAATAATTGCGTTTTTTACAATATTATTGTATGAGCCGTTCATGTCACCAAAACTATCGCGAAATTCGGATACCACATTTTTTCCGATGTTGATAAATGTTTTAACGCCTTGACGGCTAACAGCTGGATATTCCGTAGATTGCGGCGGCATTTCAACAGGGACACGCCGCAATACAACAAAGCGATCTATTTCTGTTCCCCTGACCATACAACCAGTGCGTGGGTCACCACTCGACCACAGAAATACATCTTCAAACTTAGGCGTATACGCAGGATTAGGAAAACGATCCAACACAACGACAAATTCGCATTGGCCATTATCAAGTATACCAGATGGACCAATGTCAACAGTTTGTTCTGCAATCTGAGTAGGAGCATCACGCATGTCACTTTCCAGACCAGGCGTATCAGCAGCAACTTCAGTGAGACCACCAGTTTGACGTAAAACTACTCCCTGGATGTAAAGCCCTAACAGTTTAAGTTTTCGCCCAATTCTTTCGTCCCTTTCAGTCCCAAGCCCCGGCAAGTCGAAATGGAAAAAATGTGGCTCATCATACGCGAGAAAATCGTCTATCCTCCAAATGGAATCACATAACGATTTAGTCGTGAATCGTTTTTTTCTGTGGAATATCTTCCTGCGTTGGGCCTTCTTCTTTGCATTACGATGCCTCTTCTTGATTGGTTCTGGCGAACAGGGGCTCGTCGACTGTATAGAATTCTGCGTTTCTGATCGTCCACGCTTTGAGACCGGCGTGCTCATGTTTTTCCAAGAACTCTCTGTAACTAGAGCCCTCTCCGGGGTTGCATAATATAATAGTTGGGATCCCGCCTTTTATTTTCTTTGGGCGGGCATATTTACAGTTTGAAAAAAAATCCCGTTGGGCGCCTATAAACTCGCGCCAATGCTTCAAAAATTGTGGGGCCACATCATCGATTATGTTGTAGAAAGCGTCGTCCTTGTGGTCCCTCAGATCGATGTGGCCAGAATAATAATTATGTGGCCCCAAAGACCGGGCCCAACATGTTTTCCCAATTCTGGATGGGCCTTCAATTATAACGCTCTTGGGCCTATGCGGTCTTTGGGCTTCGTCCATTATGTTTTCTGCGACCCATTGCTGTATGGCTGCTGGAACGGCCCATACTGTGTCTGTAAATGGATGAACATACGGCAATGGCGGATTAAATGAAATCCGGTCGTAATTGGACGATAACTTGTCATAATTTAACCAGAAACATTTGGGATCGCCATTTCTTACCAGTGACAGTGCTTCGTCCTTGGTGCCTTGCCTGCCTTGGCCTTGGCGTGGCATGCTGCGGGGCACGGCCTTGGCATGGCATGCTGCTGGCTGCGGCTTGCAAGCATTGGCCTTGGCATGGCATGCTGCGGGGCTGCATTGGCCTTGGCATGGCATGCTGCGGGGCACGGCCTTGGCATGGCATGCTGCTGGCTTCGGCTTGCCTGCCTTGGCCTTGGCATGGCATGCTGCGGGGCACGGCGCGTGCTGCTGGCCAAGGCCGTGGCATGGCATGCCGGCCGGGGCATTGGCACGGCATGCTAGCCGAGGCCGTGGCACGGCATGTCGCTGGCCAAGGCCGTGGCAAGGCAAGCCGGCCTACGCCGTGGCATGGCATGCTCGCCCAGCCCGTGGCATGCCATGCTGCTGGCCAAGGCCTTGGCATGGCATGCCGGCGCAAGGCATTGGCCTTGGCACGGCACGCGTGGCAAGGCCGTGGCATGCCGGGCGGTGGCATTGGCATGCGGGCCGACGCGCGTGGCATGGCACGTTGGCCAAGGCTGAGGCATGGCACGCTGGGCAACGCTGTGGCATGCTGCGGGGCACGGCCTTGGCATGGCATGCTGCTGGCTTCGGCTTGCCTGCCTTGGCTGGCATGGCATGCTGCTGGCTTCGGCTTGCCTGCCTTGGCCTTGGCATGGCATGCTGCGGGGCACGGCCTTGGCATGGCATGCTGCTGGCTTCGGCTTGCCTGCCTTGGCCTTGGCATGGCATGCTGCGGGGCACGGCCTTGGCATGGCATGCTGCTGGCATGGCATGCTGCTGGCTTCGGCTTGCCTGCCTTGGCCTTGGCATGGCATGCTGCGGGGCACGGCCTTGGCATGCCATGCCAAGGCCGTGCCCCGCAGCATGCCATGCCAAGGCCAAGGCAGGCAAGCCGAAGCCAGCAGCATGCCATGCCAAGGCCGTGCCCCGCAGCATGCCATGCCAAGGACAATGCTTGCAAGCCGCAGCCAGCAGCATGTTTGAATTGCCGATTGAAATATTGTTATTAATAAAATAATTTCGTATCAGTACAATTATTTTACAATTGTCTCCGTTGTACATTTGCTTTTTGGGCTGATGTGGATCCTTCCAGTGCGGCTTTTACAGCTTCTCCTATTAATTTAGCCGCGTCGTCTGTAGTGAGTTTTGATGATTCTGAATTATTGGATCCCCGCCAGAACTAAATTAAATTTTAATCGCCGTTGGACAACATCCAGCAGATCTGGTGTTTCCGGTCGAAGTTATTTTAAGCTACGGAAACAGAGCTACTACAGAAAAAAACGATTCACGACTAAATCGTTATGTGATTCCATTTGGAGGATAGACGATTTTCTCGCGTATGATGAGCCACATTTTTTCCATTTCGACTTGCCGGGGCTTGGGACTGAAAGGGACGAAAGAATTGGGCGAAAACTTAAACTGTTAGGGCTTTACATCCAGGGAGTAGTTTTACGTCAAACTGGTGGTCTCACTGAAGTTGCTGCTGATACGCCTGGTCTGGAAAGTGACATGCGTGATGCTCCTACTCAGATTGCAGAACAAACTGTTGACATTGGTCCATCTGGTATACTTGATAATGGCCAATGCGAATTTGTCGTTGTGTTGGATCGTTTTCCTAATCCTGCGTATACGCCTAAGTTTGAAGATGTATTTCTGTGGTCGAGTGGTGACCCACGCACTGGTTGTATGGTCAGGGGAACAGAAATAGATCGCTTTGTTGTATTGCGGCGTGTCCCTGTTGAAATGCCGCCGCAATCTACGGAATATCCAGCTGTTAGCCGTCAAGGCGTTAAAACATTTATCAACATCGGAAAAAATGTGGTATCCGAATTTCGCGATAGTTTTGGTGACATGAACGGCTCATACAATAATATTGTAAAAAACGCAATTATTTGTTATTTTGTGTGGGAATGTCGCACAAAATCGATTGTAAGGGCGCATTTGAATTGCCGATTGAAATATTGTTATTAATAAAATAATTTCGTATCAGTACAATTATTTTACAATTGTCTCCGTTGTACATTTGCTTTTTGGGCTGATGTGGATCCTTCCAGTGCGGCTTTTACAGCTTCTCCTATTAATTTAGCCGCGTCGTCTGTAGTGAGTTTTGATGATTCTGAATTATTGGATCCGGCCTCGCTTACTGATGGGCCTATCTCCATTGGGCCGCTAGGCTGGTTATTGGGCCCAATGTTGATTAATGATGGCCCCATTGTTGGTAAAATTATGTCGCGTCGACTGAACGATCCAGGCCCATCCCGAATTGAACTTGTTGACATTCGTGCCGCCATTAGTCCTTGGGCCGAGGAACCGTATTGGCCCATCTTTGCTGCCAATGTCTTTGTGGATCGAAAATGTGATTCGGAACTACAGCGTGTTAGTCTTGCCTTCGACACTTTCCGGTCCAGAATGAACGGTTCTTCGATGTTACTCACGATCGAACCAGTCGCCATTTCCATCCAAATGTTCAAGGGGCTCACAACCATCAGAATGTGTTGGAATATATATCCAAACGTGGAGACTACACGGAATGGGGCGAATTCCGTGAGGGGGGGCCGCTGCGCTAACCGGAACAACAAAGAAAATATTTATCGCGAGGCACTTGCCGCCGGCACCAAGGACGAAGCACTGTCACTGGTAAGAAATGGCGATCCCAAATGTTTCTGGTTAAATTATGACAAGTTATCGTCCAATTACGACCGGATTTCATTTAATCCGCCATTGCCGTATGTTCATCCATTTACAGACACAGTATGGGCCGTTCCAGCAGCCATACAGCAATGGGTCGCAGAAAACATAATGGACGAAGCCCAAAGACCGCATAGGCCCAAGAGCGTTATAATTGAAGGCCCATCCAGAATTGGGAAAACATGTTGGGCCCGGTCTTTGGGGCCACATAATTATTATTCTGGCCACATCGATCTGAGGGACCACAAGGACGACGCTTTCTACAACATAATCGATGATGTGGCCCCACAATTTTTGAAGCATTGGCGCGAGTTTATAGGCGCCCAACGGGATTTTTTTTCAAACTGTAAATATGCCCGCCCAAAGAAAATAAAAGGCGGGATCCCAACTATTATATTATGCAACCCCGGAGAGGGCTCTAGTTACAGAGAGTTCTTGGAAAAACATGAGCACGCCGGTCTCAAAGCGTGGATGATCAGAAACGCAGAATTCTATACAGTCGACGAGCCCCTGTTCGCCAGAACCAATCAAGAAGAGGCATCGTAATGCAAAGAAGAAGGCCCAACGCAGGAAGATATTCCACTTCGACTGCGGCTGCTCGCTATTCCATACCAACGGATGTGTCGAACCACATACACTGGAGGGAGAGGATGCTGTCAGGGGTATTCTACGATACTTTGAAGAACCCGACGTGGTTCAAGGCCGTAGACATGTCCATGTCGCCCAATCAGGGAGTGTACAAGATACGGTGCCTGTTCAACTACAACCTCCGGAAAGCGCTGGGAATCCGGACGTTTACAGCGACAATGTATACCTGGCTGACATCCAGTGGTCGCAGAAGCCTGTCGGAGACTGTATTGCCGGGGCTTGGGACTGAAAGGGACGAAAGAATTGGGCGAAAACTTAAACTGTTAGGGCTTTACATCCAGGGAGTAGTTTTACGTCAAACTGGTGGTCTCACTGAAGTTGCTGCTGATACGCCTGGTCTGGAAAGTGACATGCGTGATGCTCCTACTCAGATTGCAGAACAAACTGTTGACATTGGTCCATCTGGTATACTTGATAATGGCCAATGCGAATTTGTCGTTGTGTTGGATCGTTTTCCTAATCCTGCGTATACGCCTAAGTTTGAAGATGTATTTCTGTGGTCGAGTGGTGACCCACGCACTGGTTGTATGGTCAGGGGAACAGAAATAGATCGCTTTGTTGTATTGCGGCGTGTCCCTGTTGAAATGCCGCCGCAATCTACGGAATATCCAGCTGTTAGCCGTCAAGGCGTTAAAACATTTATCAACATCGGAAAAAATGTGGTATCCGAATTTCGCGATAGTTTTGGTGACATGAACGGCTCATACAATAATATTGTAAAAAACGCAATTATTTGTTATTTTGTGTGGGAATGTCGCACAAAATCGATTGTAAGGGCGCATTTGAATTGCCGATTGAAATATTGTTATTAATAAAATAATTTCGTATCAGTACAATTATTTTACAATTGTCTCCGTTGTACATTTGCTTTTTGGGCTGATGTGGATCCTTCCAGTGCGGCTTTTACAGCTTCTCCTATTAATTTAGCCGCGTCGTCTGTAGTGAGTTTTGATGATTCTGAATTATTGGATCCGGCCTCGCTTACTGATGGGCCTATCTCCATTGGGCCGCTAGGCTGGTTATTGGGCCCAATGTTGATTAATGATGGCCCCATTGTTGGTAAAATTATGTCGCGTCGACTGAACGATCCAGGCCCATCCCGAATTGAACTTGTTGACATTCGTGCCGCCATTAGTCCTTGGGCCGAGGAACCGTATTGGCCCATCTTTGCTGCCAATGTCTTTGTGGATCGAAAATGTGATTCGGAACTCCAGCGTGTTAGTCTTGCCTTCGACTGTATAGAATTCTGCGTTTCTGATCGTCCACGCTTTGAGACCGGCGTGCTCATGTTTTTCCAAGAACTCTCTGTAACTAGAGCCCTCTCCGGGGTTGCATAATATAATAGTTGGGATCCCGCCTTTTATTTTCTTTGGGCGGGCATATTTAGATGCCCCTCATTTCTTTAATTAAACAATTATCAACCAAATGATGGTTTAAAAAAAAATGGCATGATTTCAATTTCTTTAGTTAAAGAATTATCAACCAAATGATGGTTTAAAAAAGAAAATAGCATGATTTCATGACAACCCATAATCGACCACTATCTTTTCCTATTGATCACTCGATTCAGTAGCTGCAATAATTATCAAACTTTTTTATGGACAATAGGAAACTCTACACAACTTTGCTCCTAAATAAATAAATACTATTTGGAATAGTTAAAAGTAAACAAAACACTCATAAAATACGTACAGTCAGAAGCAGATGAGATGTCCCATAAGTTTTTCTTTGTTTTTTTCTTAAATAATTATAGAATTTATATAAAGATTAAAAAATTAAAAATAAACAATCTGAGATGCATTTTGATACTAAAAAATAAATCATAAATACCATTAGCAGCCCAAGTGATTTGTCGGTAGAAAGAAGTGGCCACTCAATCCTTTGCAGGCTCTGTCTTCCACATATTATTTTTTACATTCCTATTGAAAAAAAAAAATAATATATCAACACAATTTGATTATATAAAATACATAAAGATTGATTATTTTTTGCATTCCTTACTATGTTTCTTCACCATGTCTTCAACCAAAGATGAAGAAATAGTATATGAATTTCCACACTTCATTCAAGTATACAGAGATGGCAGAGTAGAAAGATTAATAGGCACCAATACAGTCCCTCCCTCAACCAATTCCAACACTATGGTGTCCAATCCAAAGACATTGTAATCGATCCAGAGATTGGCTTATCTATAAGGCTTATTTTCTGCGTCGAAACTGCCTTCCCTCTCAGCTATATAACCATCTCAATTCACTAACATCCAAAGCCGATGTTGTTGTTGTATTGGTCAATTATAGAAGAGCCTCGGAGCAGAAAATTCTTTTTTTCCTCAGTTACTCCACCATTCCAGATCTGGATGGCTGGGTTGTAACGGCGATGGCAAAAGGTGATGGCGAGAGGTAATGAATAGCGACGAACTGAGAATCATCTCCAATGCTCTTTCATTTTTTGAATCCAAAAGTCGTTCTTCGTGCGAAGCTATATCGCCGACCAACTTGAATGGTCCTACACTCCAAGGGGAAGAGAGGGCGACTGGGAAAGGTAGCCTTTGGAGGAAGAGGGTTGGGGAGGGAAATCGGTGGTCGGCATCGGCGATAGGATAAAAGAGAGATGAGTGAGTAGGTTCTGTTTTGAGAGAGAAAGAGGAGCGTGAGTGGGGGCTTGGGGCGAGTGGTATGTTTTTCAAACAAATTTGGAAAACGTTTTGAGGAGAGAGAGAGAAAGTCGAAAGTGTATGGGCGGGAAAAAAAGTAATCTAATCCGTTAATTTTTTGTTTAAAAAGATGTAGACCATTAAAACCAAATGTATCTCTGATATATTTTGGATATTTTCAAAAACCTTTCTCCCATATTAGATAGATAGATATATATATATATATATTATAAAAAAATAGTGTTTATTCTCAATTTTTTTTTTCTATGTTACATTTCTCTTTTCTTTTTCTTTTTTTCCTCCTATATGATCCGTCACTTTTCTCTCCTACTTTTTAAAAAATGTCATGATAATATACCCTTTATACCTAATTACACAACAAGAAATCAACTTTTTAGAGACAAATTTATTTCGTCTCTAAAAGTATAATATTTGTTGGGAAAAACTTTAGCTTACTAATCTTCTTCGTTGTGAATTTTGTCCCAAATAGCCCGTCCGAAAAAGACAAAAAAATGACTTTTAGAGACAAAATTTTACATTTGTCATTATAAATAGACTTTTAAAGATAAAAATACGTGGTTGCAAAAAGTTTTGATTTTGAGACAACCAAAATTTGTCTCTAAAAGTTTAATTACAATCCAGGGAAAACGAAGCAGTTATGGAGACAGAACACAAATGGTCCTCTAAAAGTCTTAGTTTTTTGGACAAATGAAAGTAGTGGCTATAATTTTTTTGAGACAACTAAAATTAGTCTCTAAAAGTTTGATAATTTTTTTATTTTTTATTTTTATTATTATTTTTTTTTTTGGGTAACAATTACTCTAAAAATACTAGCTTGAACATCAACTTATATTCCTTTATTGATTTCTCAACAACCAAACATAAAATATCAAACATATCACTAGACATGCTCAACAACCAAACAAAAAAATAATCAACAACCAAACAAAAAATATCAAATATATTACAAACCCATTTGTTCATCTCCAAATTAAAATTCAACACCACCAAAAAATCAACAAAAAAAAATGCTAGCAAGAGTATATTTATTAGGTTGTATCAAGAAATCACGCATCTGTGAAAACATTACAATGGCCTCACAAAAAAATCCCATTCTTAGAATCCCATTCTCAAAATAACCAGCTATCAGAGAATTCCAAGAAACAGAATCTCTACAAATCATCTCATAGAGTAATATCCAAGTAGGTAGCTTTCACGGTGCACTTGTGTTCCCATTCCTGCCAATCAAAGAAGAAAAGAGGTTACATTTACTTACTTAGAATTAATACTTGGTGAAGCTACGCATTCTAGTTCTCAATCTAAAGAGCACAAAAAAATTCTCAGAAAACCCAAAATTGTTATATAAAATGAACAAATTAAATTGATTTTCCTCATATTCCAAATCAGATGCATAGAAAAAATTGTGAATGTAAAACCATATACCAAACAAAAAAACAACTAATTGTAGAAGATCTGATCAAATATCAACAACCAAATTTGATTTAAATGGTTCTAAATACTAAAATCAGAACACATAGACAACAAACTATAATTCATATTTAAAAAATACTAGTTTTTTCAATTACATACAAGAAAATAATGAATGGGGAAAGTGGGTTACTCATATTCACAAGTTATCCAGACAAAGCTCTTACCTTTTACACCCAACAATGAAAATTTATTCAGATTTTGGAAACAAAAAGACAAAGAACCTAGATTAAGGGAAAGGCAGAGAAGGAGAGGGGTGGTACCTAGGGAGTTAGAGGTAGGAAAAGTGTCAAATTCAGGAAAAGGTGTCAGATAATCACATTTGGAAAGAAATTCAAGAAACAGATAAATCAGCACAAGTGTAGAGAAACAGACACTGGAATGATTTTGGTCATGCTTGTTGTCAATAACTTCATGTTTAATTTGCCTACTTTTTTTTTTTTTTTTTTTTTTTTTTTTTTTAAATCATTGTTCCAAAAACAAGATAGTAACAACCAATACATGGTGATCAAGGATAGCTTTAATTCACATAACATGCATCTATGGAATCAGATACAAGATCTAGTGCCAGAGAACTTCATTTCAAGTTAGCAATAGAAAACAAATTTAGAACTCAACTACTTTAATTTTTCCCCCTAAATTTATTCAATTCTGCTTCCTTAGAGATGCAGAGTACTTACAATTAAGGCTTAATGGTCCACTAGTAAACTGCAATTATTGATGCTAAGCTATGAATTTATGCTCAACAAAGTGCATACTCATGAAACTAAGATAGAAACCCACAAAGGAAATCGAATGTAGATCTCAAAAGATGACTTACTAAGAAGAAGAATCAATAGAGGGTCCTCTTCAACTGATCTGCTGCATCAAGAAGTCGACTTTGGCATTGTATTCCGTGCAATCGGACTCCAAGATTTGAATTCTTTCCACCAGCTCCTCATTGATTCTTCGTTGCTTTTCAGCCACCCTTGTTGCAGTCTCATTATCCCTCTCGAGTTGGGCATGGGTATGTTTTCCAGATAATGTTACACTTGGGTTTTCGACCACGACCTAAGCCTCGTCTATAGCCAGCTTTTTGTCCAAATACCTCAATAGAAAGTTGCTTATCGAATAGCGGGCCAGATCCATCTTCAATAGCTTTGTCCTGCCGCTTTTTAAGCTTGTATTACAATATTCATTAGTTGAGATAAAACTAAGTATCCATCCACATTTTATGAAGGATATAAGGAACGAAAGTACATAAAGATTGATATCTTACATGTCTAATCTCAGCATCAGCATGCATCCATGACTTTTTTTTCTCACTAAATGCGTCTTTTTGTACAACTCAACAAGTCCAAATTCCGCTTCAGTGGCACAGTCTCGCTGTGCCATTTATAGCACATATTAAACATCAATATAGATTACACTGTTCAATTACAATTGCAAAACATAAATTATAGATTCTATAATTAATACATCATCATATTGCACTTTTCTGATGGCCTTTGAGCCAACAGTGTGGACGACTTTCAACTTCTCCCAATTCAACTTATTCTTGCCACATCTCACCTATTATTAAATGCATAAGTCACAGTACAAGGTAAAGGAATTCTGAAGCCTATTCAGATTATCGCAAGGTAAGGAAAGATCTTTGAGTGAGTTTCATAAGAGGAGAGTCAGCTCAGATAATTGTAATTTGGCATTTAGAAGCGTTTTATATTGACAAAAATGAGCCAAAGATTACAAAGTTACCTTATAGTCCATGTGAGACCACTTTTCGCACAAGAACCTCCACATCTCTTTTTCCATATTTTCAAGTGGATCCGCAAGGGCAGATTCCGTTGTAGGGAAACTTCTAAAGTGTTGCCATAGGTCATGGTAATAGTTTCTTATATCAATCGTGCATCAATTTGAGGATAGATTCAATAGCATAGGGTTCATTGGTAAACTTAAAACCTTCCTGCCATACCATATCAAACACAAATTGAATAGGCACTGTTAAATTATGCACTGTTATGCACTGTTATATTGAAAAGGCACTGTTATATTGACAAAAAAATGAGCCCCAAGATTACAAAATTATGCATTGTTAAACAATAACAAACAAAAATTGAAACTTCCAGCAGAATGTACCACTTACTTGAAGCTATGCAATCAATGTTTCTTTATCCTCTTCGCTAATATCGGCCCATGATGGCACATTTTGTGGGGCAAATTGCCTAGTAACAATCCCTAATTCGCTGATAAATTTTTCAAATACTTCACCATATGATCGTCCACTAACCCTGCAAATCTGAATAGGCAGTCACACCCCTTGATTTTTTAGCTTGGCCAATTTTAGGCTTCGTGACTTCCCACGTCCTCTCTTACCCTTGGATGTGCTTACTAGAAACAATGAAAAAGTATCATTTTAATATCAATATCAACATTGACTTCATATCATCATATCGTCATTGACTTCATCATCTTTAAGTTTCTCCTCATGGAATTTGCCATCAATACCAACACATATCATTTCCATGTCTTCTTTGCATAATTATGTGGGTTGATCATCCATGTGCACTGCATTTCCAAGACCAAATGATTCAAATTCTTGGTATGATTCATCTTCGTCTTCGTCTTTTTCTTCCTCTTCGTCTTTCTCTTCCTCTTCATTCCCTTTCACTAGAATGTCATATATTGCCCGAGGTATTATTCTTTGTACAACTCAATAATTGTTGCCCAATTTCATGTCCTTCATATAAAACACTTGTATAGCTTGGCATGCTAACACAAACGGTTCATCCTTGTACCAAGTTCTTGTAACATTCACACTAACATATTTATAATCATCAAATTTCATTCCATTTTTTTCATTGCCAACATCCCACCAATCACATTTAAAGAGGAACACCCAATTTCTCCCTAAATATTTTAACTCGACTATATCTCTAACAACTCCATAAAAATTAATAGCTTCTCCTTTATGGTCATTCTTAACAACCACACAACTATTTTGAGTTTTTCGGTTCATGTCATGATCTTGAGTGTGAAATTTGGTCCCATTGATAATGCAACCACTGTATCGTGTCACTCGATTATCAGGACCTCGAGCTAGGTTCATAAGTTGATTGGAAGCATCCATAGTCCCTTCAAGTTGTTGCTTTGTGTAACAACCCCCATACCGTTTATCGATAAATTACTGAATTACATACTGATTACAGCTAAACTGGACTGCTTATGACTGATAATTGAACTAACTGAAGTACCGAACGGACTGATTGAAAATTGGAACTGAATTGACTAAGCACATCTATTGTATTGCATGTTTATCTGTTCGATTATTTGATTATCTGTTGGTGTGTTTATGTTTAAATTGCAAATTGAAGGCCTTATCGGCGGCCGAATCGAAAATAGATTGATGTTTTAGAATCATTGGAATTTATGGGATTTGATGGTGTATTTATCTAAAATGTGATTAGGTATGACTAAATTAGATTAAAATAAGTTAGACACCTAAGTTGCCGTAATTACGGAATTGCCATTGAGTGGGCTTGTCTATTCTTGTTCTTTGAACCTTATACACACTTGAATTAGAACATTCCTCAGCCCTTTTCTTCACTCTAGCCGACCAAGAGAGGGAGCAAGAGAGAATTGAGTTCATTTTTATGATGTTGCTTGGAAATTAAGGAAATTAGAAGAGTTCTTGCTTGTTTAAGCCTCTACACTTGTAATTGAAGACTTAGGCAAGGTAATTGAATCCTTCATTGTTGCATTTAAGGTTTTCTTGCATGAGTCAAGTTAAATTGTAGAGTTAAGACTTGAATTGGTTCAAAAGTGTTGATTTGGAGTTTAATTCATGCATGTATGTTTGAATTGATGAGTTTTGAGTTGAATCCATGGTAAAATTGTACATGCATGTTCATGTTTAGGCTTGAGTCCATGAATTCATCATGTTCTTGAAGAAATGAGTCCATTTGGACAAGCTTTGAGGGTTGAATTTGGTTTGAATCCATGCATGTTGCATACTTTCCATGTTCATGAAAAAATGGGTTTGAAAAATGGTTTCAATTGACTCACCTTTGGGGCTTGAATTCATAAATTGAGCTTTGAAACTTGTTATACTTTGAATCTAAATGTGTTTTCCAGAATTTGGGCCTAAGAGGTCGAGTTTTGAGTGAAAGAATGCTTGGTTTGAGCTTAGGAGACAAATCTGGAAATTCCAGAATTTGGCTTCTTCGCTCGAGCGAAGGATTCTTCGCTCGAGCGACCAACCTTTGTTCGAAGCTACGCTCGAGCGTAGGATTGGTGGCTCGAGCGTAAAATTTCAGCATCCAGTACTTTTACTGTTTCGACAGCTCGCTCGAGCGAAGGATTTCTCGCTCGAGCGAAGCCTTTGATTTTGGAATCTCGCTCGAGCGAAGGAAGGCTCGCTCGAGCGAGGCTCCTATTTTCAGCAAACTTTGCAAAATGTTTTCTAAGTGTATTTTTGCATCCTCATCCCATTCTAGGCATTCTTAGGCCTAGTTTAAGGCATCTTAATGAGGATATAGATGTAGAACACACCAAGGCAAATTAGGGATTAAATTATGATATTTCCCAACTGTGTAGCTTAGTGTGTGTTCAACCTGTGAACTGTGTAGGGTTGGCGACTGGGGAAACACGCTCTAGCATACCGTAGCCCAAACTCTGTGAGTAACAATTGTGTAAAGATATGTTCGACTGAGAATGTTTTCTGACTGATTAACTGAACTGTTTTCTGAATTGATTATTGTTAATTGACTGAATGTATGTCCTATATTCTGAAACGTACTGTGGCATCCTTAGCCCTACTGTTTACTGTTACTATTACAGATATCTCTGTCGGTTCCCTCGTGGAACCACTACTGTTTACTGATTGATGGCCATCATTACTGTTCGGTCTTTAAGACCTACTGTTTATTGCTATGCTAATGGATGTACCACATATGACTGAATAACTGTTCTGACTGAAAGACTGGAATATTGTTTAATGAACTGTTTCCATTACTGTAAGGACATTTCATTCTTAACCTCTTTACGCATTATGTTATTCACTGGGCTTAGCTCACTGTTTATATATATATGTAGGTGCTCAGCCACCAGATCGGAGCTAGGAGCGTGGGTTAGACTCCAGTTTTGTCAAGCCAGCCTATGTGCCTCACTGCGAGGTTCCGAGTTGCCATGTTATGGCTTTGGGGTGTTTTGTTTTTCCCCGTCTGTCTCCGTACTATTTTGGATTACTGTATAGACTGTCAGCTACTAACTGTACTGTTATCAAGGGATTAGGTCCCTTTACTGTGTGACTGTAAATGTTGTATAGACTGTACTGTTTGAATGTGTGAATGCATGAAAAATCTTTTTGGCATACAGACTGTCACAGCTCAATGGACATTATTTGTTTACTGTATTGGCTTCCGCCAGGCCCTGAACTCTGTTTTACTGTACCACTGTTAAGTAGGCCTTCGGTAATCTCGGATTACTGGCCGGTTACGGTGCTAAACCCATAGGGCCGGGTTTGGGTCGTGACACTTTGTGACCTAAAATTTATAGCATATACTTAACTACATTATTTAAATGCACAAATAAGGTTAAAAATTTATAGCTCTTACGTATTTTTGAAACCATGTATGGAACTCTGATTCTAGACTCTCTTGAACATTCCTCAAACCTTGTCTCTCAAGTTCATCCATGTATTGCCTATAAATTATTACACAACATTATTTGACACATATAGTTGTGAAAGTAGTAAAATTCAAAAAGAAAATTTTTCTAGTGAATATAGTCATATGGTGGTTTACTTACCTCACATACGGTTGAACTTTATCACAATTATTCAACACATACCATTGAGCTTTCTTCAAATCTTTTAAATTCAACACATCATTAACTGCAGCTCCTATTCCACGTACTTTTTGCTTAAATACAAAAATATTTCCATCTTGTGTAGCTTTAATAGGCCCATCATAATTCCACTCTGGTCTATTAAATTTTGTCTCACCTTCGTTGAAGTACATAGAGCAAAAGGTAAGAGCCTCATTATCAATGTAACCTTCAGCAATAGAGCCTTCTGGACGGGCTTTGTTACGCACATAGCCCTTAAGAATATGCATATACCTCTCAAATGCATACATCCACCGGTATTGCACCGGTCCTATAAGGATTGTTTCACGTGATAAGTGTATGCATAAATGGATCATAATATCGATAAAAGATGGTGGAAATATCTTCTCAAGCTTGCACAAAATTAAAACAATATCTTTCTCAAGTTGTTCTAAGACATCAACTCTCAATATTTTTGCCAATAACTCCTTAAAGAACAAGCAAAGCTCAATTAAAGCCTTGCTCACATCCTTTTTCAAACATCCACGTAGGGCAACAGGAAGCAATCTTTGCAAGATAACATGGCAATCATGGCTTTTCAACCTTGTAATTCGACAATCACTGGTGCTCACACAATGTGATATGTTTGATGCATAGCCATCTGAAAATTTAACTGTACTCAAGAATTCACAAAACTCCTTTTTTCAGTTGGAGAGAGCGTGAAGCAAAGAGCGGGTAGGAAAGTTTTTCCATCTACTTGCCTTGGGTGTAATTCAGGCCTTATACCCATAGCCACTAGATCAAGACGAGCCTTGTATGAGCCCTTAGTTTTTCCATCAACGTTTATCAATGTTCCCATCACACTATCGCATACATTCTTTTCAATGTGCATAACATCGAGGTTGTGGAGAAGGGTTTTCCAATAAAGTAACTCAAAGAAGATGCTTTTCCTTGTCCAATTTAAATATTGAGGAGAACGTTTTCGCTTCTTTCCACGTTCATTTATCTTCCCAAATATTGTCCGGTCAAGATGCTCCAATTGTCCCAAAACCTCCTCCCCAGACAACAACTTGGGATCCGATGTATGCTCTGGCTCACCATTGAATGCCTTGCTTTTTCGTAAAACATGATTATGTGGCAAAAAACGATGATGTCCTGTGTAACAAGTTTTCTTCCAATGATGAAAGTATTGGTGAAATGCATCCTCATTACATGAAGGACAAGATATTCGTCCTTTTCATTTTGTGAGTCATCATTGTTATTCAACTGAAAACATTCCCCCTGATACACCCACCTAGTGTAACTTGTAACCACCCCATATGCATACAAATGAATTTCAACTTCCTCATGGTTTTTTGAATATGGTTGTTGCATCTATAACACAGACACCAAATCTTATCTGCCCCTGGTTTTGTATGATCACGAGCAAATAAGATAAATTCCCTCACCCCATCAATGTACTGAAGTGACCTTCTATTATGAAGTTGCATCCAACTCCTATCCATGGCGCAAAAGAACTAAAGAAGAGAGAGAGAGAGAGAGAGAGAGAGAGAGGGAAAAAAAAAGAAGGTAAAAGCTTAAAAAATAGAATTCACTAAAAATAGGAAATATGATGCTAGAATTTTCGACTCTAATAAAACAAGCGAATCAAAATAAATTTAACAATGCAATCAATCGAATTGCATCTATATTTCCAAATAACACAAATATAATCAAATCAAATAAATCAAGATTAGATCAGACCATATCATTAAAGCAAAAGAAACATCAAATTAAGCATCAATATAGGGATTCTACGAATTCTTCATACACAGCTTTTCCGAACACAAAAGTCAACTCAAAAAGCTACTTCCTACTTCCTTACACAAACACTCAAACCATGTAGTACTATACTCAAATATAAAAGAGATGTATCAAGAAATGAGTTTTGCAATTTTAACTTCTTTTTTCTCACAATGGTAAATCTTTTTTAAATTATCAACAGCAAAATAAAATTCTATATTAATCAACACAACCATATCAACTACAAAATTAATTTTTTTGATCAAAATTGAATTAACACATCAAATGATAAAATACCAAGAAAAAACTAAATGATCATTGTAACATATTACTCAAATTTTAAGTTAATAAATTGATTTTTAAGCCTCAATTAAACTAAATGAATCAACTATGAACCGATTAACATGAGAGAGAGAGAGAGAGAGAGAGAGAGAGATGCATGGAAACGAACCCAGTATGATTAATAGAGTAGAAAATAGAGAGCATTTAAACAAGAACACAAAATCTTCCATGTGCGGGGGTGATTTCCGCACTATGAAGAAGGGTTGAACTTCGTGGATGAACAGTGTGCTTTGGGAATTGAAGATCTGCACAGAATAACAAATGTTGAGGCTGCCCGACCGGGGTTTGGTCGGAAACCCCTCCGATGGTAAAGTCAGGGACTTAGGAAGAAGAAGAAGAGAGAATACAAAGGGTGTGTATGTGTTAAGTGTGTGGATTTTCAGATCCCTTGAGAGTGAATAGTGTTCACCTTTTATAGGAGAAGGTTGTTTATCGTTCAAGTCCTTCTCTCTCCGCCATCTGTCCAATGTGTCTTATTCGTGGTCGTCTCCTATTGGAGGAGGACGACCACTCCGCCTGACACTCGGGTGCAGGTCTGTTTTGTTTGTCTCATTAGCAGACATCTCTCATTGGAGGAGGACGACCACTCCGCCTGCCATTCAGATTCAGGTCTGTCATATATGCACCTTGTCCCTCTGCACCTCCATGTCTCCACGTTCTGTTCATACAGAGTGAGAGAAGCAGAGTTGTTTGTCTCTTGTGGGCCCGAGAAAGATCTTCAGTGAATTGGCTTTCTCTAAGTTGGTCTGCTCTAGAACGGTTGTCCAACCAAGAGGTCCAACATGTTGCTCAACCCACTTCGGAGTAGTTCTGTCCATCCAGAAGGTCCACCATGTTGCTCGGCCCACTTTGGAGTGACGCTCGTACATTGGCCCGAACTCCTATGATTGTCTTGCTTCGGAGCAAGTGTTGGCCATAGGGCTGAGGTCCGACCTAGCTCCACCTTGGAGTGAGTATCGCATTGGGCCTAGCACCAAGACTTGATTAATTTTTACTCACTTCATTCCATTAAAGCATTACATATAATTATATAATAATAACCTTCAACTAATAACCTTTAAAATACTTAAAACAAAAAGTACTTTCACTGTTAGTCATCAAAACGAAACTGTTTTCGATTCTTCAAAGTCTCATATCATAAACAAACACATTCTTATTATATACATACACGAAAAATAATATTCACTGAGATTTTTGCCCAATTATGAATTTGAAAGCATGTTGATTTTTTCTTGTCTTCCTTCTGCATTAATATTCATATATTTCCATTGATTGGCCATGAAACTCAACGACTAATATCATAGAGTAGGTATGTCCAAATCAAACTTCTCAAGAAAGGGAAAGCATTTTCTTGTATTCCTTTTGTATTAATATTCATATATTCTACTACTGCAACCGCCCTATTAGAACTGGAGAAGAAAGGGAAAGTTTGTTAACCATAATAAAGGCCTACGACTCAAGTGAACTGGCAATCTTTGTTTCACCTGTGGTGATTCAATGCTTTCTATCTGTTTGTGCTCCAATTAATGGATCACCGTAATTTGGAAGGCTAGTTTATAGGAGCAAAAAGCCGGTGACCCTATAGTTCCATTTATCTGTTTCTTATTCAATTTCCAATTATGCTTTCAATGAGAGCCAAATCATTCATTGTTTTGTGGTGAACAAAAGGCTTCACTTATCATCCCAAGTTTGGTAATCACTCATTTTATTTTTTTTCTTATGACATCTGCTTGCTATGTAAATGCTCTAATCAAACATACTTTTACAACCATTAAAAAAAGAAAAAAACACACACACACACAGGAAAAATTACTTAAATGACTGGTGTTAAAGTCAAATTTACACAATAGTTCCATATCCTTTGTGTTAGGACCTTTTGTTGTCAAATTCCATGGATCAAAACCAAGGTTGTAACAAGAGTTCTTTAAGAAGTTGGTTTCCTTCAAAAACAGGATTATTTTGGAACTCTGCAAGAAGTTGGAACTCTGCAAGAAGTTGGTTTTCTACAAGAAGTTGGTTTTCTTTCCCAACTAGGATTGCTTTGGTTTTCTATAAATAGTTGGGTTTCTCCCAAATCTAGGCTATTCATTGATTCATTCATTGAATCCTCCAGATCTTTCTTTTTGGTTCTTAAAGGTTTATATCTGGGGATATTTTATTTTTCTTTGATGTCTTATTGAGTATTCAACTCATGATCTGAAAAGGCTACATCAAAGGTTTTGTTTGTTACACAAAAGAGAGAGTTGTTCTTCAGTTGTGGATTCTGAAGAATTCGAGCCTGAAGCTTCAGTTGTGAATTCTGGAGTGGCTCATCAAAGTTGTTCTTCAGTTGTGGATTCTGAAGAATTCGGTCTGAAGCTTCGGTGGTGGAATCCGGAGTGGCTCATCAGAAAGACAATTCCGTGGTGAAGATGGGGTTGGAAGAGGCACATAGAGGTTGGTTCAATTAGGCGTTGTGGATTCGCTAGATAATTGAGAGTGATACCTGTGTAATTCCTTTATATCTTCTTAGTGGATTGTTCTGGTGGCTGTGGCCCGTGGTTTTTTGATCACAATTGGAAGGTGTCCAATTGTGGTTTTTCCACGTAAAATCTTTGTGTCTCTTTCTTTTGATTGTTTGTTTGGGATTGTTATATTTTGCTTAAAATTGGTACATAATCACAAATCAACATCTAGGGTTTCTAGATTTTTCAATTGGTATCAGAGCGGGTCGTTCTATTTTTTTTTATAAAAAAAAAATTTCTTTTAGAAAGCTCTATTTTTTTAAAAAAAAAAAAATCTTTTAAAACGAGATCTTGTTTGATTTGTGTGCATGTTTTTTTTTTTTTTTTTTTCTTACTTTATTGTTGAAAAAAAAATCAAAAAGATTTTCTTAGTATGGTTTTGCAAGTTTGAATTTTTTGAGATGTCCTTGATGCATATTGGAATTGATGAGAATAAACATTACATGTTAATATGTATGTGCTTTCTATGGTCATTACTCATTTTGGAGTGTGTGTTCTTTGATTAGTATGTCTCATTCTGTACACACTTTTGGATTAGCAAATTTTGGAGTCTTCCGCCTTAGTGATTATTTTTCTCTATGGACTTCTGGCATTGTATCTTTTGCTTTTCTAGAGGAATTGACCTATACTAGCATATCATGGGTGATGTTGAGTCTCTTAACCACCTTCCATCTTTTTGCATCTCCATGGCTTTCCCCTCTGTTCTTTGTAGTCCAGCCATGAGGAAAAGGCTACCTCAGAGTCACCAACCAGGCCATCCTTAATATATCCATGCTTCTCTGGTTCGGTTTCCATACTCTTGAGCGTGTCAGCCACCGATGAATGTGCAAAAGAAAAAAATGTGCAAAAGAAAAAAAAGAATGTGCAAAAGAAAAAAAAAATGTGCAAAAGAAAGAAAAAAATATGCAAAAGAAAGAAAAAAAAAATGTGAAAAAAAAGGAAAAATATAAAGGATTCATTGATTGAGGGGGAGTCTCCGCCTTTACTCACCAAATACCCCTTGATTCCTAGTGGTTTGACTTTCCTTAGTTATGCTAAGATTCTCTTATCGGAGGTCCAGCTTTCATATCACTACTAGGATTTGAATCTTGTGTTTGTCGAACTCCAAGAGTCACACACACACTTTTATCATGAGATCTATGCTTTTCACATAATGCATCACTTTTTTTCATGAGGAATCTTCTATAAACTGTGCACATTGTATTTTCAAGTAATTGTGCTTCTTGGATAATCTTGTGTGTTTTAAGGTACAAATCTGAAATTCCTTACTTGCACAACCATATTATATTTTGTTTTACTTGTTTAGTGAGGGGGAGTGTGGTTTATCATTCAAGAGTTTGTTAACATGAACACTTTGTTTTGTTTGGTAAGGGAGATTGGCTTTAGTTGGTTTGCTTGATGCCTTGTATTGCTTATTTATTATTTTGTGTCAGGTGCATGTGTCTTAGTTTTCATCTATTCATACTACATGTTCTTAAAATCTCCAAGTTGCATCTATTTATGTTTTCCATCTCATACTTCAAGATAATCGTGTCATATGTTTATTGCTTTTTCATATATTCTTGTGGGACTAATAGTTGTTTTGGAGATGGTGGCACTAATAGTTGTTTTGCAGATCATGACCTTGAAAAATAAGTTTGGAAAGAGATTTGGTTATAAGTGCTGGTTCCTAGTTGGTGATGTTGTTCTTGTTCTGATTGGAAATTTGTTTTAGTGTTTTTGTTAGGAAATTTGTTTTAGATTAGTTTTATCCAGGATTTGACAAAGGGGGAGATTGTTAGGACCTTTTGTTGTCAAATTCCATGGATCAAAACCAAGGTTGTAACAAGAGTTCTTTAAGAAGTTGGTTTCCTTCAAAAACAGGATTATTTTGGAACTCTGCAAGAAGTTGGAACTCTGCAAGAAGTTGGTTTTCTACAAGAAGTTGGTTTTCTTTCCCAACTAGGATTGCTTTGGTTTTCTATAAATAGTTGGGTTTCTCCCAAATCTAGGCTATTCATTGATTCATTCATTGAATCCTCCAGATCTTTCTTTTTGGTTCTTAAAGGTTTATATCTGGGGATATTTTATTTTTCTTTGATGTCTTATTGAGTATTCAACTCATGATCTGAAAAGGCTACATCAAAGGTTTTGTTTGTTACACAAAAGAGAGAGTTGTTCTTCAGTTGTGGATTCTGAAGAATTCGAGCCTGAAGCTTCAGTTGTGAATTCTGGAGTGGCTCATCAAAGTTGTTCTTCAGTTGTGGATTCTGAAGAATTCGGTCTGAAGCTTCGGTGGTGGAATCCGGAGTGGCTCATCAGAAAGACAATTCCGTGGTGAAGATGGGGTTGGAAGAGGCACATAGAGGTTGGTTCAATTAGGCGTTGTGGATTCGCTAGATAATTGAGAGTGATACCTGTGTAATTCCTTTATATCTTCTTAGTGGATTGTTCTGGTGGCTGTGGCCCGTGGTTTTTTGATCACAATTGGAAGGTGTCCAATTGTGGTTTTTCCACGTAAAATCTTTGTGTCTCTTTCTTTTGATTGTTTGTTTGGGATTGTTATATTTTGCTTAAAATTGGTACATAATCACAAATCAACATCTAGGGTTTCTAGATTTTTCACTTTGTCCAAATAAAAAATAAAAAAATTCAGCTACTTCTCATTGCCTTTAAATTTTTACTAGTGTCATTGATCTCTACCAAACTAAAAATAGAAGATTGCTAGAACCTAATGGAGAAGATATGAAAAAGAATAAAGTTGTTACCTCGCTTGTTCCGCCTAGCAAAATCACATAGCGTTATGATAATACTCTAAGGGCATGTTTGATTGAATGAATTAGAGCATGTGATTGGGATTATTAATCCGTGGGTCCAATTGTCTTATATTTGTTTTAACATTTTGGTTTAGAATTATTAATCCAATAGATAATTAATCTAACAAATTTGTAAGATTATTAATAATTATAGGGGTGGGATTATTAATCAAATAGATAATTTATCCTATTAATCCATTTGGATACTGAATACCAAACTAATTTGATAGGAATATTAATATCTCACTCTTAGTCTTGTGAATCAAATATGGCCTAAACGAATCTAACACTCACAAACACAAATTAAAAGTGAATCATATTATGATAATGCATCATCAACACAAACATTACACCAAGAAATAAGTATTTTCGAAGAATAAATACGAACAATAGATCAAAAACCAAATCTATGAGATTGAATTGATTAATCAATTGAACCTGGATGCTGAAATCACAGTGGAGAGAGATGTTATGAGACTCCTTAGGGATGAAATTGTTGCCGAGATCAGAAGCAATCAACGAGATCCGTAGAGAAGAACCATTGCATTTGCGAGAGAAAAAGAAATTAAGGATTTGAGAGAGAGAGAGAGTGAGCGATAAAATACAGAACCTGGATGCTTTTTTTTGTTTTTGTTTTTAGATAGTCCCCACTATTGAGTTCGAAAATCAATATATAAATAAAATAATGTAACTAAAATTGTATGTAAAAGTGATTGATCCTTTTACAGCCAAATAAATTTGTCTAAAAAATGTAACAACATAATTAAATATATATATATATATTTTAAATTCCTTCATTTTGTCCTTAAAAGTATAATTTTTGCAGACAAATTATTTTTGTCCCTAAAAATTTGTCTCTAAAACCTTAATTTTTTATAGTGTTAGTGATAAAATCTATGTAAAAGAATTCTACTTAGTCTGAACTAGGGGTGTGCGCGGTGCGGGTCGGTGCGGTTTGAGAGAAAAATAGAAACCGTATGGCGAGCGGCGGATTGATAAAAGTGTCACTAGAATTTGCCATTTTCTTATCAAAAACCGGCGGTTCGGTTGGCAAATAATGACAAATTTGCCTTGGCGGTTCGGGCGGATTGGCGGTTTATAAAAAATATAATTCAAATTACAAAACTTAAATCAAAGAGTAAAAAAAATATGAGAGATACCGTGATGTTAAGCATCTTGCGAAGCTTTTTTTTTTATGCAGCAAGTGTAGCAACAACATGATAATATCAACGACTATGCCATCAATTTATTACAAGCATCTATGGAAGCTACAATGATCAAATACAATACATAAAATTAATATCATTCAGGGTTTACAATATATTGAAAATATTTATTGTTGAAAAGTATTTAGATTGAAAAGTGACCTGATGCAAGTTTGCAACATGGCCAGAAAAAAAAAAAGATTGAAAAGTGAATTGGAATCCAACTTTATTTTGGAAGTGAATTGGAATCCAACTTTATTTTGGATTATTGACATCTTGAATTCCCCTTGAGCAGTAATGTAATACTATATTCTAAGGTATAGAACAACAAGCAAACTTAAGTAAAAAAGAATTTTTAGAATCTTATAAAACATGATTTAATAGCGGTGCGCGTCGGTGCGGTTTGGAAGAAAAATAGAAACCGGCGGATTGATAAAAGTGTCACTAGAATTTACCATTTTTCTTACCAAAAACCGGCGGTTCGATTGGCAAATAATAACGAATTTGCCTTGGCGGTGCGGCTCGGTGCGATTTTCACGGTTTCGGCGGTATTATGCACACCCCTAGTCTGAACTACCTACAGAATTAATAAGAAATAATTTTCTTCTATTAAATATTAAAGATATTTTTACTTTTTTGTCTACCTTGTTACTAATATCTTAATGTTAATTTATATTGAGTTTTCTGTTAACATGAAATTATTTATTACGGAACATTTATATTTAATTTAAATTTTATACACCTATATATACAATGCATATGAATAATTCAAAAAAAATATATTAAAGAAAAAATCAATACTCTACATATTAATTTATGTATTTTCTTCTTAATCCAATTATAAAATATTTATATTTAATTTTTTAAATAAATTTTGTATAACTTCTATTTCTACATATTTTTATTTTTCAAATAACTATAAAAAAAAATTAAATATTTAGAATCACTTTAATTTTATATTACTAATTCTCCTTCTAATTTATTTTTAATATCAAAATTTGTGTTTATTTTACAATCTTATAATTTAATATATAACATATAAAATTATTATATGATAATTACACTTTTATAGCACGATAGAATTAAAGTTATCAAAATCCACAAATAATTTAACTAAAGTTATTATATATAAGAATTCAAGTAACATTTTTATAGAACGATAGGGCTGAGATGATCAAAATAAATAATTAGAATCACACTTTAATTTTAAATTAAAATGAATATTATTCTTTTGTAACACATATATTGTAACATAAAATATTATTTTTGAAAGAAATTAACCCATACATCGTATGGATCAACTGCTAGTTAACAATAAAAACAAGTCATAAATCGTGTAATCTACGAGCAATATTATACTAACACTTCGTTTATGAAATACCTTTTTTTTTTTTTTTTTAGTTAAAAAAAAATGAACTTATTTAATCAGAAAATATTTTTCACTTTCAAAAAATAAAAAATATTTTTTCAAATTAAAGTGCGTCTAATGCCGTCTAACTATTATACCACCACCACTATCACTACCGCCATTGCCACCATCTCCTTTCTACCTCCACCATGCTACAATCAACATTTCAACACCTCCATCGCTACCCCCCCTTGCACCATCACTATTAATACAACTATTAACACAACAGTAATTTCAATGCCGTAATTAAATATAGAAAAATATTTTCTAAAAAAAACAAATCTTAAAAAATAATTTTTATAGAAAAATGTTGTGGGTCCAAAGTTCAACTCTTTTTCTTTCTTTCTGTTTTTCTTCTATTTTTATTTATTTATGGTCAAAACTTCAATTTTAACTGAAAAGTACATAGAAGGTGCATTATGTGTTTAAAATTTATTGTGGATGCATTGTAGGTTACATTTAAAATGACTCTCAACGACATAATATAATTTCTATGCACTTTTTGCGTTTTATTTTTTAGATACTAACATTATTGTTAAAAAATAAAAAATAAAAACGATGGGGGCACTTTTTGAGGCCCCCTTGTAAACACAGGCCAACTTTTGAGATTCCAAGTTGAGTTTGGGTTAAGGAAAAATCCAAGCCCAACTTAGTTCAATTCAGATTGATAATGCTATACAAATGTTTTTTTTTTTTTTTTTTTCAAACTATCATGCTGTTGAGTTCGAAAAAAAAAAAAAAAAAAAAAAAAAAAAAAAACTATCATGCTGTTTGTACCAGATTTGATGCCCCAATGAAGGGTCACCATGTGTCCATTTGTTGACTTAAAGTAGGCTCCTTCAGCCTATTTAGGCCCAGTTTGGCAAGTTAAAAAAAAGTCAAAAAGTTATTCAAAAAGTTAAAAAATTATCACTATTAATCAAAAGTAAAAAATTACGGCTGCACAACTCTCAATTCTAATTTTCCGCTACAAACTAATTTATACAAATTTTTAATACATATTGTTCCATAAAAAGTCAAAAAGTTAACCCAAACATCCATATTTTTTTCCTCAATTTTTTAGTCTAAAAAAATAAAAAGTGTACTTATTTAGGACACCCCAAATAACCCCTTATTTTGGTGACAGATTGATTGGAATCGATGGATGGAAATCATGATTTGAGTTGGTTAAATCCCTAAGAAGATGGAATCACATGAGCATGCAATAGGAAAATGACTTGAAGCCCTACAAAGGGAGCATCCCCAGGATCCTCTCTCTTTTGGATTGGCTAGTTTTTTTTTTTTTTTTTTTTTTTTTTTTTTTTTTTTTTTTTTTTTTTTCTCCTCCTCCAATCACCAGCCCCACGTGTGTGTGGGGGTAGTGGGGATGGTAACTGGAAGGGGTCTCAATCATTTCCCGCATCCTATATATATATAAAAAATATATATATTATATTAATTATATACACATATTTTGAGATAATGCATCAAGAGGATAGGTAGTAGCAATCCAGAAGGTTCCAAATCATCCAACAATCCCATTTTAAAAATGTGCTACAGCTCCTGTAAAAGAGGCGTGTGTTGACTAAGTCAGGGCAAGTGGCAATCATCCAAGATTCCCACCCACCATCTAACGGCTTATGTTTTCAGGAGGATTTGGTCAGCCCTATCTTTGAAGAACAAACCAACCACTCGCTGAGAAGAAGGAGGAAGTTGGGACAAGTGTTATAGCGATCCCGGTTTTCCCTTCCTTGTTTATTGTATTCCGGACTCGGTTCCGTGGATGTGTTGTTGTCTTATTCCCATTTCCGTCCTTTACTCTTTGTATTTGATGTCTTGGGTTGTGTTGAGCAGGTTTGAAACTGGTTAGTTATGTTTGGAAACCAAGGGTTGATGCCCAGATTTTGGCCTTCACGCTCGAGCGAGGCTTTTGACGCTCGAGCAGGCCCTTTGCTTTTGTTTCTCCGCTCGAGCGAGGAGTTTGACGCTCGAGCGGGATTTTTCATCTCTCAGTATTTTGTTCTGCAGGTCATCGGACGCTCAAGCGTCAACTTTCACACTCGAGCGGGGACCTTCATCTGGAAAACTTCTGGAAGTGTGCATTTGATGCTCGAGCAGCGTTTTTTTACGCTCGAGCGTGAGTCTGTGTCTGACGCTCGAGCGGGGAGTTCCACGCTCGAGCGGACCTGTTTGTATATCAGTCTGAAAAACAACTTTTTGGATCACTTTTTCGGGCCATTCTCTCTCTCTAACTTTTCAAAACCCAAACTTGAGAGGTTCTCACTCTAGACTACAACTTCTCTCTAAGAAATCATCTAGTTTGAGTGATCTTCTACCATAGTTCCTTTGCATAAAGTGTAGAGCTTGGTGTGGGCTACATTTTAATAAGAAAATCTTTGGGTTTGGAGCATTTCGAGTTTTATCATTTTCTCCATTTGGTCTGTCCATTTGAGGTAGGAATAACTACTCATTTTTATGAGCTTTAACATAGATGTTGGGCACTTTGTATGAATGGTTTGATTTGGGGAGGTTAGGGTTTGAGATTTGAAATATTGAAAAGAGGGGTTTTGTTCTTTTGACCAATACATGTGTGTTTTGGGTCTTAAAGGAGGTTACTGATGTTTATTGTTAATATTTGAACCTTTGAGGTCAATGTTGAGAAAAGGGGGAGAAAAGCCCTAATTTATTATTATTATGAATTAATTTGTATAATTAATTTGGGAAAGTTATGGAAATATGGAATTGGGGTGGAAATAATGAAATTGGCTTATTATGAGATTGAATGGTGGAGTTAGATTTATTAATCACTCACCTTTGAAAAATATTGATAATTTATCTGTTGGATGTAATTATTATCTGTTTAGAAATAATTGCTTTGGGCTATCAGTGGAGGATAGTCTTGATTGTTGTAGACATTGTATGATGATTAGGGAAAACTGAAACTAATCACATTGAATATGTCATTGAATATGACGGTTGGAATAATACAACAAATGCGTGTATTGATTGATCATGGTATATGATAAGTGTTTAAATACATTGTATATGTGTATTGTTTGGGAGGAGATAGGGGATGTACTCCATGGTTTGAGAGGAGATAGGGGATGAACTCTCAAACCTGTTTGGGAGGAGATAGGGGATGTACTCCATGGTTTGAGAGGAGATAAGGGATGGACTCTCAAACCTATTTGGGAGGAGATAGGGGATGGACTCCACTGATACAGCAAATCTGTGTATCATTTGAATTATGAAACTGTTGAAGTATGGAAGTGTTCTAATATGAGTTATATTCTCATGTAAATTGTGAAATATGGAAGTGTTTTAATATGTGTTATAGCCTCATTCAATTGTTTGGCTAGGTTCTAAGCCAAAATTATAAATCGAAACTGTATATGTGAAGGAAACTGAAATGAAAAATGGATGTACTTGATGTTGAATTGAAAAGTGTTGTAAGTTGGTTTATAAGTATCAACCTTATATCAAATGCTAATGTTTTAGTTATTGTTTATATTATGTTTAGCATATCTCTACTGGGCATCGGCTCACCCTATATGGGACATCATTTTCAGGTTCAGGTGACATGCCACCTCCAAGGACGTAGCTTGGGAGGTTTAGAGGCTGAGAGATCTTTTTGGTGATTACCTTTTCTGTATTACATGTATATCAAGCCAAGTGCTTATTTTTGTGTAAAGTAGAGTTAGGACTCTACTTTTGTTGAACCTAGGTGTTGACTTGGAAAGTTGTAAGCCTATAGGGCATTTATTTTTGTTGTCAACATGTAATATCTCTTGTAAGAATACTCTGATGTTGGTAATATGATATTTCTTTTGTATCATGAATGTATGATTACAGGTTTATTTTGAGGGCGTTACAAGTGTCACTCCAGGAGGCAGTCTAGCACCTCGCTTTCAGGATTTTATGGAGATTTCCAATAAGATGTTGTTGATTTCCAAGAGGTTGTTTGTGATTTTCAAACGGCTTCAACATCTGTAGTGCATAGCATCAGTACTATTTATCCTTAGTTTAGCCCTAGTTCAACTTTGGAGTTGACTTGAAAGATATTTTTGCCATAGATTTAGTCTTAGATCATGACATCGATGTCAAATTACTTATTTTTTGGCCTTCTTAGACATTGTTTCGATACTTAGATTGTGTTTACATCCATTTTGTAACTTAATTTCATATTTTCAAACTTGCTCTTATGCTTTTGTAATTTTCAATTTGTTGAATTTGTAAAAGTAAGTGTTTTGGTGTTCATTTTCCTTTATTTACTTGTCTTTTTGACATCAAAAAAGCTAGAGACCTTAAAAATTCTATTAAAAGTTCTACCAAATGTCTCACAAAGGTGTGGAACCTACATGAGACCCACATTGTGTGGGTTCCACACCCCTGTGAGACATTTAGTAAAAACTTTGGGGTTTCTAACATTACTCTTTTGACATTCAAAACTCCATAGAGATTTTAAATCCTTTTAATTAAGACAAAACAAGTACAAGGAGATTTTTTTATCCTTTTGAACCTAACACAACCTCACGTTTTTCAGATGTCATACATTTTCATCAACTTAGACACTATTGCCTTGGCACGCTCGAAAATCCACCAAAAATCTCCTAGTTTTAGCCAAAACTTGTGTTTTAGTCAAAATATATAATTTTTGTATTTTTTTGCACAAATACATGCAAATTAATGTAATCACTTATTATCATGTTATTTATTATTGGGTCTGGTTGCAAAAACAAAAATTTATTTATTGTATGCCATATCAGTTATTGCAAGGAATTATTAAGAAAAGTCTATTTGTATAGCATTTTCAAATACTCAAACTTTCATTTTAGGATGAATTTGGTTTTGTGGTTAATTACTCCTCCTTAAGATGTCCTGTTAATTGTAAGGATTTTTTTTTGTAATATTAAATGTGATTTTTTGTCCTCAAAGGAGTTAATGAATATAGATCAAATTGAAATTAATTAATAAGAAGTATAAGATACAATTTGTCACAATCAAAACGTCATAATCGAAACTACCCAAACCATTGACGAAGTTGTTAAAAGTAAGAAAAATGCTATAGCCCTTAAATTTTTAGAATTATGGTTCTTGCTATGTCATAAGGCACATCAGGCTCCTGTGAGACTCATTAAGGGCATGTCTCGAGTCTTTTTCAGTGATTCAAACCATTTATATTGTGAGGTTCGTCGAATAGATCATCCATACAAAATATCAAGTAATTTGGACATTTGTAACTTTATAATAATAGCCCATTTGTTTTGCAAAAAATAAACGGTTACCATGATTTTAATAATTTTTTATAAATAATTAGGACATAATCATGGGGTTATAGATGTGATTAATTTGATTTTTTATATGCATGATATACTCGACAAACCTTACAATATGAATGGTTCAGAACATCAAAATACACTTGGTAAATACCTCTACAGGCCCTCACAGTAGGGCTGCTATGTCATAAGACACAACAGCAATCCTCAACCTCAAATTTTCTACTAAGTAAATGACCAAATGTCTTATATTGCAAATTTTACATCCATATAAGACATTTGGTCATTTATTTAATAGAAAATTTGATACTCGTAACATTACCTTAAAGGTAACCCTAGTAATGCCAATGATGGTGGCCTCATGAGGGACCATCTAGGAAGTTGGATCAGAGGGTTATGCTGTCGCATGGGTGTTGCATCTAGAATAGCAACAGAGTTGTGGATTCTTAGATATGAGCTGCAGTTTGCTTTTGGGATTGGGAATTATCGGGTTGGAAATTGAAACAGATGCAACTATGTTTCAATAATTTGTCATGCAAGAACCTAGCATGTGGAGTCTTTTGAGGAGCTGGTAAAAAGTCAGCTTCTAACTTTTTATATATTTTGAGTCATATCACTTCTCATATAATTTATTTACAAAAAAAAAAATAGAAGAAGAAATGATATATAAACAAAAAGTTTTATGTAGAATGATGTGACTTCTCATTGCCCTTTTATTTTTAATCAAAACATCCACCATTACCTTCATAATTTTAAAATCATCATTGATATGTCATTTTGGATGTATTTTTTGTTAGTAGGTATTTTAATATTATAATGTGTTATTGTTGGTTTTTCTTTTCTTTCCCTCTAAGTTTCCAAGTCTTGGTCTTTGTCCACCAAAACTTATCCATCTAGTCATCATCAAGTCTTCGCCAAGACTTTCAAGTCTAAGTCTTCTAAGTCCACCATGCTTATCCTTTCAAGTCCATCCGTTCCTTATCCACCTAGAACCTTGCCTATTAAGTTTTGATTTTTATATATATTTGAGCTTAGGTCCTATCTAGAGGGACACGTTTGGGTTGCTTTGTTATGTCTAATGTGAGATTATCAGGCAAATAAAAAAGGGTGTGTGTGATAAAGCTTTGGGTTCAACCAATTGTGCAGTATTGGTGAACCATACGACTTAGTCGGGCTATTGTATCCTGGGGGGGGACAAGTCAAGGTTTTTCTGCTGCACCGGTGTGAGGCTTTGCCCAACTGCAAAGGGCTTGAATCTCCTTAAAGAGAGCGAATTTCCCGCGCCTCAGCCCTTTCAATAATTATTGTAATTTTTATTATTTATATTTTCTGGTGTTTTATTTGTAATTATCACCAACAATTTTAAGGAGATTCAAGTAGCAAAAATCCATGGAGCCAGTACTGGAGAAGCTCAACGAGAATACCGGCGATCTCAACAAGTCCTTCCAGTTCAAGGGAGCTCATTTCAAGAGATGGAAAGGAAAGGTGCTTTTCTACCTCAATCTCCTCAAGGTAGCCTATATCCTAACCGAGAAAAATCCGAACAAAGTCCCCACTGAAGAGATGACCGACGAGGAGGATGCCACTCATCTTGAAAAAATAGCGAAGTACAACACAGATGAGTATAAATGTCGATACTATCTTTTGAATTGTCTTTTCAGATCAATTTTATGATTATTATTATACTACTTACTCCACTGTCAAGAAAATTTGGAAAACCTTGCAAAACAAATATGACACTGAAGAGGCAGGAGCTAAAAAATACGCTGCAAGCCGTTTTTTCCGCTATCAGATGATAGATGGAAAATCAGTGGTGGAGCAAGTTCAAGATTTTCATATGCTAGTGGCTGAAATTAGATCTAAAGGCATCAAAATTGGAGACAATCTTGTTGTGGCAGGTATTGTTGACAAACTTCCATCATCTTGGAGGGAGTTCCAGAAGTCGATGCGTCATAAGCAAAAAGAGACGTCCTTGGAGACTGTAATCACACGGATTCGGGTGGAGGAGGAAGCACGAGGACAAGATGCACTTATGACACAAGTGTATTCCACTGCGAAGGTAAATTTAACTTCTGGAAATACTTTACCTAAAGGTCGATTTCATAAAAATAGTCACTTGAAGCCAGTTAAGAAAATTTGGAAAAATACTGGAAGGTCACAAAATAAAAATTACTCGAGGCAAAAGAAATGGAACCAAGAACCCCCTTGACAAGATATGACAAATGTGACATGTTTTGTGTGTGACAAAAGTGGACATATTGCTCGAACTTGCAAATTTCGAAAACAACAGCCTCAACCACAGGCTAATGTTACCGAGGAACCATTTGTGGCTATGGTCACAGATATTTTTATGGTTCAATTTGTGGAAGGGTGGTGGGCAGACTCTGGTGCCAATAGGCATGTCTGCTATGATAAAGATTGGTTCAAAAATTTCACTCCTTTTAATGAGGAGAGAACTGTCATGCTTGGTGACTCCAGTTTAACCAAGGTGCTCGGGTATGGGCATGTTGAGCTGAATTTTACCTCTGGACGTGTGCTTGTTTTAAAAGATGTGTTGTACACACCGTCCATGAGGAAAAATTTGATGTCGAGTTATTTGCTCAACAAAGCTGGTTTCAAGCAGACTATTGAATCTGACCAATATGTAATCACTAAAAAAGGCATATTTGTGGGAAAAGGGTATGCCTGTGATGGAATGTTTAAATTAAATGTTGAGAATAAGAAAGCACATGTTTCTGTTTACATGCTGTCTTCTATGAATTTTTGGCATGCTCGTCTATGTCATATTAATAGCCGATATGTGGAAGTCATGAGTAGTTCAGGATTAATTCTCAGACTAACAAATAAGTTTGAGAAATGTGAAGTTTGCAGCCAAGCAAAAATAACTAAAAGGCCTCATAAAAGTGTGGTGAGAAATACTGAATTGTTAGAATTAATTCACACTGACTTATGTGAATTTGAAGGAATTTTAACACGTGGTGGAAATAGATATTTTATCACTTTTATTGATGATTTTTCAAAATACACTTATGTATACTTGTTGAAAAATAAAAGTGATGCTTTTGAAAAATTTAAAGAATTTCTTCTTGAAGTTGAAAATCAATTCGGTAAAAAGATTAAAAGGTATAGAAGTGATAGAGGTCGGGAGTATGAATCTTTTGGATTCAACTCGTTTGCTCAGTCTTTGGGAATAATCCATGAAACTACTCCACCATATTTACCTGCATCTAATGGTGTAGCAGAAAGGAAAAATAGAACTTTAACTAATTTAACAAATACTATGCTAATTGAAGCAGATGCTCCTTCAAATTTGTGGGGAGAAGCAATTTTAACTGCATGTTATGTTATGAATAGAGTGCCACATAAAAAAACAAAAGTTACACCTTTTGAGTTGTGGAAATGGCATAAGCCAAATTTGAGATATTTGAGGGTTTGGGGTTGTCTAGCTTTTGTTAGACTTGTGGACCCTAAAAGACCTAAATTAGGTGTGAAAGCTGCCACTTGTGCTTTTCTTGGATATGCAACAAATAGTACAGCCTATAGATTTTTTGATATTGAAAACAAAATAATTTTTGAATCACGTGATGCAATTTTTCTGATGCAATTTTTCATGAAGAAAAATTTCCTTTTCAATCTAAAAACGGTGGGGGTCAAAATTATCAAAAAAATATTTTATCTGAAACTGGTTCCTCTACTCCTCTTTTACAAAACCAAGATCCTATAGTTTTTGAACCTAGAAGGAGTAAAAGAGCTAGATTAGAAAAAGATTTTGGCCTTGATTATCATGTTTTTAATGTGGAGGAAATTCCATTAACTTTACAAGAAGCTTTGGCATCTCCTGATTCTATTTTTTGGAACGAGGTTGTAAATGATGAGATGGAATCATTATTATCCAATAAAACTTGGATATTAGTAGATTTACCACCAGGTTGTAAAACTATTGGCCGTAAATGGGTTTTGAGAAAAAAACTTAAACCGGATGGAACTATTGATAAATATAAAGCAAGGCTTGTTGCAAAAGGTTTTAAACAACAAGTAGATCTTGACTTTTTTGATACATTTTCTCCGGTTACTAGAGTTACATCCATTAAATTATTAATTGCAGTGGCTGCAATTCATGATCTAAAAATTCATCAAATAGATGTTAAAACAACCTTTTTAAATGGAGACCTGGGTGAAGAAATCTATATGGATCAACCTGAGGGTTTTGTGGAACCCGGTCAAGAAAGCAAAGTGTGCAAGCTAGTTAAATCCCTCTATGGCTTAAAACAGGCCCCTAAACAGTGGCATGAGAAATTTGATTCTTGCATGATTGAGAATGGCTATAAAACGAATGAATGTGATAAATGCATTTACTATAAATCTGAAGAGAATTCACATATCATTATTAGCCTCTATGTGGATGATTTATTTATATTTGGCTCTAATTTGCATATCATCGTGGAAATTAAAAATATGCTTAGTAGCCATTTTGATATGAAAGATCTTGGTGAGGCTAATTATATTTTGGGAATGAAAATTACCAAAACCTGTGATGATATATTTCTTGATCAGTCGCATTATGTTGAGAAAATTTTGAGAAAATATAATTTTTATAAGTGCAAGCATGTTCTTACTCCTTTTGATCCTCATGTGCGTTTATTTCCTGTTGAAAATGATGAGGATGTAATTAATCAAAAAGAATATGCTAGTATGATTGGTAGCTTACGTTATGTGACTGACTGTACTAGACCTGACATTGCCTATGCAGTTGGAGTACTTAGCAGGTTTACTAGCAAGCCTGGCAGTGATCACTGGCTAGCCATTGAGCGTATTATGAAATATTTATCTGGTACCATAAAATATGGCTTGTTTTATAATAAGTATCCTGCAGTACTTGAAGGTTACAGTGATGCCGATTGGAATACCTTGTCAGGTGATTCATTATCAACCACTGGTTACTTATTTACATTGGGCAGTGGCGCTATAAGTTGGAAATCGAAAAAACAAACCATTATTGCTAATTCAACAATGGAGGCTGAGCTTATTGCTTTAGCTACAGCTAGTGAAGAAGCAAATTGGTTGAGAGATTTGTTAAATGAAATCTCTTGTTGGGAAAAACCGATTCCACCTATATTGATTCATTGTGATAGCACCGCAGCAATTGGTCGAGTTAATAACCGTTATTATAAAGGTAAATCTAGACCTATCAGAAGAAAACACAGTACTGTGAGATCTTATATGAATAATGGCATTATAAATGTGGATTATATTAAATCTGGTGATAATCTTGCAGATTCATTAACTAAGGCCTTAGCAAGAGATAGAGTCTGGAATACATCGAGGGGGATGGGGTTAAAACCCATTGAATATAGCAGGAGCCATGTATGAGGATACTTAACCCAGGGACCAGAGATCCTGTAACTGGGTTCAATGAGAAAAATGATCATATGATGGCCGTGAGAAATGCACTAAATTACTTTTTACCTATCCCTATGATGTAAGTGCATTTATCCTGTAATGTTGTAGAGGTTGAGTTATTAAAAGAACTCTTAATGAATTTCTGTAGCTCTTATTGAGTGGGGTGTCATACTTACAGGAGCACCCTTGACAGAATTCACCTATGTGAGTGTGGTAGTGGGGCCGCTACCTATGAGATTTGGGCTAATTCTCAAATACACTCATGAATCCTGGGATCGCACAAGGCCATAACGTGCTGGCATTTAAAGCTATTGTGAATACCTGGAATATTATGTGTGTGCAATAATTATTTATTTCCCTTAAATAGTTATAGTTCAATGCTGAGCATACTATTGGCTCTAGAGTAGATATTATTGTTTCACTAATGGAGGTTCAATGCAGAGCACACCTACCATAATGCATAATATCCTTATTTGCCTAATAATTTCAGTTTTGTTACCTATAATATTAAAATAGGTGGGGGAATGTTAGCAGGTATTTTAATATTATAATGTGTTAATGTGTTATTGTTGGTTTTTCTTTTCTTTCCCTCTAAGTTTCCAAGTCTTGGTCTTTGTCCACCAAAACTTATCCATCTAGTCATCATCAAGCCAAGACTTTCAAGTCTAAGTCTTCTAAGTCCACCATGCTTATCCTTTCAAGTCCATCTGTTCCTTATCCACCTAGAACCTTGCCTATTAAGTTTTGATTTCTATATATATTTGAGCTTAGGTCCTATCTAGAGGGACACGAGAGGTGAAGAAGTTTTGGGTTGCTTTGTTATGTCTAATGTGAGATTATCAGGCAAATAAAAAAAGGTGTGTGTGATAAAGCTTTAGGTTCAACCAATTGTGCAGTATTGGTGAACCATATGACTTAGTCGGGCTGTTGTATCTTGGGGGAGACAAGTCAAGGTTTTTCTGCTGCACCGGTGTGAGACTTTGCCCAACCGCAAAGGGCCTGAATCTCCTTAAAGAGAGCAAATTTCCCGCGCCTCAGCCCTTTCAATAATTATTGTAATTTTTATTATTTGTATTTTCTGGTGTTTTATTTGTAATTATCACCAATAATTTTTATATAATTTTTTTTTGTTTACATATCATTTTTGACCCCATCTTATTTATTTTTAACAATTTTAATGGTGTCAAGTGATAAAAACCTTTTGAAAATTTACATGCCATTTGGGAACTTTGAAAAAAAGCTGTGTTTTGGTCATCTGACCTAAAAAGAAGGCTTTTTACCATCAAAATCATTTGGGAAGGTAAAAACAAATTACTTGTGAAATTACAATTATACCCTTCAATTGTTTAAATAAGTCACATGGACTAAAGTGGTTATTTTCTAAAATGGATAGGGGTATTTTGATTATTTGATTATAATATGACCGTACAAACAAATATTAAGCAAAAAAAAAGCCAAAAAATAATTTTTTACTAATTTCCCAAATGACTTTTCTAAAAAAGCCAAAACGTTTGGTTAAAAGTCAAAAGTCAACATTTAAGCATTTTCCCAAAACGCCCCTGTATAATCCTAATTTTTTTGTGAAAGTTCAGTGGGTTGAATTGAACCCACTGAACATAGCTACGCCCCTGTTCAACCTTGAATTGGTGACTGAAATTAATGCAAGAATACTTTCGTTTATCTAAATACTAGCCTATCACCCGTGCTATGCACGGGATAATTATAGATATTTATATTTGTTTTAATTTTTTTTAATATATAAATTAAATACATGGGGTTTGACCGAGGAGTTTGAAAGAATTTAATAAGTGTTTATTTATTTGTTTTTTCAAAAAACAAAACAAAAAAATTAAGAGGGAAAAAAATTAAGAGCCATTTACACAATAATTACATGGGTCTCTTGGAGATGTAAAAAGTAAGGAAATTAGGATTTCATTTATTGCGTTATTCAATAGTGTAATTATTATAATCTTTGAACCAATCACCAAGTCAATTTTTTTTTTTTAAAAATAAAAAATTAGAAAATTAGGATTGGCATGTTGGAGCTTCCACAAGCCTTGGGGTTTAAAAGGCCCTTTTGCTTAATATATAGTATAGATTGTATTTACCGACAAATGCAACCTATTTAAAAAGTAGAGACACTTCATAGATAGGTTGCATTCTTTTTTTAAATGTTTCTCAATAAATTCTTACTTACCAAAAATAAAGAAAAGAAATTAATGGCAATTCTAATATGCTTAATAAATGTCAAAGCTTGGTACCTATGTTTCTCAATGGCATATTTCACTCTTTGATTTTCTTTCATACTTTAATTCCAATTCTTTCTACTATATTCCTCAAACCCAGCTTCCTTTTCTCTTTATTATCTTGCGCCTATCTAAGGATGGCAATGGATAACCTATCATGTGGGTATTCATGGAGACCTAATCCAAATACATGGGTTTTTCCCTTTTTTCTTATCCGTTGGATATGGTAAGTGATATTCTTTAAATATCTACAGGGGATGAGTCGGGGATGGGTACCCACTAATTTCTCGATATATATATATATATATATATTTTTAAGATTCACAACCAAAGCTAAATATATATTCAATCTTTTTTTTTTTCTTTTTTTTAAGGTTCACAACCAATTTTTTTATTTTTTATTTTTTTTATTTTAAGATTCACAACCAAAGCTAAATATACATTCAATCTTTTTTTTTTCTTTTTTTTTATTAATTTTTTTTTTTTTTTAAGGTTCACAACTTCTTCTCTTTTTTTTTTCTTTTTTTTTTTTTTTTTTTTTTTTAAGATTCACAACCAAAGTTAAATATACATTCAATCTTATTTTATTTTATTTGGCTCAACAACAAAATCAAATATACATTAATTAACATTGTCACATTATTCTTGTCAAATTTTATGTATATCTAGAATTTTTTAAATTTATTCAGAAAAATTCTATTCCTACAAAAAAATTGCATCTTCTTTTTTATTTTTTCTTTTTTAATTTTATGCATCTCCTTCTCCTCTCTATTAATTGATCTTCGATAATCTGAAGGCGAGTTATTGCTCTCGTTTCCATCTTCTTCTTCTTCTTCTTCTTCTTCTTTTTTCTTTTTTAAATTTTTATTTGCATTTATAGAATGAATTTTCTTGTTTCAATATCTCCTGCAATTGTTTTATTGGATTTCTCTATGATTTGACGTAACCTTAGATTGAATTTTTCATTTTCATCTTAACTAGCGATCACCTTAATTAAAATTTTGTACATTTTTATCTTAATTTTCATGTTTTGGTTATGATTAATTGCGCGTTTTTGATCGATAGTCACAATCTTGTCACCGTTAGATTGTCGTCATCGCAAATCGCCATTGCTGTAGTGAGAGGATGACAGAGAGTGAGAATTAGAACTCTAATTGTCAACAGAGTAGTAAAAACATATGGAGAAATTATTTTCCGATGTACCTAAAAAAAAATATGGGGAAATTAGTGGGTACCCATCCCCGGTTGAGATTTAAAGAATATCACTTACCCTACCCAATGGACAAGAAAAAAGGGAAAACCCAAGTATTTGGGTTGGGTCTCCATGGATACCCACATGGTAGGTTATCCATTGCCATCCCTACTCTGTTGACAATTAGAGTTCTAATTGTCACACTCTCTCATCCTCTTACTACATCAACAGCAATTTGCGATGATGACAATCTAGCGGTGATAATATTGTGACTATTGATTAAAAACGCGCAATTAATCATAACCAAAACATGAAAATTGAAGACAAAAATATACAAAATTTTAATTAAGATGATCGCTGGTTAAGATGAAAATTGGAAAATTCAATCTAAGGTTACCATCAAATCAGAGAGAAATCCAATAAAACAATTGCAAGAGATATTGAAACAAGAAAATTCATTCTATAAATGCAAATAAAAATTTAAAAAAGAAAAAAGAAGAAGAAGAAGAAGATAGAAACGAGAGCAATAACTCACATTTAGATTATCGAAGATCAATTAATAGAGAGGAGAAGAAGATACATAAAATTAAAAAATTAAAAAAGAAGATGGAATTTTTTTGTAGGAATAGAATTTTCTAAATAAATTTAAAAAATTCTAGATATACATAAAATTTGACAAGAATAATGTGACAATGTTAATTAATGTGTATTTGATTTTGTTGTTGAGCCAAATAAAATAAAATAAGATTGAATGTATATTTAGCTTTGGTTGTGAATCTTAAAAAAAAAAAAAAAAAAAAATGGTCGTGAACCATAAAAAAAAAACAAAATTTAAAAAAAAAAAGAAAAAAAAAGATTGAATGTATATTTAGCTTTGGTTGTGAATCTTAAAAAAAAAATGGTTGTGAACCTTTAAAAAACAAAATTTAAAAAAAAAAAAAAAGAAAAAAAAAAGGATCAAGCTGGATTAGGGAATATCCAAACCCATTAGGAGATGGGGAGGGTAGTACCCATAGGGAATGGGGAATGGGGAATGGGGAAAAATAGTTATAGGGAAATGGAGATGAAGAATTAATATCCACCCCATTAACCGCCATTGCCATCCCTGGGCCTATGAATTCATATTTGAATGGCTTTCAAGCATGAAGACCTTAAGAAATGTCTTTTGTTTCTAATTATTTTTTCTGTGGGTCATTTTGAGGTGCAGATGGAGAGAAAGATTATTGATCTTGAGAACGGAAATGAGGAAAGAATTCTACCTTTTAATGGGTGCAACTGATCAGTTGTCTCTTTGTGTCTTATCTACTGTTGTCTCAGGTTTTGGACAGGTTGATGTGTTAGATCAGTCTTGTGAAACTCATCTGTAGTTGCTATGTCTATCGGATTGATTGTTAACTTGTGTACCCTTGATAAAAAGAGTTTGGTGTTATATTTTTCACATACGCCTGAATGGTGCTGATCGTACTTCTAAAAATGTATTGAGATGGTATATGAAGTGTCTGCATCTGGTTGTCTTATTATATAGCTTGATTGCCTGCAAGGACAGCAAATAACCAAGTTCTGAAGTTGAAGCAGACTACCAGTCAGTGTTAGTATCTGTCCTGAGTGTGTTCGTCAATATTTTGGGTCGGCCTAGCTGTAACGATTGTAGTGGTCGTAGCTAGGATTGGACAGTAAAAGCAGGAAGATGCATGGTTAAAGAATAATGTTTGGTAGCTTGAGAATTTTCTCCCCCGAATCCCCCTAATGCCCAAAACGACATCGTTTTGGGCATTAGGTTTTTTTTTTTTTTTTTTTTTCTTTTTTTTCTTCCATTTTCGATCTGAAACAGATCTGAGAAGAAGAGGGGAAGAGGGAGAGGGAGAGGGAGAGAGAGAGAGAGAAGAAGAGGGGAAGAGGAGCAGTTGGTGGTCGTCGCAGCTCCCCGCCGTCGTCGTAGCTCCGGCCCGCCGTAGTCGCCTCATCGCCAGCTCGTTGCAGTAGCAGCTCCAGCTCCAGCTCCGGCTGCTGTCTCTGCCTCCGGCCCCGCCTCCTCCTCCCCTGTTATTAGGGCCCCCTCCAGTCCTCCTCCTCCTCCTCCTCCTCCTCCTCCTCCTCCTTCCTCCTCCTCCCCTCCTCTCCTCTCCTCTCCTCTCCTTCTTTCTCCTGATTTCTGCTTCTGAAAAAAAAAAAATACAAAAAATACAAAAACGGCAATGTTTTTGATTAGGGGGATTCGAGCTACGTAGCTTTCGAGCTACGTAGCATGACTGATGGTTAAATTAGGATAATGTTTGAGAGCTCGAAAATTGGCCCCCCGAATCCCCCTAATGCCCAAAACGACGTCGTTTTGGGCATTAGCTTTTTTTTTTTCTTTTCTTCTTTTTTTTGCTTCCATTTTCAGTCGTGCAGAGCAGAGGAACGAGAGTCGAGAAAGAGAAGAGAGAAAGAGGAGAGAAAGAGAGAAAGAGAAGAGGGAATGGAGAGGGCCCCTCCTTGCCGCCGCCGACCGGCCGATCGTCGAGCAGCTCCGATCGTCGCAGCAGCAGCAGCTCCGCTCGCCTCCGCCCGATCGTCACAACCCCGCCTCGCCTCCGCCTCCACCCCTGCATTTGCCCCCTGCATCTGCCTCCGGCCCCCGGCCCCCCTCTGCCTCCGCCCGCCGCAGCTGTCTTCTTCTTCCTCCTCCTTCTTCTCTTCTTCTTCTTTCTTCTTCTTCGTTCTTCTTTCTGCTTTCTTCTTCTTCTATTCTGATGGGAAAAAAAAAAAATTCGAACAATGAAACGACGTCGTTTTTTCTTTAGGGGGATTCGGAGGCAGCTCCTTTCGAGCTACGTAGCATGGTCCGTTAAATTAAATGATGGCATTAGGAAATAACTGGGGAGTATCTTAACTTTTAAACCCAAAATCTAGTTTCTGTTTAGCTATTTTTACCAACAAATTAGTCTTTGCTTCAATCAAACAATGGGTGGGCAGAGATACTGACTAACCAAGGCTGTTGGAGGGAAACGGGATAACAATGGGGGAACAAAAAAACCCATGGACACATTAACTTTTGCATGTATGTAAATTGTTGAATCTATGAATGCATTGTTTTTGGCACCTCTCATGACCCTAGCTTCAGCTGTGACATGCCAGTTTGTCGCTATGGAATCTGATTTTGCATGTGATGTTGTGTGGAGCATTCCTACTTATGTGTTAGCTGAGTGAAGAAAGCAGTGGGCACTAGGAAATTGGAAGTTTTCAATTGTAGTGCTGGAAAACTATGATTCTATATTGCCTAGTTAAATATGTCCAATGTAAATCCAGAATAAAACTTTAGGTTCCATTATGATGTATATTAAATTGAAAAGCCTAACCTAAACAATCTATACTATATCTGTACTATTATTTAAAGCAAAGGCTCAAGTTCGTGTCTCGAAGCCTTCATCATATTCTAAAAATCCACTCATAATCCCATAATTACTAATTACTCAGATTTTGATTTTAAATTTCAAATTTTGATAACTTTTCTTTTCTTTTTATTTTTCTATTTTTATATTCCATTGATTTATTTTCTTAGCACACCCATTGCGCGTGCACACCGTCTAGGAAAGTAGGTATATACTATATTAATATGTCAACACTAAATTTTGACCTTAGGAAAGTAGGCGTCGCATTTTAGAAATAATCAATACTATATACTATATTAATATGTCAACACTAAATTTGGCATTTTGAAGCCTGCGTCCATTATTTAAGCCACAAATTTAATTAATATATGTTTTGAAATTCATTGGGTAACTATCTCACACATGATCTCGTACAATGCCTAGGACTCTAACAATACTCCTAATAAGTTACAACTGTAATCACAATATCACTATTCAAGAACCACAAACTGCCGTTAACCACAATTCCTGATTTTCATACTCAATTGCATGCTCTCTATTTACTTTCTATTTTATGAATTTTAATAAATTATATTTAATATAATAAATAATACACACGCGTAGTCTATGCACCAACTTCTAGTATAATTAATTTCAGCTGGTTGGATTTTGTCACCTCGTAATTTCCTAGATAAAGGCAGGGACGTTGTTCAATATTTGCCATGCGGCAAAGCTTTATAGGTGTTCTTGATGCCATATTTGGTAGTGTTTTTGGTCAGGCTGCAAGGCTGATTAGCAAATGAATGTAAAAACTTTTACGTTTATATGTATTTTCGTTATAAATATAGATGTATTATATAATCAACATAGTTTTACCTTGCTTACAAAACTTTTACCTAAGCACACATCTTTGTTAAGTAGGAGACATCTGAAATTGTGTCAATCCAAGTTCTTGTGACGAGTTGTGATAAAATTCACATGTGCAATGGTTCATATAGAGTTGTAATGACTTGTAAGGGTATCGTTATGGCTTGTGACAGCTAATTACCCTTTATTTTTAGGACAAGGATGAGGAGGAATACAAAGAATCTAATGGCTGGTAAAGATTATGGTTTGTGACAGATAATTACCCCTAATTTTTTAGGATAAGCTTGAGGAGGAATACAAAGAATCTAGGTAGTCATCATACCAGACCACTTGATTATGTGATATTCTCTGTTTGTTTGCTAAAGCATTGATCTTCCTCCTTTTCTTTGTCTATAGCAATGTGAAGGTGGTTGCCTATGAGGATTTCATGTCGTCCCTTTACTAGCTCAAGTGAGAGGAGCAAAAACTGGTCTGTGCATTTAACTAGGGGTGGGGTGCAGTTGGTGGTCTTCTTTTATTGGATAAAATGTATAGGACTTTGGCATATTCTAGGTATTACTTGTGGAATTAGTGAGTGCATGTGTTTGCTTGGCACAAAATCTTTTTTGGCGTAACAATAGAGAAAAGGTAAAATAGGAGTAAAACTTAAAGCACAGTTTTTTTTTTTTTTTTTTGATCGGCAAACGAAGAAACTTCATTGATGAAAAGCTCAATACAAAGTACAAAACAAATTATATCAATAAAAAAAGGCAAGCGTTAAAGCATCACAATGAGTTAAATCATCCCAACTAAGTTGGCACCAAAAAGCTCATCCTATCATTTGCTAGCACTCCCAGAGTTGGTGAGCAACCAACCAGGGAAACAAAAACAAAAAAAGAAAAAAAAAAAAGAAAAAAAAAAAGAACTACTGCTAGCTACCACCAACAGTTAATGAATGTAAAATTTAAAAATCAGCATAGGCTTTGCCCTAGTTTTAAAACCCACTTTAAGTTTCATTAAGAAGCCCAGGCCAATGAAAAGGTCCTAATTTGCTATCTAATTACAGTACAAGTTCTCTCTCTCGGCATCTTGCTTTCTCTCATATACTTGCATGTTTAATCTTTTATTCATTTATTATTTTTTGTATACATTCCCATAAAAGTATAGATAAAGAATTAAAATAATTATTTCCTCTTGATAATGAACTTCAAAAATAGTGTAAAATTTAATACATTAAAGTAAATAACATTTGTAAATTGGTAAAAGTTAATTTTAAAACTCAAAACTACGGGATTCTAGAGTTGAAATATAATGTATCTCTATTGCTTGGGAAGTTGTGCTACTTAAAAAGCTATTCATAGCTCTGTGTCCACATCCATTGTAACAATCTTCACAGACCCTCACTACAAAAAAAAATTGACTTTTTGCGACGGTAAAATACCGTCGCTAATACTCCTAATGCCGTCACTAATACTTTTTACGACGGCAAAATGACTTTTTGTGACGGCAAGAGGGGGTCGCAACTGCAGGGGTTGCAAAAGAGTTTTTGCGACGACACAATGCCGTCGCTAATGTTTTGTGACGGCATTTTTGCCTTTTTGTGACGGCACTATGCAGTCACTAATAACGTTTGAAATTTCTTGACTTTTTTGCGACGACACTATTTTACCGTCGCTAAAAATGTTATTTGAGACGGCAAAAAATACCGCCGCTAGTAGTCTTTTTTTGCAACGGCAAAAACACTGTTTTGCGATGGTGTGAAGCCGTCGCAAAAAGTATTAAAAATATAAAAATTTCTATTTTTTGCGACAGTGTAATGCCGTCGCAAAAAGTATTAAAAAATGATAAAATTACTATTTTAAATAATAAAATTTCTATTTTTTGCGACGATGTAATGCCGTCGCAAAAAAGAAAAAAACATCCTACGATAAAAGGGAAAATTCAAGTACAAAAATTGCTACACTGATATACATGATAGACATCTGCTCCACCAATATAAAGATATGCAGGAAGCATTAAAACACATAATTTTTTCCCTATACCTAGCAATAGGGGTATGGCATGGTGAGATTTTTTTTTTGGGCGATACGTATAGCATAACGAAACTTTTGCTAGAATTATCACAAAAATAGATCACTGCATTAGCCACTCAACTCTTGAAAGACTTAAATGCTAACACTCTCCTAGCCAAAAATTCATGCTTGGCCACACTTGCTTAGACATGCAATTCCCTCTTCCAGGTAATCTTCTCTGCTAATCCAAAACTCCGGTGCATCCTGCACGAGTAATCAAATTTCTCAATGTCCAACTTCATATCAATTCATGTTTTTGTTCCCTGTATCTAAAAAATTGCTTTTTGTTAAGAAAATTATTTTCCCTTTATTTATTTATTCTTTTCTTGCTTTCCTTTTTTGCTCTTCATTTCAGTTTGCTTTTCACAAATCTGAAAGCAACAAATGCACTGTCCAAATATTGTGGTCTACTTTTAGAAGCACAAGACATACTTAACATGGGGGTGAAAAATGCAAGTTGACAAAACACATCATTGAAACCACTGTGTCCTGGTTTGTATGAGAGAGAGAGAGAGAGAGAGAGAGAGAGAGAGAGAGAGGCAACACTGTACCTTCATAATTCCTGCAAGGACTGCTCCTCCAAGGTACACCATATGCTTTCTTCGTGGTGGATCCTCTATCCGCAACCGTAGTTTCTGTTAGAAGTAGAGGAAGATCAGAAGAATTGTTAGCTAACATGAAGTGAGAGCCTCATTGTTAAATTGGATGAACAAAAAAAAAAAAAAAAAAAAAAAAACTTGATATTTTTTCCTTTTTTCTTCTCCTTCCATACCATAACACATGTAACTTGGGTCTTACCTTCAACCCATCCTTGTTTCCCTTCAGAACAGCTTCAAGATAACGGTCTAAAATTTCTTTCTCCAGGCTGTAGGAAAATAAAAATGAAAAACTTCAAAAACTAAATTTAAAGCTATATCGAAGTATCAGAACTAAAGAGGGCATCTCCTTGGGTTCTTACAAAACTAGATTAGCGATTCACTATTAAAATCACAAAGGCAGATGACTACTTTAGTTGCAAGACTGTAAAACATGCGGACATATGTTTTCCAAGAGAAGAACATAGAGCAATTAAGACCAAGTTTTCAAAAAGTCCAATAAGTAGAAAAATCACTGCAAATATAACTTGTGAGAGACAAATTAATCACCAAGAAGAAAGCAGTGCAATGATTTTATATAATGCAAAAGGGGATTTAAATTTCTTACCGACTAGGCAATCCAGGATACATAGTACTCCCCCCACTTAAAACTATGTGTTGGTAGAGCTGTGAAAAATAAAACAAATTAAAAGTTAAATAAAACAAAATAAATGAAACAAACCCAAATGCATTACAAAGTGTATATGGCACGAGGTAGGGAGTGGTCCATGGCAAAAGGACCTGCCTCTATAGCTGTAGTGCATATACCCATCAATTTGGATTCTTCAGTTGATCAAATATACCCATCAATTTACAAAGTGTCTTAGAAAGTTGTACAAACCAACAATTTTAACCTATTCACAATTATCTTGTTAAAGTACATATGCAGAGGAAGTGTGCCCATATTTTAATTAAGGCACAAAGTGTGATACCCCTGTTCTATATTATGTTAATTGGTCCCTAATATGTATGTGATTATATGTTTTGATATGATTTTATGTGCCATTATGTGGATATATGTGGTTTTGGAACTCTATCTGTTCACCGTAGGAAAATCTGTTTGAATAATCCACTTCGGGAATTAAATGGAGGGCCTTATCGGCCACAGAACCCGAAATTGATTACGCCATTGTGATTGACATAATTTTTAGAGCTTACGGTGAAATTTAATTGGAAATTGATTCGGGTCAGATTAAATCGATTAAATTAATGAATTAAGTGCCCAATTGTTTTAATATTAAAGTAATGGCTTAGTGGAGCCATGTTAGGACCATACACACCCTCATTTTGTCTCTGGGGACTTCAAAAATCTGAGTTTGTGATTGTGAAAGGGAGAGGGCCGGCCATAGTGAGAGAGGGAGCTCAAGAATTGAAGTTTGATCATTTAAGCTTGAATACTTGAAGTCCATCTCTAAATTGGACCATAGATTGAAGGAATTGAGCTTCTAGGTAAGCCCTTGACTCTTGAATTCATGGAAGTAATGTATGATCTTGTGTGTTCAAGGGTTGTTTGTGCTCAAGAGCATGAGTTAAGTTAGTTTTGTTGGAATTAAAGCTTGATATAAGCATGCATGTATGAAATTGTGGTGAAATAGCATGAATCATGTCAATTAAACAAAATTTAAGTTTGATCATGCATGCAAGCTTGGTTTTGTTGAATGTTGGCACCATTTGCATCTTTGAAATGGAAATGAAGTCAAGATGGCCTTGCATGTTTGAATAATTAAAGATATGAGCTTGAATGCATGAATTTGTTAGATTGGTGATGGGCTTGTCATGTTTTGGGACATGCATGTAGGTAAATCAAGAAATTGAACTTTATAATGCTATAATTTTGCAAGGAAACCATGTTAGTATGATTATATTTGAGATTTGAGCCTTGCATGCAAGAATGGTAGCTGGGAAATTGAATTGAAGCTCAAGAACATAATCTGGAATTTCCAGAATTTCAGATTCCGCTCGAGCGGGGGAAGTGCCGCTCGAGCGGAGAAATCGAGCTCCCAGTATTTTTCTGCAGACATGGTTCCCGCTCGAGCTGGTAAGTTGACGCTCGAGCGGGGAGCTATGTAGACAGGAAGTCCGCTCGAGCAGAAGAATTCACGCTCGAGCGGGGATTTCAGGCAACCAGTACTTCTGCAGACTTAAGGGTCCGCTCGAGGGGGGAATTCCACGCTCGAGCGGGGACCCTATTTTCTGAAATTCTGTTTTGGCATTCTGTGTTTCGTTTTCCGTTCCCTTTCACTCGCAAGCACTCTTAGGCATATGTTAAACATTGTGAATGATTTAAAGAGATAAGAATGGAGCCTAAAGAGGAAAATATGAATTTTGAACGGATTGAATTGTTAATGACCCTCTTATGTTCATGGCATGTGTAGGGTCGAGTTCCAGGGCGAACCAATCAACCGATCACTGTGAGTAATATCTTAACAAGATATTTGAAATATACTGTTGTCCAATTGTTTACTCATATGTAAGTTTATAAGTTCCCTAATTTGAACGATGGAAATGAATAATTGGGCCAAAGGCCGATGGAAATGAATAATTGGGCCAAAGGCCGATGGAAATGAATGATTGGGCCAAAGGCCGATTGACATGAATGACTGGGCCGAAGGCCATTTGTTGTACTGTTCCAATAATTGCTTATGTAACTTGTTTATTTGATATTATTCACTGGGCATTCGCTCACGCTCATTCATGTAATTGTAGGTGAGCCAAGTGAGGTCCAACCCTAGCCCCAGTGAGGTCAGCCAGGAACAGTTGCAGGAATTTTGGGAGAGTCAGCCTTGTGTCTCACGCACGAGACCCAACCTTGCCCTTTTGTTACGTATCTATATTCTGTCTCGTTGGCAAGGATCTTGTGTATATTTGTATATAGTTGCTATGGGTTGACTCAGTCTAGATGATCCTATCTGTAAAGAAGTTTATGCTACTGCACTTTTGATGTGGGTTATTAACATATATGAGTATGGGTTGTTTTGGTGTGCATATAAGCACAGCTCTATGGACAAAGTTTTGAATTTCTACTTCCGTTTGGCCCCTTTACTCTGATGAGTTATGTCTGATTTGTATGGAAGCCGTAGGTAATCTCAGGATTACTGGCCGGTTATGTCCTTAACCCTTAGGGGCGGGTTCGGGTCATGACAGAGTCGTATCAGAGCACGAGTTAATAACTCACACACTTGTCCAAAAGAGCAATGAGCGTCTAGAAAAGATCTAGGATGCATTCATAAGTATGAATCTGAAAGCACCAAGTATATGCATAACTGTTTCGAGATGAACTACTATGTGCCTTAGGCTATGAATTGCCTGCATTGCGATTTATTTGAATATGCATGCTTTTTGATATATGCATACTTGTAAATCTTCATATGAAATGTATTTGCTTGAAATATAATGCAAGTTTAATCAGATGGTGAGAACAAGAGGTGATGAGTTAGAGGAATCCTCTACTGCCAGGATAGACAGAATGGAAAGATTGCTACAGGAAATGGCAGAAGCTTTGAGACAGCAACAGGAGTGGCAACAACAGTGGCAGCAACCACACCCGCCACCTCCACCTCCGGCACCACCCGTGCCAAACCATCAAAATGATGATCGGATAATAGCTCTCACCAAGGAATTCAAGAAAATGAAACCACCACAGTTCCACGGGGGATTAGATCCTTTGAAAGCCGAAGCCTGGGTCCTTGGCATCGAGAAGCTATTTGAAGTGTTCCCCTGTTCAGAGATTCAGAAAGTACTTCTAGCCACTTTTATGCTAGAAGATGAAGCAAGGAGATGGTGGATGTTGATGCGTGAGAGTTACAAAGATGCTGATTGGGCAAAGTTTTTAGAAATCTTTTATGACAAGTACTTTCCGCAGTGTGTTCGGGATAGAAAAGTGGCGGAATTTATGGAACTGAAACAAGGCGGCATGACCGTGGCTGAATATGAGGCCAAATTCACCGAATTGGCCAGGTTTGCACCACACGTGATTGACACAGACTATAAGAAGGCGCGACATTTTGAAGGTGGACTCCGGGACGATATTCTAGAAAGGGTGAACGTCTTGAAGCTGGAGACTTACATAGGGGTGCTAGACAGGGCCATTATCTCAGAGGCTAATATAGCCAGACAAGCTAAGCCAACAACAGAATGGAAAGGTAACAAAAGGCAAAGTTTCTTTTCGAAGAAAAAGTTCTCAAAGAAGCAAAATACGGGCTCCTCGAACACCTCCAATTCTTCCCGAGACGCAACCCCGTTATGTGCCACTTGTGGTAACAAGCATCGGGGGGTTTGCTACCGTGTGACAGGAGCGTGTTTTAATTGTGGTAAGCAAGGGCACATTGCCAGAGATTGCAAACAGAACCGTGGGAAATTTGCTACTAGTTCAACCGCATCAGTCCCAAGGCCGGGAAATGTTATGGGACCTACCCCCACCGGAGATACTGTGAGACAGGGGAGAGTTTTTGCGCTTGTTCCGGGTGATACACGGAATGCCAATGCCGTTGTCTCAGGTGCTATCTCAATATGTAATCAGGATGCTTTTGTATTAATTGATTCTGGATCAACGCACTCATTTGTGACATATGCATTTGCATCTAGACTGAAAAGACCTCTAGAATTGTTGCCATATTTGTTATGTGTGTCTGCACCATCGGGGGAATCTGTGTTATGTGACTATATATATCGGTTTTGTGACATGCATATTGAGGATGCTACCCTGTATGTAGATTTGTTGCCCTTAAACTTTAGACACTTCGATGTAATTTTGGGCATGGATTGGTTGACCAAATATTGTGCCACCATAGATTGTGTGACAAAGAGGGTTGTGTTTAAACCACCAGAACAGAAAGAGATTGTGTTTGTGGGAAATGGGGTAGTGCCTCCACCATATTTGATATCTGCAATGAAAGCATGTAAATTGATCAGGAAAGGGTGCCAGGGTTATTTGTGTTATGTATTGACTGAACAATCTGTGAATGTGGAATTGAATGATATTCCCATTGTTAGAGAATTCCCAGATGTGTTTCCAAATGAATTACTAGGGGAATTGGTAGACAGGGAGATAGAGTTTACTATTGAGACGGTGCCAGGCACCCAGCCTATTTCTAAAACTCCCTACAGGATGGCTACCGCCGAAATGAAAGAATTAAAGGAACAGTTGCAAGACCTTCTTAATAAAGGGTTTATCCGGCCTAGCATTTCGCCTTGGGGCGCACCGGTGTTATTTGTGAAAAAGAAGGATGCTACTTTACGCTTGTGCATCGATTATCGGGAATTGAACAAGGTAACGATAAAGAACAAGTACCCCTTACCCCGTATTGATGATTTATTTGATCAGTTGCAGGGATCACAGGTGTTTTCTAAGATCGATTTGAGATTCGGATATCATCAGTTGAAAGTTAAGGCAGAGGATGTTGAGAAAACAGCATTCAGAACGAGGTATGGTCATTTTGAGTTTCTTGTTATGCCATTTGGAGTGACTAATGCTCCGGCAGCATTTATGGACTTAATGAATAGAATTTTTAAAACCTACCTTGATGAGTTTGTTGTAGTCTTCATCGACGATATCTTAATATATTCTAAAGATGGACTTGAACATGAACAACATTTGAGGACTGTTTTACAAACACTTCGGGAAAGGAAATTGTTTGCTAAACTAAAGAAATGTGAGTTTTGGTTGGATGAAGTTGTTTTCTTAGGGCATGTGATCAACAAGGAAGGAATTTCGGTGGACCCACAGAAAATAGGAGCAATTGTGAATTGGCCGACACCGACCAATGTAACAGAAGTTCGCAGTTTCATGGGCTTGGCTGGGTATTATAGGAGATTTGTGAAGGACTTTTCGAAGTTAGCTGTGCCTCTTACCCAATTGACACGAAAAGGGCAACCATTTGAGTGGAATGAAGAAAGAGAATCAGCCTTTTGTGAACTAAAGACAAGATTGACTACTGCACCCATTCTGACATTACCTTCAGGTACGGAAAATTTTGTAATCTTCAGTGATGCGTCTTATAAGGGTTTGGGTTGTGTGTTAATGCAGAACGGAAAGGTTATTGCCTACGCCTCTCGGCAATTGAGGCCACAAGAGAAGAATTATCCAACACACGACCTAGAACTGGCCGCAGTTGTTTTTGCTTTGAAAATTTGGCGGCACTATTTGTATGGGGAAAAGTGTGAAGTCTACACGGATCATAAGAGCCTGAAATACTTCTTCACGCAGAAAGAGTTGAATATGCGTCAGAGGAGATGGCTAGAACTAATAAAAGACTACGATCTAGAGATTCAGTATCACCCCGGGAAGGCTAATACAGTGGCTGATGCTTTGAGCAGAAAATCAACAGGGAGTATGGCTTGCTTGCTTACTGAGCAGAGGGAGATTTTGCGGGACCTTGAGAGGTCTGAAATTGAAGTGGCGGTATGTGAACGGGGCGGATGGATAGCCGCCATTACAGCCGAGCCGACAATCATTGATGAAATCAAGCAGAAACAGAAAGAGGATGAGGTCCTTAGAAAGGTAATTGATGAATTTGAGGCGAGTCCAAAAGCAGAATTCTACATTGTGAATGAACTGTTGAAATTCCGGAACAGAATGTGTGTCCCTGATATCCCGGAACTAAAGAAGAGAGTTTTAGATGAAGGCCACAGGTCTGTATTTGCTATGCATCCGGGTAATAATAAGATGTATCGAGATTTGAAACAAACCTATTGGTGGCCTAAAATGAAGAGAGAAATTGCGAAATACGTGTCCAAGTGCCTTCAGTGTCAGCAAGTTAAAGCTGAACATCAGAAACCAGGGGGTCTACTTCAACCTCTCCCTATTCCTGAATGGAAGTGGGAACATGTGACTATGGATTTCGTCGTTGGCCTGCCTCGGACTTCACGAGGTATGGATTCTGTTTGGGTTGTGGTTGATAGACTAACTAAATCCGCACATTTTCTGCCTGTCAAAACTACATTTACTGCTTATAGATTGGCAACCATTTATGTTGATGAGATTGTCCGTTTACACGGGGTCCCAGTGTCTATTGTATCGGATAGAGATCCGAAATTTGTATCTAGATTGTGGAAGAGTTTGCAGGAAGCTATGGGAACAGAACTAAGGTTCAGTACTGCATTCCGCCCACAGACAGATGGGCAGTCAGAAAGAACGATACAAACTTTGGAAGATATGCTTCGCATGTGTGCCTTGGATTTTCAGGGGAGTTGGGAAGATTATTTGCCGCTTGCAGAATTTGCCTATAATAACAGCTTCCACTCCAGCATCAATATGGCACCATACGAGGCTTTGTATGGTAGGAGGTGTAGGTCTCCTATTTGTTGGACAGAGGTCGGGGATAGAGCTCTGCTTGGGCCAGAAATTGTGCAAGACACTTCTGAGAAAATCAGGACTATTCGCCAAAGGCTCAAAACAGCTCAGGACCGACAAAAGAATTATGCAGATGTTCGGAGAAGACCTCTTGAGTATGAGGTTGGTGACCACGTGTTCATCCGTGTTTCTCCGATGAAAGGCCAAATCAGATTTGGGAAAAAGGGCAAGTTGTCGCCTCGTTACATCGGGCCGTTCCAGATTTTGGAGAGACTTGGTCCAGTTGTTTATAGAATTGCTTTGCCACCGGGATTTGAACAAATCCACAATGTATTTCACGTGTCGATGTTGAGAGGTTACCTCCGAGACCCGTTCCATGTGATTGATTACCACCGGGTTGCTATTGATGAAAATATGGAATATGCGGAATGGCCAGAAAGAATTGTTGACCGGCAAGTGAAAGAATTGAGAAACAAGTCCATCCCAATGGTGAAAGTAGAATGGAAAGAGCACTATGGGACGGATGCCACGTGGGAAAAAGAGGAGAAAATGCGACTACGCTACCCACATTTGTTTCCCGATGAAGGTAACTTCGGTTTGGAGGACCAAACTTCCTAAAGGGGGGAAGACTGTGATACCCCTGTTCTATATTATGTTAATTGGTCCCTAATATGTATGTGATTATATGTTTTGATATGATTTTATGTGCCATTATGTGGATATATGTGGTTTTGGAACTTTATCTGTTCACCGTAGGAAAATCTGTTTGAATAATCCACTTCGGGAATTAAATGGAGGGCCTTATCGGCCACAGAACCCGAAATTGATTACGCCATTGTGATTGACATAATTTTTAGAGCTTACGGTGAAATTTAATTGGAAATTGATTCGGGTCAGATTAAATCGATTAAATTAATGAATTAAGTGCCCAATTGTTTTAATATTAAAGTAATGGCTTAGTGGAGCCATGTTAGGACCATACACACCCTCATTTTGTCTCTGGGGACTTCAAAAATTTGAGTTTGTGATTGTGAAAGGGAGAGGGCCGGCCATAGTGAGAGAGGGAGCTCAAGAATTGAAGTTTGATCATTTAAGCTTGAATACTTGAAGTCCATCTCTAAATTGGACCATAGATTGAAGGAATTGAGCTTCTAGGTAAGCCCTTGACTCTTGAATTCATGGAAGTAATGTATGATCTTGTGTGTTCAAGGGTTGTTTGTGCTCAAGAGCATGAGTTAAGTTAGTTTTGTTGGAATTAAAGCTTGATATAAGCATGCATGTATGAAATTGTGGTGAAATAGCATGAATCATGTCAATTAAACAAAATTTAAGTTTGATCATGCATGCAAGCTTGGTTTTGTTGAATGTTGGCACCATTTGCATCTTTGAAATGGAAATGAAGTCAAGATGGCCTTGCATGTTTGAATAATTAAAGATATGAGCTTGAATGCATGAATTTGTTAGATTGGTGATGGGCTTGTCATGTTTTGGGACATGCATGTAGGTAAATCAAGAAATTGAACTTTATAATGCTATAATTTTGCAAGGAAACCATGTTAGTATGATTATATTTGAGATTTGAGCCTTGCATGCAAGAATGGTAGCTGGGAAATTGAATTGAAGCTCAAGAACACAATCTGAAATTTCCAGAATTTCGGATTCCGCTCGAGCGGGGGAAGTGCCGCTCGAGCGGAGAAATCGAGCTCCCAGTATTTTTCTGCAGACATGGTTCCCGCTCGAGCTGGTAAGTTGACGCTCGAGTGGGGAGCTATGTAGACAGGAAGTCCGCTCGAGCGGAAGAATTCACGCTCGAGCGGGGATTTCAGGCAACCAGTACTTCTGCAGACTTAAGGGTCCGCTCGAGCGGGGAATTCCACGCTCGAGCGGGGACCCTATTTTCTGAAATTCTGTTTTGGCATTCTGTGTTTCGTTTTCCGTTCCCTTTCACTCGCAAGCACTCTTAGGCATATGTTAAACATTGTGAATGATTTAAAGAGATAAGAATGGAGCCTAAAGAGGAAAATATGAATTTTGAACGGATTGAATTGTTAATGACCCTCTTATGTTCATGGCATGTGTAGGGTCGAGTTCCAGGGCGAACCAATCAACCGATCACTGTGAGTAATATCTTAACAAGATATTTGAAATATACTGTTGTCCAATTGTTTACTCATATGTAAGTTTATAAGTTCCCTAATTTGAACGATGGAAATGAATAATTGGGCCAAAGGCCGATGGAAATGAATAATTGGGCCAAAGGCCGATGGAAATGAATGATTGGGCCAAAGGCCGATTGACATGAATGACTGGACCGAAGGCCATTTGTTGTACTGTTCCAATAATTGCTTATGTAACTTGTTTATTTGATATTATTCACTGGGCATTCGTTCACGCTCATTCATGTAATTGTAGGTGAGCCAAGTGAGGTCCAACCCCAGCCCCAGTGAGGTCAGCCAGGAACAGTTGCAGGAATTTTGGGAGAGTCAGCCTTATGTCTCACGCACGAGACCCAACCTTGCCCTTTTGTTACGTATCTATATTCTGTCTCGTTGGCAAGGATCTTGTGTATATTTGTATATAGTTGCTATGGGTTGACTCAGTCTAGATGATCCTGTCTGTAAAGAAGTTTATGCTACTGCACTTTTGATGTGGGTTATTGACATATATGAGTATGGGTTGTTTTGGTGTGCATATAAGCACAGCTCTATGGACAAAGTTTTGAATTTCTACTTCCGTTTGGCCCCTTTACTCTGATGAGTTATGTCTGATTTGTATGGAGGCCGTAGGTAATCTCAGGATTACTGGCCGGTTATGTCCTTAACCCTTAGGGGCGGGTTCGGGTCATGACACAAAGATCCATCAACCAGCCCTCATAGCTGTGTATATGTACCAAATAGTAGAAGAGATAAATTCCCATTTTCTTGAAGATAAGTAACTAACAAGAAAAACAGACTTACAGGAGTAAAAAGAGCCTCTGGAGCTCGAAACTGTTCTGTGCCAACTTTGATGACCCTTCTATCTGGTAGCTGATTAAAGTAATTTTCTTAATAAATTAACAAAATGTAAAAACAATTTTAACAAGAAAAAGAATCACCTATGTCAAACATATGGTTTTAATGTCTTAGAAACTAGAAAATGAAGACACCAATGAGAAAAGGTCAAATGATATATGTACAACTGCTAAAGTATTCAGCAGGAAAACATGAAACTTTTTTTATTTTTTTTATATAAGTTACTAATAATGCTTGGAATCTCTCTATTTATAAAACTTCAGTGGAAATTCTCAAAAACTAAAAATAAAAAACAAAATAGAAATAGAAATAAAAATAAAAAATAGTTGATGTGCTGAAAAAGGGTGCAAAACACGTACCCACTAGAGATAGCAAAAGGGCAAATTCTTGCACCAGCTACCAAGTAACAGACCTCAATGCCCCCTCACTCTTGGTCTCATAGGATGGACTTAGCTGGGCAGTGGTTGGTCATCAAGTTAACCAACCAAAAATATTTGCCAACATATTTGCCAATTAAAAAAAAGAATTGCATCTTACATCCTGTAATACACAACCTGTAGCATGTGAAATTGCATATTACATCCTGCATATTACATCCTGTAGCATACAAAACCCACACACAAAACCCACACAGTGCCATACAAAACATTGAGAATTGAGACACTGCCACACACATTACATCCTGCACACAAAACCCAGACAGTGCCATACATCCTGTAACATTGAGACTGCCATCAAAACCCATACACAAAACATCATGTAGCATACAAAACATTGAGACTGCCATCATTGAGACAGTGCCATACAAAACTCATAAAATAGCATCCTGTTTCTCCAAGAAAATTCAGCAGCCCATACATAACCCACACACAAGAAAATTCAACAAGTAGCAAAGAAAATAATTAATCCCAAGCACAAGGGAGAGGTTACCCAAAAATTGAAATTAAAACTTCAAAAAAAATATCCATTACAAGATAAAAAATCAAATCCATTGTATTCCAATCCCAATTAAGTACAAATGGGAACCCAGCAAAATAGCATAAATGAATTAGTACATGCCTTGAATTAATGATTCACAGATCAAGATAAAAAGTTGACTAAAAGCATAAAAATTTCCATAACTGAAGAAAACTACTAAAACAAAAGGAGGCGTATATAAATACTAGACAAGTTGGAGACATGTTTAGATACCAAAAACAAACTCCCATTGGCAAAATGGCAAAATGGAGATCAATTACATGGAGATCAAAATGGCATAATGGAGATCAAAACGGAAAAATGGAGATCAAAATGGCAAAATGTCTAAATACATGGAGATCAATTAGATACCAAAAACAAACTCCCATTGGCAAAATGGAGACATGTTTAGTACTGAGAAACAACACTTCCTAGTTTAAAGATACTTGAAAACAAATCATATTCTCTGCTACAATTTATTTCCCAAGATAGCTTAACCAAGATGACATTGCATCCCCATAAATCAAAAAGGGAATGATATATTTAACAGATATATATATATTTATTTATATTTCCCAAGATCAATTATATATATTTATTTAATAGATCAAGAAAAAAACCAGATCATATATATATATATATGTAACAGATCAAAAACTCAATAAAAGATCAACTCATATATATATATATATGTATATATTTAAAATAAATAAATAGAAAGGATATGTATGCTAAGCTAATGTATAATGTAAAGTTTAAAGGATAGAAATTGAATTACTCTCCAATTGCTTCTAAAAGAAGGCTGTCGTGTTCGTCCACAGCAGAGAGGCTGGTATGAGTAGTAGTACTAGGCAGATCTGCATGGAAAAAACAGATCAAGAAAAAAACCAGATCATATATATATATATATGTAACAGATCAAAAACCCCCATATATACACTCACAGATATATATATATATATATGTGTGTGTGTGTGTGTGTGTGTGTGTATGAAAACCCCCTATATCCGAAATCCAGACACAGAGAGAGAGAGAGAGAGAGAGAGAGATACCCTTTGAAATCGGCGGTGAGGGAAGATCGCCGGCGAGGGAGGAGTGACGGTGAGGGGTGAGCAACCGTCAACGTCGTCTGTGAGAGAGAGAGAGAGAGGGAGGCAGCAACGGCGGTAAGGGAGGAGAATCGACAGTGAGGTACGAGCGACGGTGAAGGAGGATCGGGGGTGAGGGAGGATCGGCGGTGACGGATGATCGGCGCCGTCGTTGTGTAAAAGAGAGAGAGAGGAAGGCGAAACCCTAGATGGAGAGAGCAGGAGGAGAGGAGACGGCTCTGCTGTGTTTGTGTTGTGTGTGCGTTCTCAAACAAAACCCTACACACACCCACAAATGTTATAGTTAATGAATTTTTTTTATAGTTAATGAATATTTTTTTTCATTTAGTAAGGTTAAAAATTTATTTGTTTCATATTTATTTTAATGCATAAAAATTTATTATTATTTTTTTATTTGGTAGAAGTAGGGATAATATTTTCCATTAAAATAAAGTTAATTTTTTGTGGTCAATGGAAAATATTTTTTTGTGACCCATTTTTTTTTTTTTTTTTTTTGTTACTAAAAAATCAAGAACTAATTTTTTTGTGGTAGAGGATAGGAAGTGGCAGTAGTGGTGAAAGTGGTGGATAAGAGGTGATAGTGGTGGTGGTAGTGATGGTGAAGGAGATAAGTGGTGAAGTTGTGGTAGTAGTAGAGGAGATAGAATAGCAGTGGTAGATGAGCGGTAATGGTAGTAGTAGTGGTGGTAGTGGAGTGGTAGCGATGGTGGTAGTAATGATAGTTGTAGAGGTGGAGTGACAACAGTGGTAGTAGTGGAATGGCATTTGTAGTAGTGGTGAATGTGGTAGAGAAGATAGGTAGTGAAAGAGAGATGAGTGAGAGACAGATAGAGAAGAGAGATGGAGAGAGATGGAGAGAGAGAGAGAGAGAGAGTAAGAGAGACAGACAGACAGACATAGATAAAGTGATGAGCGAGAGAGAGACAAAGTGGTCGCTAAAAGTGCATTTTCTTGTAGTGGATAACTCGGTAAATAGAGAAGAGATGAGGGAGAGAATGAGCAAGGTGAACACAATGGGGGAGAGAGACAAACAGACAGACAGACACATAAAAAGAAAGAGAGAAACAGTGGATTGATATTTACACAGTAGTGGTAATAGTGGTAGTAGTTGTAGTGGAGTGGTGACAATGGTAGTAGTAATGGGTGAGAGAGATAGAGAGAAGAGAGATGAGCGAAAGAGACAAAAAGAGAAAATAGATGAGAGAAGAGATAGATGAATGAGAGACACAGAGAGAGAGAGAGAGAGAGAGAAAGAGAGAGAAATAGACAGAGAGAGAGAGAAGAGTGATGAATGAGAGAGAGAAGGAAAAGAGAGAGAAGAAGATGAAAAAATGGGTGAAAAGATATAGACAAAGAGAGAGAGAGACAGAGAGAGAGAAAAAAAGAGCAAAAATAGATAAATGAGAAAGAGACAGAAAGAAATGAGCGAGAGAGCGAGAGAGAGAAGAGAGACAGAGAGAGAAGATATATGAAAGAGATAGAGAGAAGAGAGATGGACGAGAGACACAGAGAAAAAGAGAGAGATAGACAGATAGACAGATAGAAAAGAGTGATGAGTCAGAGTGAGAAAGAGAAGAGAGACAGAGACACAGAGAGAAAGAGAGAGACGGACAGAAAGAGAAGAGTGATGAGAGAGAGAGACAGAGAAGAGAGACAGAGACACATAGAGAAAGGGAGAGACAGACAGACAGAGAAGAGTGATGAGTAAAAGAGAGAAAGATAAGAGAGACAGAGACAGAGAGATAGAAAGATGAAAAAATGGGTGAAAAGAGAAATGTTCAAAAGAGTAAGACGACGTCGTTTATAGTGGATCGATAAATCGAGAAGGAGCTCGATAAATAGAGAAGATGAGAGTAAGAGAGTGACTAAGGCGAACATAGTGAGGAAGAGATAGACAAATAGACAGGTAGAGAGAGAGAGAGAGAAAGAGAAGAGTGATGGTGAGAGAGAGACAGTGAAAGAGAGAGATAGACAGAAAAAGAGATAGAGAGAGAAAGAGAGAGAGAGAGAGAGAGAGAGAGAGATAGAGGGAGAGATAAAAAAAGAGAGAGAAACAAGAGATGAGCGAGAGATAGACAAAAAAAAAGAGAAATAGGGCGAGAGAGAGACACAGAAAAAGAGAGAGACAGAGAAAGAAGAGAAATGGGCGAGAGAGATAAAAAGATAAGAGAGAGAGAGAGAAAAGAAATGAAAGAGATAGAGAGAAGAGAGATGAGCGAGAGAGAAAACAGATGAGAGAGATAGAGAGAAGAGAGATAGGCGAGAGACACAGAGAGAAAATGAGAGAGAGACAAACAGACAGAGAAAGAAGAGTGATGAGTGAGAGAGATAAAGAGAAGAGAGAGAGATAGAGACAGAGAGACAGGAAGATGAAAAAATGAATGAAAAGAGAAATGTTATATCAAAAGAGTAAGACAACATTGTTTTTTTCTTGTTTTTTTTTTTTGCGACAGAAAAATACCGTTGAATTTATTCAAACCATTTTGTGACTGTATATATATGAAGCTGTCTCAAAACCACAATCACTATGCTAGGTTAGAGTTTTCCAAAAACTCTTTCGAGAAAATTATACTTTCTTGTTTCCGTGTTATATTGTTTTTACTGAATTTTTTTAATATTTTAAGTATTTTTTTGTAATTTTTAGACACACCTAACATAAATACACCTAAAAAATAAAAAAAAAAATTGTTAAAAAAATCTTTTAAAAATTCACTAAATACCAAAAATACAATAATTCTAGGGGTGAGCAGCGGGTATACCGATCCGCCAAAACCGATCGAACCGAACCGAACCGATCCGCCGCATTTTGGACGGATGCGTGATGACGAGTGAACGGTTGCAGATTAATTTTCTCCAATCCGCCAATTTGGCGGATTGATGACAGATTTGAGATTCCTTTGGCCGCAACCAAACCGCCAAACCGCGAGCACCCCTAGTAATTTATAAGATTGTGTTTTCAATTTGTTTAAATATTTTGTTTGTGTTTTCAATTGAAAAAGAGTTTAAATATTCTGTTGAAAAAAAAATTTCAACTTGAATATATTTTTTGAATTGAAAAAAATAAACGTATTATTTATCTATATTTTTTGGTTTTTAAATCTAACTATATATAGATGTAACAATATAGAGACATACAATCTCTACTACTGCTCTGTTTATAGTTTTGGTGGTTTGAATTGTTTTTACATTTTAACAACCACAGATTATAATAATTTATGTGGATGAATCATGTTGTGATTGCAATATGTGGATGAGGCATGCAGTGATTGTGATATTTTAAAGTTTCAAATTTTCTTTCTTTGAATGAGGCATACAGTGATTGTACTACTTTTTTAAGTCATTGACTGTAATACTTTCTTTCTTTTTTTTTTTTTTCTTTTTTTTGAGGAAGTGCACAAGTTGAATTATGTTAAAAATTTATAAAATTTTAAACCGCCAAACCGATTCGCATCCATCTGCCAAACTGCCAATCCACTCAATCCACATCCGCCTGATTGGCGGACGGATGCGGATTGATTTGCTCCAATCTGCCAATCTAGCGGACGGATGGTGGATTGGAGGTTCCGTGGCCGCAACCGACCCGCGCCCACCCCTAAATAATTCAATACATTTTTTTTTGTATTTTTATGTATTTATTAATTTTTTTTAAAAAAAATTCATAATTTTTTTTTAGATACATCTAAATAAGATGCATCTAAAAAAAATATTTACTAAAAAAAAAACACAAAAGTCACTTTTTGCGACGGCAGAAAATGCCGTCTCAAAAAAGCAAAGTATTTGCGACGGTACAATTTGCCGTCTCAAAAAATGAGAGTTAGCCGTCGCAAATACTCTCATTTTTTGAGACGGCAAATTGTGCCGTCGCAAATACTCTACTTTTTTGAGACAGCATTTTCTGCCGTCGCAAAAAGTGACATTTTGAGACGGCAAGTGTGCCGTCGCAAATAGTTCCGTCTCATAAACCCACTTTTCTTGTAGTGCGTATTTGTCAATGCAAATGCAACTGCAAGTTTGAAACCTTTCCTCTTCCTATTTTAAATCTTCATCATCAAATGCTACATACTCAAGAGTAATCTTGTTCTCATCTTATTGTGTCTTTGGCAAAGACCGATTATTGTAGTGACAAGGTACAAGATACTTTTCACTGGGGCTGTCATGATTAGTTTTTGTTGCAAAATTTTGGGTAAGAATATGTGAATTTAAGGTTTGTAAGGATGTATACAAGTACCAAAGCTTTGGGGTTTTAACTATACAAGGAAGGCATAGATTTTTAACTTCCCATTATTTTCCACTTCAGTCTAGTGTCACGGCCTTGGATTTTCCAAGCCAATCGTGCGGCCTTAGATGTTTATCAACCCACTTAGTTGCACCTAAGTCAGCTTTCCTCACTCGACCACACTAACTAAAACACAAAGTTTAGGTGGAAGAATGAGGAAGGCTGAGTTAGGTGCAACCAAGTGGGTTGATAAGCATCTAAGGCCGCACGGTTGGCTTGGAAAATCCAAGGCCGTGACAGTTGGTATCAGAGTTAGGTTACGTGAGAAAGTAACCAAAGGAGGTGTACATGGCTACGTCTGGCGACGAAGGTGCTAACGTCCCCAAGGCGAAGAAGCTCTCAACAAAGGACTCCATAGCAGCGTTGGAGACACGACTTGATGCAATGATGGAGAATATGGCAGAGCGGCTCACTAGACTGGAGGAAGCTTTAGTTGGCCCCGGTAGGCCCACATCCCATATAAGAGAATTTTTCTCTTACTTTGCGAGTCTTGTTGCTAGGGTAGAAAAGTTGGAGGAAAAGGTTGACTCCTGCAAAGAAAGGGTGAACTCGTCTCTCTCTGAGGCAACTAGAGACAGTCCCACCCAACGGAAGGCCCTGGAGGCAAGAGTGGCTAGCTTAGAAGTGGAATTAGAGTTGTGCAAGAAGGCCATAGTCGCTGGCAATGGAGGAAATTTGGCTCCAACAAAGCGGAAGGTTCATGCGCCAGAACCTAATGCCCGAGAGATTGACAATTTCATTTGGAACATGGAGCGGCATTTTGAGAACGTCAACATCATAGATGAAGATGAGAAGGTGCAGATCGCTACCTTGTATTTGAAGGACACTGCAATGTTGTGGTGGAGGAGGCGGTACGCCGACATAGAGAAGGGGTTATGCAAGATAGAGACTTGGGCAGAGCTCAAGAGAGAATTGAAGAAGCACTTCTACCTTGTCAATGTCGAATTCTAGGTGTACAGGAAGCTGCGCAAGCTAAAGCATGAGGGGTCATTGCGGGACTATGTGAAGGAATATTCCGCACTACTATTGGAGATCCCCAACATGGCGGAAAAAGAGGCATTGTATGGCTTCCTAGATGGTTTGCAGCCTTGGGCAGCAAAAGAATTGCAGAGTCAGGGAGTAAAAGACCTTGCAATAGTCCTAGCGGAGGTAGAGAAGTTGGATGACTTCAAAGCACTAGGGAAACCCAAGGGCGTAAGAGAGACTCGTACCGAAGGTGGGAGACAGTCTCCACAAACCACCGATGATGAGCGCAGTGATGAAGAGTCCCAAAAGAGACGGAAACGACGAAAGAATGGGCAATGCACCGGATCTCCAAAGAATAAGCATGAAGGTAAAGGGCGGCTTGAGTGTTTCCTGTGCAATGGACCGCACATGGTGAGGAACTGCCCAAAGAAGAAGGTGCTTAGTGCCATGAAAAAAAAAGAGAGGAGATCCAAGAGAGCTCTAAGAGTAAAGTACTTGTGAGGGTGAGAGCCTTGTAAAGCTTTGCACACAACTATACTTGTATAGTGAATACATTCTTCCACCTAAACTTTGTGTTTTAGTTAGTGTGGTCGTGTGAGGAAGGCTGACTTAGGTGCAACCAAGTGGGTTGATAAGCATGTAAGGCCGCACGGTTGGCTTGGAAAATCCAAGGCCGTGACACTAGGATGAGCTCAAATTTCCTTGCAAGAATAATTGGTCATGCAAGGGACAGGCTATTTTGTTTTACTTTAGTCATTGTTGTTTCCTTGGAGGACCAAGAAGCAAGGAACTGTATCCAAGTACATGAGAAAATGAGTACTTTGCCATATGTTCTGCTGAGTGATGCTTTTTTGCTTTGCTTAGAGCTTTATAGTGTAGTTGCTGTTGCACAGTGGAATCAAGTCATAGCAATTTCTTTTCCGAGTGAAAGAGGGCAGGAAACCCAACCAAAGCTTTAGGGAAAACAATGACTTAACTAAAAACAGGAAGCTCTGACTAATCTTAAGAATCTAACAGTCCACAATGAAGCAATAAGCCTAGTTAACCAATGAGAAAAGGGTTTTTCTTTCACCAATCACATTGTTCTAATCAACTTTAATGATTCACATACTTCGAAGGACTCTTGCAATCATTTGTAAATTGTGGTGAGTTTAAGGATAAGTACTCTATTCTTGTGGTACATGAGACTTCATTTTCAGTGAGCTAAATAAACAATCATCATTTGCCATATGAAAAGTAATTTTTCTCTTAAAAAAATGTAATTTTTTTTTATTCCAGGGCTGTTCCTATTGGTAAGCTATCACATTAAAATCTTGCGGCACTTTATTGGTTTGCAAGTTAAAATGAGATACATTACTGCTATACTTTCCCCTAGATATTCGGACTTGCCATGGATAAGGTTTCGTTTTCTTTCTTTATTTATTTTTTTATTTTATTTTATTTTTTGTGGTAAGTTTTCAAAAGAAATGATTGACTCTTAATATGTAAGATTCTCATAAATCATAGCACTAAAAAACATTCCTCCTCATATGTAGAAACTCCATTTTTTTGTTTTATTTTCTTTTTGTCCTTCCAACATCAGTCAATCATTTGTCATGAAGATAAATGATCCACAACCTTTCATAAGTTATCATCTCTCTAACGAATTCATTTGTCATTGTCTTCTTCAAGCCAAATGGTCAAGTATTTTCTTTCTTGGTACTTGCATTTTTTCAGTTTCTAACTTAAGAATGCCAATAATTTCAATGCAATGAAAATAAGGAGCTTTCAGGTTCACAGCTATGAACCTGAATAATCTCTTCATCACTTTCCCAGAAGCGTAGATAAAGTTCAAGGAGAAAAATAAAGAGAGAATTGAAGAATTATTAAAACCTTGGCAGCCAACCTGTAAACGTAGCAGTCAAAACCAGTGAAATCATATTTATATTGCATTACCTTGTATAGACTTCTGTCATTAAATAACTATGGTTCTTTGTTTTTTTACATTAGTTCTTAAGGTGTGTAGGCAATCCATTTCGTAGTAAGCGATGCTACCTAATTAGTATTATTAAGTGCCATATGAACTCTAAGCCCTCTTCTCTTGCACATAAATTATCTCCGCATTCCTAGTTATACATTCTAGTTTTTTTATTTTTCACATTATTAACATCTTTTTCACGGCAGGGAAATTTATTAATTTGTGCAAGTCGTCCTATTAATTATTTTTTTTCTTTTTTCTTTTTTGGTCCGTTCCTTGTTATTTAGTGCCAATGTGTAGGACTGTTTAAAAACAGAGAAATTCATTGAAAATCTAGGGCTGTGGTTATTTGTGTTGTTTTTGGCTCTTTAAACTAACTCCAGTAGGAAGAGTAGGGTTGGTGTCCCACCTAATAAGTATTAACCTTGTGAGTTAATCTGGTTACTGCGCTATGCCTTGTGATAACCATGTCCTTACCAAGCTGGGGAAGTTTATAGTGAACAGTAAATTGAGTCGTATACATGATTGTTTTTTACAATTTTCTAATTCATTGACAATTTTTGTACAGATATGTCGAATTCCACACAATTGGCATAGATTGGCACTTAAGTCCAATCTCTGTGCATATTGAGTCAGCTGAAAGATGTACAGTGTTGTGCTAACCAAGAATGTAGGTTTTGGTGTTGTGGAGCGCTTTCTGATTTGCCCCCAAATTTATTAAAATTGTTTTGGTGGGCAGGTTTGGTCTCTCCTTAATAAAAATTGTTCTCTCTTTTGCCATATATATTTTCCTGCTTCAGGGTAGGATTCCAAATAGTTGAGAAGGTAACCCGTTTGCATTTTCTTATCTGTTTTATGGTTTTATTGGACTAAGGTACTTTATATGAATCTATAGCGCTGTATTTGGGAGATTTAAGAAGGGTTTTAGAAATGGAAAAGGAAAAAGTGTGTGAAACTATGTAAAATATAAATATATTTTATTTACATTTTACTTCCTTTTTTCATTTCTCTTTCTAAATCCCTTCACAAATTCCTCAATCAAACACAGTATAAAGAAACGAAAGGGAGGCATTTCCCTTTCCTAATAACAAACTTCAAGAAAGAATGTAAATAGATTTCTACTCCAAAGATAGCGACTGAAGTTGACAGCAATTCAAACAAAATAGGGAATAAGGAATTAAGAAGGAAAGTGGTATGATGGAAATTCATTTATACTGTGTTTGGTTGGGAGATTTGATGAGAGATTTAAAAAGGAAAATGGAAAAGGTAGGTGAAATGTGAATCAAACATACTTATGTTTTACCTAGTTTCATACACCTTTTTCCTTTCCCTTTCTAAATCCCCCCACCAAACACAGTGTTAATTCACATGGAACATTCAAGGACCCAATTTTACAGTTGTGTGGGGACCATCCTATGTTATTAATAATATTTATTGGGTCATTAATAAATGATAGAAAGAGTAAATAATATGGGCCTGCAAATCATTGGATGACTTCCTCCCACCCAACTTTATTTGCCCGTAAGACTTGAAAAGTGGCAGGATTTAAAATTCTCCAGGCTTGAATGCTATATGAAGTTCATAATATAGAAATTAACAATAACTTGTTTGGACAAAGTAGGGCTATGTTGCAACAGTTGGTACTGAATCTTACAAGTTGCATGCCTCTTCACCTTGAAGTCCAATCCAAGCTCAATCATTTTCAAAGCGAGTTGAGGACTCCTATGTTTAATGGAATGAATGCATTTATTGTGGGTGTGAGAGACACTGTGGTCCCTCTCACAATATTATAGAGTCACACGGGACAATTTCAAGCAAAATTGAATAGAAATGAGTTAAAAGCATGGGTCCCGTGGACTTTCGAATACCGGAGGTTTAGACCTACAAAAGAAGGCCTAATGAAAATAACTAAATAATTGGAAACAGTATAGAACTTTCAAGTGATAGCAAACTAAAATGTGGGCCCTCTAACAATTTTATATAATATGCTGGGTGCTAATGCTAATAAATGATGGAGTTATTACTAGCAAAATAGGACAAGATTGAGAAAGTATTCACAAACGCTTAATGAAGAAAATAACATTAAATAGTACCTAGAAACTATTATAATATCACTGATGCTATCTTTTGTCCCATGGTCCTCTTGCATAAAATATGAGATATCAAGTTGATTGAAAGAGAGTAAATGGGAAAATGGAGATGTTAATTATTACCTTTAACATTTATTGTGAGACATGGTTAATTATGCTACAGATAGAACAAGACAACTTTTTGTGTGCGCGCTTTATAGTGGAATGAGCTTCTCTCGAAACCGAAAAAATGTGAATGTTAATTACTATAAGCAGCATTAACACAGCTGTATCATTAGCTCCAAACCATAACATTAGCTCCACAACGAAACAGATCAACAGATAACAGATCAGATCAGCACAAAACAGATCAACCACCAATAGCCAACATGACAGTTCGTCTACCACTCCTTTTAACAATACAGAACTCAAAAGCAGCCCCTGATTTGCCTCCAATTGAGAACAACATCATTGACTGAAAAGGGGAAGTCCTTGAGAGAGGCTTTGAGCCAAAAAGCTAATTTGATCTCGATGAGTTCCCACAGGTCAGTCGAGTTAGGATGGACATTAGTGAAGACACACTCGTTTCTATGCTTCAAAAGAGACCAGAGCACTACTAGGGGAATGGCTCTCCAAAATTTTCTAAGTAAACACTTGAATTTCGCCCCCATCCACCAGTTGAGTAAACCTGCCACAGATTCTGGTATGCACCATTGAAATCCCCATTCATGAAGCACAGATGACCAAATGGTCCAGAGAAAGTGCAATGAAGCAACACATGGTGAGCAGATTCAGGAACAGATTTGCAGAAGATGCAAGAGGTGGAGAAATTGTTACCAAGAATGCCAAGTTTGTGCAAGAATTCAGCTGTTTTAATTCTGTTTTTTTAGGCCAACCATCCAAAGAAGTGGACTTCGGGGGGTAAGGTGTTGCTCCAAATAAACTTGTTGATGCTGAGATGAGGCCCTACAAAGTGCTTCTTGATGACAGGACTGTCAACTATCAGAAGCTGCGCCAAATGGAGCCTAAATCTTTTAAAATATGAGAAATATACACTTAGTTATTCATATGTAGAAGTCATACAAGTGATGGTTCCTCTGTTGACTTGTTTCTCAATAGTTTCTCTAGAACCTTTGTCATTTGCCAAAATCATGTTGAAATGATACTTAATGTGGATATTATATATTTCCTTAGTACATTAAACTAAAAAATTAAATTTGTAATTATTGTCAACATGTAAGGAAATTATTATAAATACCTCTATAACCTATGCCTTTGACAATATTTTGAATCATATGGAAATTAATATATAAGATAAGAATGATATAAATATGATATATGCCTTACAAAGTTTTCCACCTTCTTCACTGCTAAAAATTGAAGTATTTCAAATAAAATGCTGTCTACTATTATAAAATCAACATTAGGTTAGAAGTAAGAAGACTGCTAAAATATGTTCCTAGATTTTCCACACTTACAACCAGGTTTTATTCTTGTATACTGTTGCAGTTAAAGGCAATTTATATATTTTTTAAGTAATAACGCCGCCAAATTTTTTTACATGGATTTTGGACAAGGTGCTAATAAGCGAAGAGGATCATTATCCCTCATCTCTTAATTGAGAGGCATAGAAGTACATTTTTGCAACACTGTCTCTCTTAATGGATGGGGCGGAGGGCGCACAACCCCTTCTTTGGTCCTTTCCTGAGGGTTTCACACCTATCAATTTAATGAGTTGAAGGATGAAGTATTATATTGAAGTGTGATTCACATTCAAAACCAAATATAATTTTATGATTTTCAATTTAAATTAGTGATTTGAGTACAATCTGCTATTGTCTTTCCATATTTAGATAATTAATATTTTTTTTCTTCTATAAGACCTCTTAATTGTTTGTTTCATCATATTATTCTTTGTTGATTCTTTTTTGCAGTTTCCTGACTTTTCCAAGTGTTTTTTTTTTTTTTTTTTTTTTTGGGTATATATCTAAAAAATTGATGTAAATTTTTAAAGAAAATATATTTATTTGGTAATGTAGCTGTAGGTTCATCATATTACTACATATATATATATGTGTGTGTGTAGATATGAAGAATTTAATTTGACTGTTTTCTTCATTTTACTCAAAATCTGTATAATTTTATCTTGGCCTACCAAACTTCACAAAAACCTCATTTGGCCCATGTTATTTTGAGAATTTATAATAAAAATTAGCATTTTCCCCTTGCAAATCTGTATATTTATTTTGGCCCCTAGAAAAATTTAAATAATTTCTGGTTCCGCCATTGCTTGCATACTAATCTAATGATTGTAATCCAAGTGTGGAGTCAAATCTTTAGATGGATACGTCTCTGAACTTATTCCCGGCAAAAGAATGACACAATCATAGTTTTGAAAATTTTGAATTTCTAAGGATTTTTTTCGACCTTTAGAAGAAAGAAAACAGTTGGAAGAGTTTTACGCTAATAAAAAGATCTATACTATGTTATGGGATCTGTGTTATGTGTGTTAGCCAAACACAACCAATTCCTTTTTCTAATTATGTGGTGTCTGACATATGCTATTTGTGCTCTCTTCTTTTATTGCTACAGCTGTGATAGTTTTACATTAATTGTTATACTTCCAGATAAGTAAGATGGGAATTGTTTAACAGGTAACAGGTTGTATAGTTCTCATAACGTGTCAGGTGGCCTGGGTCCTACCATTACGTTACGTATTCGAATTAATAGTGGTAGGACCCACAACACCTGATATAATCTTGCAAGGAGTGGCGTGGAACCTGCTTGATTTGGTTTAGAATCCTATGAAGTGCACTTACCCACCAAAGATTGTATTTAACTTAATTAATTATTTCATTTATGATGCCAGTGAATCTGTAACAAATTTTGGATGATCTGGTTCTTAAGAATATTGCTTCTTGTAACCTTATATCATGTTCACAAATTTTGATGCCAGATAGGATGCTCTTGCTAAATTTTGAATTTTCAGCTCTGAAATTGAGCCCCATTTCAGCTTTCCTAGCAACTTCTCGGCGGAAATGCTGCTCATTTTAGGGAAATATTACAACTTATGTTCTTAAGAATCTTAACACATCAATTTCAGTTTCTGTTGCTAGTTTCAGCACAGGCCTGTCGCTATATACATATTTGAAGGATCTTGTTACATAAATTTTATTGATATTGAGTACCTTGACAACTTGATAATTAAAGGCCACTCCTTATTTGGCTTTTGTCATTTTACTAATTACTCACAGTGGCAAAGTTGTTAATTCACATATTATACGGTTTAAATGTATGCCACGCATGTTTCATATGAAATGAATTTGTGTTCTTTCATGTTGTCTGTAAACGTCTCCCCATCCTCACAGCTTTTAAGCCTCATGCAGAGCTGTCATCTGAATGTAACCTGACTGAAGCCCTCTTCCAGCATAAGTTGTTTTGGGTTTTTGTTGCCAATTTATATGAAAAATGGCTCTGATTGTCCTTCGAGAACTACTCCATCAATATATTAAGTAATTGTTTGATGAGGTATCAGACTACTTTTCTGTTGGTTTTAGAGTATGTTCTGTGAAAGTATGGCTGTTGGATGTCACCTGAACTCTAAACTGTTGGCCATGGTGTAAGATGACTTTGTTGTGTGTGCAGTTTTTGGGGCATTTTCGAACCCTGTTTCTGCCTCACAAGCCTTTGTATGTTGAAAACCAAATTTTATATGTTGCAACTTACATTCACAATTTGGTTTTGGCGGGTGGGGTGGGGTTATATTGACATACATTAAGTCTTTTACTTCTTTATAAGTGGAGTTCGGATGACTTGTTGGAACCCCTTTGTTTTTATTTATTTATTAACTTTTTTTCTCTAGAAAGAATGTAACGCCCTAGCAATGAAACTCCCTGATCCCGTCCATCCGAGCATTCCCAATATACAATCAACAACAAAAACGAGACAAAATAATAATAATGAAATAACGTCAATAACATTCCTTCCCTTTTGAACTATTTCCAAGCCTTACAACATTGTCTCATCACATTCATAAATAAAATAAAATAGTTCAACTGGTACAGAATGACACAACAAAGTCAGTTATAAGTTAACTTTCCCTCAACATTTGTTCCTTTTTAAACCAAAATACAAATCAACATATAGTCACCAAAACTGCCATAGGCGTACCCATAACATGATTTCAAACAAAAGCTTTCACATCCCAAAAGTTTCCTTCTTCTCAAAACAGTCACTTAAGAGGGGCTTCGTCTTCTATTCCTGAAATTTGGTTAATTTGGGATGGGCAAAAGCTCAGAAGATAATGCACTTAACAGGTTATAACAGTAATTGAAAAACACATGATCATGCTATAGTGATTCCAGTTTATACCCGATGCAATTTATATTCTGGACTTGAGTTTTATGGTTTCGTATTGTTGTTCATTCCTTACGTCCCTTGTATTTCCTTAAGTTTGGATATTGGGTTGTATTGGTTGTGTTTGGAACAAGGTGGTAGCTTGGTTTTCAAACTTTTGTCGCCCAGAATTTTACTCCTCGCTCGAGCATCACTTCTTGCGCTCGAGTAGGCATTGTGAACTCTCAGTACTTTTGCAGGCCTGCAAAACTACTGGAAGAGTGTATTCTATGCTTGAGCGGTGTTTCCTCCGCTCGAGTGGCCACTCTTGCGCTTGAGCGCACTCAAGCGATGATCTTCTACAAAACTTCTGAGAGTGTGTAATCTACGCTCGAGCATCGCTTCTTGCGCTCGAGCACTGATGCCTTTTCATTGTGTCTTGGCACTCAAGCGTCACTTATTGTGCTCGAGCAAAACAACTTATTGTATCTAAACGCCCGAGCGTTACTTCTCGCGCTTGAGCGGACTATGCATATATCAATTCGTAATAGTCACTTTGTACATCACTTTTTCATCTCTCTTTCTCTATAAAACATTTCAAAACCCTAAAACTATAGCTTCTCTCTCTAGAACTTGCTCTCTCTACAAATACACCAAGATCCACTCATTTCTCCAGCCCATTCCCTTTGTGAAAAGGGTAGAGCTCACCTAGAGCTTTGTTTTCATCGAATAGAGTTGGATTTCGACTTCCTTGAGGTTTCTCCACTCTCTCCTTGGTTTTCTAGCTTCAAGGTAAGGATTTTCTACACTCTTCTATGATTTTTAACTTAGCTATTTGTTTTTCATAAATAATATTGTGATTTTAGAGGATTTTGAACAAACCTAAGATTTTGGTTAAAAACTAAAAGAGGGGTTTTCAAATGGTTGTATTGAAAATGGTTATGGGAGTGAAATGAGATTGTGTTATAATAAAATTGTTGATTTGGACACTTGGGTTGGATTTTGGAAGCAAATAGAGTTTGCCCTAAAATGTCTCAAATGTTTATTTTATATAAATAATGAAATTGATGATGAAAATGTGAAATTGGATGAATGTTTATATGAATGGTGGAGTTGGATATGTATTATCACTCACCTATGGAATTTGGATAATTTATCTGTCTTGGAGATTGTATATCTGTTTTGGGCAATCGGTGGAGGATAGCTATGATTGTTGTAAAAATTGCATGAGAATTAGGTGAATTGAAACTAATTTTCTCACCCCATTACATTGAACATGTTCACATCTTTCATACATTGTAAATGTATGATGTTTGGAAGGAGAAAGGGAATGTACTCCATATTTAGGAGAAGAAAATGGATGTACTCTATTGAATTAAGTTGGCCGAAGTGTCCAGAGTGAAAGTACATAAAACCATGAGTATACATAGGTGCCGATTCCCACAAATGAAATATCCGTAAAATGGCAAATAGAAGTGTTTGTATAATGGCTGTTTTGGTTAGAGACCCACCGAGTTGTATCCTCAGTTTAGTCGTCTGAATAAAATAACAATTACTCATGAATGGAGATAAAATGGATCAAGATACAAATTCAACATAATATGATTTTACAAAGGAGTTATAAATGATTTAATCATGGACACTGTATGTGCATACCGCACTTATATCTTTGTGAAGATTCATACATTACATTAGATTATTTATACTGGGCTTTGGCTCACCCTATTTGGGAAAACCATTTTCAGGTGTTGGTGATATGCCTCTACCAAGGACTTAGCTTGTGAGGACTATGGAGCTGAGGGCTCAGTTTTTGTTATTTTGTAATTAAATTTTGTACAAGCCTAGGGCTTTATTTGTATTGAGTTTATGACTCACTTTTATTGTACCTATGCCTTGACTTAGAAAGATGCAATCCCTTAGGGGATATGATTACCTGCTTAGCTTTCATCACATTATCACCCTTTTGTACAATCAAATCTCATGTAATAGAAGGACATTATACTTTAATTCTCCATGTTATTTACTTATGGTTTTGGATAGTATATTGTATTTATTTCGAGGCGTTACACATGTAATGCAAACATTTGGTAAGTTCTGTTATATACGTATGTATAGATACATTTATGCATGAGTATGAAATGAGCAACGTTAAGATTCAATTAGCATTGTAAGATTTTATCCGGGCGGTAAATATACTATGACCTTCCATGTAAGAGTCAGAATTTAAATGCATACATAGATATAGATTTTGTATATTGAAAATAGTCCCACATTTACCGACTCTAAAAACGGCAGGGCGATGGGCACCCAAAAAAAAAAAAACCTTTTCCCTTCCACATTTGCTGACTCCAAAAACAGCAGGGACGTAGACACCCAAAATCATGTTTTTCCACATTTGCCGACTCCAGAAACGGCAGGCTCGTGCACACCCAAAAACATTTTCCCACATTCGTCCAACGACATGCACAGATAGGGCAATTGGACACCTTGACTTCCCATGCGGGTACCAAATACAATACATAACTCAAACCAACCCGACTCACTACCCCAAACTCATAGACTACTTACCCTCTTTCAACTCTTTAATACCCATTAAGATCACAAAAGGAATTAAATAATGCATATGATGCATGAATTTTAAGGTTTTCAATTTTCCCTAAGATAATTTCAATTCCCAACAATTCACTATTTCACTATTCAATAATAACGCTTACTCATTTAACAATCATCACCAATACAAGTTGTATGTAGAAAAACATTTCAAATCATGCATTTCAACCTCAAAGTTCAGTAATTACCCTTAATTTCATATTTTTGAAATCAATTAAGCAAAACCCCTTTTTATTGAATAATTTCCAAAACTAGGGTTTTATATAAAATTTAGGGATTTCCCCCCTTTCATGAAATTGAAGCAAATGTTCATCACAAACAACAATATTCATCAACAATAACACAATCTTTCCAGAATCAAGAAACTTTGCTCACTTTTGTCCAATCCCTTCATTAACACAAGACAATCTCTCTATATATATAATTACCTATCTATATATATACAAATATACGATGAGTATCTAATGAAATTACCACATATGAGTTTCAAATTAAAGATATAACAAGTTAAAGACGCCCCTACCTCAAGAGTAGAAGCTAGAGATGAGAATCCACGTGAAACTTCAACAAAACCGCAAAACAATCAGTGGGATTCTTGATCTAGACTTGCTCCTTAACTTTCTTGAAAGATTTGGAGTGAATCTTGGTTAAAAGTTAGAGAAATTTAGTTTTCTAGTCTAGAGTTTTCGAAAAATAGGGTTTGAGAGAGAGAGGATATGTAAAAGAGGAAAGAAAATGAGTAAAAATCGACTTTTTAAGTCAGTCGCCCCAACAGATTGCTCAAGCAAACTTTTCTTCACTCAGTCAACCAACAAAATTTCAAATAGACCGCTCAAGCGGTCACTTCACCGCTCAAGTGGTAAACGCAAGGTTCCAAAATTTTTGCATAGCTATAGTGAAAATATTGGGAGCATGAAATCTGCGCTCGAGTGACCACTTCACCGCTCGAGCGGTCTCGGTTGCAAAATGGCAAACTACTGAGAACCAGGTTTCTTCACTTCAGCAACCAAATGACCGTTCGAGCGTCCACCAAAAACAACTGTTACAACCTACCCTCCTTAAAGAATTTTGTTCTCGAAATTTCTATAATTTCTGCTAAAACAATCCCAACAACTCTCAAGAAAAAGGAATGCTACTCTTACAACAATCCCAATCACCAAATTGTCATCCATTAGAAGTAGAATCGATGCAACATTCACATTACAACATATAATTTCAAGTTTTTCAGTAATCAATGCAGATTCATTGCTTCATTAACTAAGTCACAAGACATTATTACAACCAAGAAGGGTAACAAAGTTACACACCATTAAATAAAGTCAGGATACTTTTCACGAACTTTAGCTTCCCTCTCCCAAGTTGCTTCTTCTATCCCATAATGATACCATAGCACTTTGACTAGAGGTATAGTTTTCCTCTCATAACTTGCTCTCGGGAGTCTAGAATCTTCATTGGTCTCTCCTCATAGGAAACATTTTCATCTACTTCAAGGTTCGTCCAATCTAACACATGAGATTGGTCGGGTTCATATTTGCGAAGCATTGAGATATGAAACACATCATGTATCCCAGATAATTGTGGGGGCAAGGCAAGGTGATAGGCAACTTTTCCCACTCGTTCAGTGATATCAAAGGGACCGATGAACCTAGGTGATAGCTTTCCGCTTTGGCCAAATCTCATCAAACCTTTTTTAGGTGATATTTTCAAAAACAAATGGTCACCCACTTTGAAATGCAATGACCGTCTTCTCCTATCTGCATAGCTCTTTTGTCGACTTTGTGCTGTAATTAACCTCTTTCGGATGATAACTACTTTTTCTGTGGTTTCATGAACCAAATCTAGTCCAATCATGAGTGAATCTCCTACTTCAACCCAACACACTAGTGATCTACAGGGACGCCCATACAGGGCTTCAAAAGGCGTTATCCCAATACTAGCCTGCAAGCTATTGTTGTAGGCAAACTCGCCTAACAAAAAATATTTTTCCTATGACCCTTTGAAATCTAGCAC
>CM069915.1:52899936-53140215 GCA_036172215.1 Camellia granthamiana | reverse complement strand
CCTCCGCACGCACCTCCCGTCGAAGCAGCGCGAGAACGGGACGACGAGAGGGGTCTCTGCATCGGGTACGGGAGCAAGCCTAGGAAAGTAGGCATAAACCCACAACTGCAAGGTAAATACCAGTGCATTTATCAGATAAAGCAGAATATAGAATAAAAGCAGAAATAGCAGAGCCATATGTCGTGCAGTGTATTGGGCAGAGTGTGCCGTGTGTACAGTATACAGTCAGTGTAAAGTAGAGTATGTGTGTGCCGTGTGTACAGTATACAGCAAGTATAAAGCAGACTACAATGTGTGCAGTGTACAGAGTACAGAAAATATAGAACAGAAATGAAAGGCAGAAAAAGAAATGTACCTCCCAAGCACGCCAGTAGCCCCCGAGCAACTGTCCGCTGCCGCGGGAAGCTGAGCTTATATATCCATAGAGAGTAGCCAGAGCGGCGCAACCCCAGTCGTAATGTAAGATATGCCTGACGTCCACCAGTGCGCTGAGCAGGCAGAGAGGCACGGTGTTCGCCCGGTCGGCGAAAATGGTCGTCCCAAACAGGAACATGAGGAAGCAGCGTGCGTATCTCTCCACGGCCTCCTGAGTCATCGGGGCTGCCTCAACAAGGGTGGGTTGGACCCTGAACTGCACCTCAAACCAGGAATATCGGACGAAGCCAGGACGCGCCAGAGGCGGCAGCTCGCCGAGCAAGTAGATCTAAGCGGCCTCCCACTCATCCATATCAGTATCAAAGGGGATCGGATCACCCCCTACCCCGATGCCTGTGAGCATCGAGAAATCATAGGGAGTCATCGTCATGTCCCCCGTCGCAGAGAAATGGAATGAATCGGTGGTGTCCCACCACCTCTCCACTAGAGCGGCAAGGAGAGGTCTGCATGTAGTGAGTCTGGAGAGTCCTCTGCAGAATGCGCCAAAGCCGGCCTGGTCCACGATGTGGCGAACTGCATCGGGTAGCTCGGCATACCAATCACGAGCGACAGTGTTCCCATACACGCGGATAGTATGGGAATCTCCCTGTTTTCAAACAAGTAGTTGCAAAGTAATATAAAATGTACAGTTTTGAAGAAACAGTCAAAATCAGTGCAAATGTAGCATGTGTACGTGTTTTCAGATTCAAACAGATACCGGGTGCCGGTGTGCTTATAGTGAACTACAACGTATGATGCGTCAGCGTGTTTGCGTGGTTTAGTGCAAATTTAGCATGCGTGCAAGTTTTTCAGATTCAAACAGATACTGGGTGTCGGTGAGTTTGCAGTGAAATACGGTGTGTGCCGTGTGTTTGGGTGATTAAGGCTAGTGCAGTGTGTGTGCATGTGTCGGCCTTAAACAGATATCAGTTGCAAGTGTGTCTGCAATCAACTACAATGCACAGTGTATCAGAGCATCTGAGCTAAAGCAATTAAAGAATGTAATCAACTATGACGGTTGACAGTTAAAAGTTTCTACATTGCAGAATGTAAGACAGAGAAAAAGATGTTACCCTCAGAAGCGCCGAAGGATAGGTGAGAGGCAGGCTCACGTAGAAAAAGCTCGGGATCCAGCGCCCTGTCAAAACTCCTGAACTGGCGCAATCCGTCGGGGGGCAGAACGTGAATCGCCGGCCGGTAGGTCGCCGGGTCGAATGGGTGGACGCTCAAAGGAAGGAGCTCAGCCCCGGGATCCATCTCGTGATCCGGAGGAGTCTCGCCCTGTGGAATATCGTCGGCCATATCAAGAGTGATGAGAAAATAGCCGAAAGAAGGAAAACCGGGCTAGGACGCGAAAGGTCAACCGAAAAGTCAACCCCGAGAGGGTGGAAAATGGCCGGAAAAGCCGGGATGCGAAAAAGGCACGGAAATCAAGAGGAAAGTGAGGGGAACAAACCCCAAAAAGGTGGAAATAGCAAAGGGTGTACCGAAACGAAGTTTCAATCGGTTGAAAACGTCCGAAACGCGAAGGAAATCGCTAATCCAACGACGAAACGGGAGTAAAACGCGAAGAAAATGACGAAATGGGGAGGGGAAAATGCTCTAGAGAGAGAGAGGGAAAGATTTCGGCTAAGGAAGAGTAAGGAAATAGGGTTCGGAACCCTATTTTAAAAGACCCGAGGCGAAAGGACAAGTCTGCCCCCGACTCAGGGACTTTTTGCCAGTCGGCCACATTATTTGCCGGTCAGCAGTGTTTTGTGCCGATGGAACTGTTTGATGGCCGATGGACGGCCGGTGATAAATTGTGATGGCCGGTGGACAGCCGGTGGTCTCCCACAGTGGTTTTTGAGCCTCCTACACCTTTCCTTGGGTTATATGAGTGGTCCAGAGCCTTCATTGCTTAAAACAGTGTAAAACAGTGCCTCTCCGACACTCAACCGACTTTCGTTTTGGCCTCGGATCATGTCTTCTGCGCATGGCACTCGAATTAGTGCAAGGTGTATCCTTTCTGTATCCTTTTGGCTTTTACAAAGCTCGAAAGTTGTCCCGTGTGCATTTGGCATGCATTCAATTACGCCGTTTAGCGCGTTGCACTGTCCTGTGCACCGCATTTCAATCGCGCTATTTTGCGGATCTCATTGCATTTGGCATGCACACACATGCGTTGTAACGCGCATCTCACTTGCATTGTCATGCACGGCATGGTCTGGCGAGACCTTAAACACGCACGGTCTGGCGAGACCTTAAATACGCACGGTCTAGGAGACCTAAAATCCTTGGGAGGTGCAAGACCTTCACTCGCATTGTCTAACGCACCGCGCTATTTTGCGCGCCTTATTGCATTTGGCATGCATTCATTGTTCGCACTATTGTGCGCACCTCACATGCATTGTCATGCATTTCTCAAGCCGCGCGTTGCCGCGCATCAAAAATCATGCATTGTCATGCATCTCGAGCGACTCGCGTTGTCGCGCATTCCATGCAACATGCATTTCATGCATCATTTGCATTTTCAAAAAAAAACATGCATTGTCATGCATACACTTTGCATACATTTTGCATCACGGTCTAGGAGACCTTAAATCCTCTAAAGGTGCAATTCCTTTGGTGTTTGTCGTGCCCGAACGACTTTCGGTGGTCTGATAAAGCCACCTGCCTGTTTTTGCGGTGAGTTCCTAGAAGACCAACTGGACGGTGAAAACTAGAGTTCGAACGGCTTATGCCTAGAACGTAAAGGTTCGGGAGTTCCGAGACTAAAGTCTGGTTTAAATACCCAGGGGTGTACCCTCGGCTTGAAATCTGTATGGAAGCCCCATAGGTTGAGGCAGCATGTCTGCGCCTCAGTTCTGGATACTGAACCAACCTAGTATATCGCCCTATTGGTAAGATAGGGAAAGCTGCAATCATGGCCATGCATCCATTGTAAATAGTGCATTGTCATGCATACATGGTAAAACATTGCATTGTCGTGCATTGTAGAAAATAAACATGCATTGTCATGCATTTCCATTGTAGCTTGCATGCATCCATTGCATTTTCCCCCAGTAGATCGCATCATACTGCATTGTCATGCATTTTTGTAAATATCCATTCCATTGCATATTGGTAGATATTGCATTGTAGTTTGCATGCATCCATTGCATCACCTTCCATCTATGGCTTGCGCCCTTCCAGGTTGAGCTTGGTCTGGTATGTGCCCTTACTTTTCACGTTAAAACACAGTTCTGCATGTGTACGCGCCTATTCCACGCTGGTATGTTGGTTTGAGGGTTGCGGCACCTTTTCTGTGTTAGACATGGCTTGTTTGTGTACATGCCTTTCCTAGGCAAGATTTGGTTTGGCCCGCGTGCCATATCCATTGTATCCATTTCCATTGCATTTTAGATTGCATGCATCCATTGCATCACCTTCCATCTATGGCTTGCGCCTTTCCATGTTGAGCTTGGTCTGGTATGTGCCTATACTTTTCACGTCAAAACATAGTTCAGTGGACCGTTCTATGTTAGCCGCCGCTTGTATGTGTACATGCCTTTCCTAGGCAAGATTTGGTTTGGCTGCATGCCATATCCTTTGTTTATATTACATTGTAGTGTAATTTTGCATCCGGCATTAGGATCATCATTCTTTCCCCAGCAGGTCGTTTCCCCACTTATGTCATTCCACCCAATACTCGTTCTTGTGTCCGTCTACATTACTCATAGTTCAGTTGATCGTTCTATGGTAGACGGACTTGTTACCTCCATCAATCTATTTGACATTTGTGTGGTTTTCAAACCGCTCATGATCGGATCATGATTCAATTGCTCTGCATATAGTTTGCATTGTTTTAATTGCATTGCATTTTCATTTGCATCATTTATACATTGTTTTGTATATATTGCATATCATTTTGCATTCATTCGTGCATTGTCATGCATGTTGCTAACAATATCATACCTGTTAAGTTGTTTTCTTTACAGGCACGATATTGTATGTACGGTTCATTTACCACTGGTGGAACCAGACGAACCGGACAGGTATTGTATCCTCCAAGTGAGACGTATTGAGAATTGCATAATTCTCTTACATCCTTTCTGCATTGTAGTGTAGTTTGGTGTATGCTAGCTTAAAACTGTTGCATGTATGCTTTGTTACAACTTTTCTTTGCATGATTATAAGTTATGCTTGGCTTCGTGCATTGTCTTGCATTTTGCCCCTGCCTTCGGGCGCATACCTTGTTTGTCTTGCATGTTTGTCCAAGTCTTCGGCCTTGTCAAAAATGGGTCGTCTCTGGGCTTTGACATTCACTCCCGTCATTGTTATGACTTTCGAGTTCTGTCAAAGAGGGGCAACTGTAGACACCCCATTTTTGACTGTCCTCAAGACTTGGACGTCACCGTTTGAACACCCGGGTGATTATCCATGTTTGTGTTCGTTTGGAGTTCCCGGAGGTCTCGGCTACGCGCCTTGCCTCAGGATCTCCGAACTCGACCGTTTTGTGTCTGGTTTTGCACCAAACACTTGTGTTTTGCCTTGGAAGGGCAGGGAATGCCTTGTGAGGCATCCCTACACATCACTGGCCGTGGCTTGAGGCCACCGACTGCTGTTTGTGCCCATCGGCCATATATTTGGCCGACCGGCACTCTTTTTGGCCGACCGGCCATCAATTTTGTCAAAATGGCAATTTTGAGCAGCCGACTACTGTTCATCTGCTTTTGCAGATATTTTAGGACAGCTGTGTGGCATTTTGTTCCCCTCCATACACGTGTATGGAGGGATGCTCCTCTTGTAAGCTTATTGAACAAGCTTTACAAGATTGTTTGCCTATAAGAGGAGGGCTCTTCTCTTGGCTTGAGGGTTAGAGAAATTTTGGTTAGAAAAGTGTGGGAGAAGCTCTGGTTTTAGGGTTTGAGTTCCATACATAACCTATCTCTATATCTCTCTTGTGTGTGTTCTAGGTGTAGTGGTCCTTACTATTGCACACAAACACATAGTCTTTCACCTTCTCTTGGTTCTTAAGGGACCTGAGGCTTGTTCTTGCTGTTCTTGGCTGGATTGAAGCTCAAGGAGGCAACGAGATCATCTTTTGTGAAGAGGGCTACAAGGGTGAGATACTAGTCCCTTTTATCCCCATTTTTGCATAGCTTGTTAGCCTATCTTAGAACTATTTGTGTGCTTAGTGTATAATACAAAAAAGTTCTGTTTTTGGGCCCTCTAAATTGTTTGTTTAGGGTGTTTTGTGGTTTGGAGGTGTTTGACCACCCTTAGGCCTTGAGAGGCCCCATTTTGTGCCATTTTTGGTGAGCTTCGAGACTTTGGTGCTTGGGCCTCCTCACCACTGAAATCTTGAGGGATTTCAGTGGTGAGGATGGTGCCTTGAAGTCTCAAGAAGGAGAGGGCCACCCCCTCTCCTTGTTGTCCTTGAAAAGGACCAATTTTGGCCTCTTAAGGGAGCATCATGCTTAAAGGTTTGTTGATCATGCCATAGCTGTATTTCATGCTTATATTGCCATGATATAACATTGTTGTGTGTTGGTTTTGGTACACCATGTTAGTTTAACATACATGCCATGTAATGCCTTGTTGTTGCCTTAATATGCTTTAGGTTGTAAACCATGGTTCTAGCATGTTTCAGGCTTGGCTTAGTGAAGTTTTTGTGCTTATTTTGCTATGTTTGAGGTCTGTCCATGGCTGTTTTGGTCGACCATAGCATGCTTTGTATAGCTCCTTTACATTGTTAGCTTGTAGGCTTAAGTATGCAATTGTATAGCATGCATTGCTTGCTTTGATTTAGTGGTTTGACACCATTTGTAGCATTATTTCAGTCCATTTAACATGCTTGTATGCTTGCCTTGGACACCTCTTAATGCTTTGAAAGCTTGTGTTGTATGCCCCATGTTTGGTCATTGTGCATGCTTTTGAATTCAAGTCATTTAGATGCCATCTAAGTGGTCCTTTGGGCTTGGTTTTATGTGCTAAAACTCTGTTTTGGTCATTTAAGTCTTGCCATGTGTGATTACATTAAGTGTGGTCCATTGCCTCTTTGGTGAGCCTTAGGCTTTGGGTTTGGTTGCATGCTAATGTTTGCTTTATTTGAGTTGGTTCGGCACCTCTTATAGCAAGATTTTCAGAGCTTCCTATGCATGCTAATTGTCCTTGACTAGGCTCTTTTAAGTGTGCTTAGAGGTTGCTTGTTCATGCCTAAGTGTTAGGTCCTAACATGTGCATGTGTGTATGTGTATTTAGCCCTCATGTTTGAGCATTTTGGCTACTGTTTTGGGCCTAATTAGAGCTGCCTAAATCATGTTTAAGTCCATCTTTTCATTGGTTTGCATTGCCTCATGACTTGCATGTTTGCTTGTATAGGTTGCATGCCTAGTGTATAGGGTGCATTGCATTCTCATCTTGCATACATGCCTTGTTCCTTGATTTGATGATAGGAATTGGGCCTTTTGTTTGTTGGTTTGCATTACATTTGAAATCAACATGCACAACTTGGTGCTCTTGGGCCATCACGCATCGAAATGCGCGATTGGTGGTCCGAGAACCAAGGACCATGCCCCTTTGAGTCATACACATGATAAGGAGCTGGGTTGGTGCATACATTGTTTGGATTACATTGCCATGCTATGCCTTGCCCTCTGCTGCTGTCAATTGCAGGTTCTGCAGGCATTATTTGCCGACCGGCAGTGTTCAATGCCGACCGGCAATCCATTGGTGGCCGATGGATGCATCTTGTGCCGATGACCACATCCCACTGCCGGTGTAAATTCTACTCAGCCGGTGGTGTCTCCCAGTGTCCAGGGAATCAATTCAGAGACTTTGGCAGCCTTCAGAGGGGCAGAGCAGGGAAAACAGAGGAAGTCTATGCATGGCAATGCACTTCCGAGCAAGACCGAGCATGCATTGCATTAGACCCGCTTCCCGAGGCCTTCTACTGTTTTCCTTAGCTTATTTAATTTGTTAATTAATTAAGTGGTCTGCAATAATTACTTAGCTTGTGGGTTAATTAATTTGTATATTTATTTGGTCCCTCCGAGCGAGGGCGAATTTGTAATAAGTGTGGGTGCGTGTGCGTGCATGTCTTCTAACCCCACGTCTTTCTTCCCTTTTATTTACCCGCTTATGATGGTAGATTAGGGCATATTTAAATTAGCATACCTTATGCTATGCATGCGTGCATTCATACATTTGTCTTGCATGCACCGGGCTCGGCGCATCACGCTAACTGCATTTGTACTTCAAATTTAACTTGAATACGTGCATCAAATGATTGCATTTCACATGCCATTTTAGGGTTAACCGAGCCCATCCTAAGTACATTCTGTATGCGTTGCATTAGCCATTTTTAACATGAATTAGGATCACGCATGTTTTGCTAACTAGTTTACTGTTTTGGCACGGAGTACGATGTAAGTATTTATGCTTTAGCATCTTGCATGTGTGCGAATGTTAACATGACAGCATGCTTACCATGCGGCTAAATGCTTATGTGATATTACTGTTTGATTGCCTGTGGGTGAAGGTTGGATTGTTTGAGTTGGAAATACTCGTTGAAATCCGTATTTGAGCCTACTTGCGAGTAGCAAAATTCAAAGTGTTTTTTTTTTAGACAAACGGATATGCAATGCTTATTTCCAAATTAGGCAATCTAGTCTATACTTGTTTGCTGTGCGCATAACATAGTAATTCTAGGCTAATAACCGGAATAAGAACACATAACGTTTTCAAAAACGGATATCTTGGTTAGTAGAGGCCGGTCTTCGGACCGGGCGAGAGGGGGTGCTTATAGCTGACCTTCCCCAATCGTACCCAAGTTCCCGAGCCGAGGCAACTTTGGTGATGACGGACACGTGGCCTTTGGCACCGAGTCAGGGTTTCCTAAATTTCCCCATTTAAAAAATATTTAGGTGGCGACTCTGTATCTGGCAAAGCAGTCCATGTTTGGCACTTCTTTTCAAAAAAATCTATTTTTTTCTCAAAACGATTTGCCGGATTTGGACTCTTTGGTTCAGATTAAGAACCGTGATACAAAATCGAGTCCAAGCTGTAGCGAGGTCCCCCGCGGGCTTGTTACACACATGCTCTCAAGATGTCTTCCAAAATTTGAATTGTGCATTCAGACTGTCTGTCGGTTTAAGGGTGGTAAGCAGTACTAAAGGTCAACTGAATCCCCATAACAGTTTGTAAGCTTTGCCATAATCGTGCAGTGAAGTGAGGATCGCTATCTGAGAAAATGCGCACTGAAATCCCGTGAAGTCGAATAATCTCCCTAACATAGAGTTCTTTTTGGTAATCAATTGAGTCACCCATACACATTGCAAGAAAATGTGCGAACTTAGTTAATCGGTCTACTATGACCCAAACTGCGTCATTACTCCTTTGAGTTCTAGGGAGACCCAAAACAAAATCCATTGTAATGTGCTCCCATTTCCATTTGGCTACAGGTAAGGGTTATAACAACCTAGATGGGTTTTGATGCTCTGCTTTGACTTGTTGACAAGTTAGGCATTTAGACACAAATAAGGCTACATCCTTCTCATGCCCATCCATCAAAATTTATGGCTTAAATCACGATACATTTTTGTGCCTCCGGGATGGACTGCATGACGGGAGTGATGAAGGGCGATCTACATATCGGATACTTGAGTCAGAATGCACCCTCAACCCTTTTTCTTCTTTCCCTTGCAGGATTTTCTTTTTAATTGCTTCTACTTCCGAATCATTTTATTGTGCTTCTAAAACTCGCATGACTAGTGTTAGCTGAGCTAGAATTGAAAACAAGGTGGCTTGACTAGGTGATTCTCCAAGTTGTACATCAAACTCACTTTGTTCAACCAACATCTTCCACTCCCTCATGGAAAGGTTAGCAACCGAACTCATCGACTTTCTACTCAATGCATCAGCCACCACATTGGCCTTCCCAGGATGATAATACAATTCAAAGTCATAATATTCTATATATTCCATCCACCTTCTTTGGCACAAATTCAAATCCTTCTCGGAGAATAGATACTTAAGACTCTTATGGTCTGAGAATACATCAAACTTCTCTCTGTAAAGGTAGTGCCTCCAAAGCTTCAAAGCAAAAATGACTACGGCTAATTCAAGGTGGTGAGTAGGGTACTTTCTCTCATGAGTTTTTAGTTAACGTGAACTGTATGCCACAACTTTACCTCTTTGCATCAAGACACATCCCAATCACTCTCTAGATGCATCACAATAACCTGTATAACCCAACCCTCTCTCCAGGACAGTTAAGATTGGTGCTTGTAGACACCCCATTTTTGACCGTCCTCAAAACTTAGATGTCATCACTTGTGCACTCGATGATTATGACTGCATGTACTCGTTTTAGTGCCCAAAGTCCACGGTGGAATGCCTTGTCTTTGAGCCTTTAAACCTTATCTATTCTATGCCTTGTTTTGGACCAAAACCCTAGTGCTTCAAACCTCAAGACCCCGGGACCTGCAGGCCTCCTCTGGTGGGCTGTCGGCCACCTTTTGTGGGCTACCGGCCACCCTTGTGCCTTGCTGGCCAATGGTGTGGCCTGCTGGCCATTGGCATCATTTTTTCAGATATTTTGTTGATAGTTGTGTCAGCTGTTGGCACAATTGGCTGTATCTCCCTACACATGTATGGAGGGATATATCTCAGCCAAGTGCATGTTTTTCTATATATAGGGGCTCTTCTCCCCCATTTTTGAGGGTTAGAATTTTTGGAGCAAAAAGTTATCTTTCTCTCTCTGCATTTCTCTCTCTCTCTCTCTCTCTCTCTCTCTCTCTTGCAAGTTTGTGTATAGTAGCTTAGATACACCACACTTTTGCCTACACCTCCTTAACCAAAGTGGTTCATCTTTGAGCTGAGGTTCCTTGAGGCCTTCTTGGAGCTCTAGGAGGTGGTTTTGGCTTGAATTGTTGCCTAGAGTTAGTCTTCCCTTCAAGAGGTATAACACTTGCCTAGAGTTAGTTTTTCTTGTCTTTTCCCATTGATTTGGGCAGTTTTGGGGCTATAAAAAAACTCTGTTTTAATGGGTTGAAATTGGTGGTTTTGGGCCATTTAAAGTTAGGGGGTGGTCCATCATTCTCTCTTCCTTGTTTGTAAGGCCTTTCCACCTTTGTTTCACACTTTCAAACCATCTTTTTTTTGGCTTTTAAATACCAAAATTCAGAGTATTTTCAGTGGTGAAAATCATGTTTTGAAGTCTAAATTTGGAGGGGTTATCCTCCCTCCTTGTGTTTTGTTTGCTAGCCTAGATAGCTCTATGTGTTAGCATATTTTTTTAGCCTTTTGTAGCTTAATTCTAGCATGTTTTAGGCTATATTTCAGACTATTTTGTCTCTGTTTTGGGCTGTTTAAGTCATTTAAGTCTTATTTTGTATGCTTCTAGTGTAAGTGTCCTCACAAGCTTGGTGTTTTAGGCCATTAGACACCACTTGTTTGAGTTGATTGCATGTTTTAGTGCTTTTCTCACTTAATTTTAGCAAGCTTAATCTCTGCAACCTCCCTTATTTCTTAGTTTTTTTTTTTTTTTTTTTTTTTTTGAGGGTTGTGTCAACCTTAGGATTGTTTAAGCTCGAGATTGAGGTCTATGCTTAATGGTTTAATCCTCTTTTGGGGGTTCATTATCAACGGCATGACACTTCTCTCCTGCCTTAAACTATCCCTTGTTTGACACTTCCTTCTCTTTTAGAGGACTTAACTTACCAATGGACTTAATTGGTTAAAGAATGGAAGGGTAATTAAAATGAGTAACAAAAAGTTGAAACTAAAATCGTGCAAAGATAAGAATTTAATCATGTTTCAGTGTGTTCAATCGGACGTTAATTGAACACAAGGAAAATTAGGGCATTTCATACTCAAAGTGATGAAATGTGCCAAGTTTCCTAGGTCTCCATTACCCTTGATCATGCATGATAGGGTGAAGGTTGTGGGTCTTGTTTGCGCATTTATTAACTTGTACACCTTGGTTCTTTAGCCATCATGCAATGAAATTGCTTGATTGATAGTTTTTGAACCAAGTATATCACTTCTTTGAACTTGTTTTGATGATAAGGAGGGATACATAGTACAAACAACCTGTGAGAATACCCTCTCTTCACTTTGTTTGCTCTCTATTGCAGCAAGAAATGGTGCACCGGTCGGCCACTGTTCCTAGCCTGCAGGCCATCAGTGTTGGACGACAACCCCCTACTGGTGGCCAGCCGGCCACCAGTGAAAATTGAGCAGAGTATTTGTGAAGCAGAGCAGAGTTGGTCTGGAAGAGGAAAACCAGTGCAAAGGTTGTGTAACAGAGGCTTTCAGAAGCAAACAGTGGAAGTTCTTCGGGTGGAAACCGAGCATGCATTGGGCCTCCTTCATTCCCGGGACTAATTAATTAGTTTAATTATTAATTAGTTAGTCATAGTTGTGTTGTGGCTAATTAAAGTGTTGTAATTATTTAATTAGATTAGTTATTTAGTTAATTAATTCATGTTGTAATTAATTAGTTAACTAGTTTAATTAGTTGCTTTGTAATTAATTAGTTAATATAGTTAGCTAATTAGCTTCATATTGTACTTATTTAATTAGCTTAAAGTAGTTGATTAAATTAGTTCATTATTGTAATTATTTAATTAATTAGCTTAGCATACTTAATTATTTGCTTGTTGTAATTAATTAGCTATGATAGCTAGCTTATTTATTCAAGTTTTGTAATAATTAGTGTGATAACCCTGTTCCGTATTATGTTAATTAGTCTTAATTGTGATTGTGGCTATGTGTTTAATATGATTTGGTGTGCTATTTGTACAAATATATGTGGTTTTGAATTTCTATCTGTTCACCGTAGGAAAATTTGTTTGACTCTCTGCTTTGGAAATTAAATTGAAGGCCTTATCGACCACAAAACCCGAAATTGACTACACCATTATGATTGGCGTAATTTTTAGAGCCTATGGTGAAATTTAATTGAAAATTGATTCGGATTAAAATAATCAGATTCAGAATGGCTAATTAAAGCACCATTACTTAATTTTAAGTGATTTAATTAAGGGAGCCTATATATAGGCCAACTTAAACTCACACTCATTTGTTTTGAGTTCAAAATCTGAGTTTATACTCTAAGAGAGAGAGAGGGGCCGGATTTAGAGAGAGAAGGGGGGAGAATTGTGCAATTTTGGCTCAAGGCTTGGAAATTTGAAGTTAAACTCCAAGAACTTGATTGTTTGAAGCTCCTAGGTGAGTAATCAACCCCTAATTCATGAGTTCAACTTGTGATTTTGTGAATTCTAGTGATTTGGTAGCTCATGGCAAAGATTTAGTTGAAAATGAAGCTAGAATGTACATGCATGCATGGAATTATCAAAAATAAGCAAGGATTGTATAATCTATCATGAAGTTTGTTAATCATGAAAAATTGAGTTGTAGGATCATACATGCAAGCATGATTTGGATGAATTTCATGTGTTTAAGCATCACTTGACCCATTTGAAATGGAATTGGAGTTAAAAGATTGCATGCATGTTTGATTATTGAAGATATGGAGCTCATATGAGGTTTGAAAGCATGAGCCATAATTATACAAAAATGTTGATTGATTTTGAAGAATTGAACCATGATTTGGAGCAATTGGCCTCATATTGGTTGTGTACTTATAATATATAATGTATTTGCATGTTTTGGAACCAAAATTATGAGTTTTGAACCTTTGGAGGTTGAGTTTGAGCTCGAGAACAAGTTCTGGAAAACCCAGAATTCTTGACATCCGCTCGAACGGGGGAACCGCCGCTCGAGCGGGGAAGTTCACGCTCGAGCGGGAAGCTATGTAGACTGACCTTCAGCTCGAGCGTCCGACTTCACGCTCGAGCGTAAAAGTGAGGCAACCAGTACTTTTGCAGACCTTATTGGTCCGCTCGATCGGGGAAGTCCACGCTCGAGCGGGGGACCCCTGTTTCTGAAATTTTGAAAATGCATTCTGTGCTTCGTTTTCCGTTCTCTTTCACTTCTAAGTACTCTTAGGCATGCATTAAGCATTGTAAATGAGTTAAAAAAATAAGAATGAAGCCTAAAGAGGAATTTGTGAGTTAAGAACGGATTGATTTGTTTGTGACCCATTGTGTTCATGGAATGTGTAGGGTCGAGCTCCAAGGCAAATCATCCAACCGATCACTGTGAGTAATATCTTAATAAAGATATTTTAAGATATGTTGTTTGTCCAACTGCTTATTTCTCTATAAGTCTTTTGAGTTTGTTGAATTGAATTGTGGACAAATGTTTGCTATGCCATATGGTTAGGCCTACGGCCGTTCGCTATAAATGAGTGGGCCGGAGGCCATCTGACATGAATGATAGTTTGACTCGAATAATAGTCTGACATGAATGAAAGAATGAATAGGCCAAAGGCCAGTCTGACATGAATAAAAGAATGAATGGGCTAAAGGCCAGTTTGACATAAATGAAAGAATAAATGGGCCAAAGGCCAGTTTGACATGAATGAAAGAATGAATGGGCCAAAGGCCAGTCTGACATGAATGGAAGGATGAATGGGCCAAAGGACGTTTGACATGAATGATACGAATGAATGGGCCAAAGGCCGTATGACATGTATGACACGAATGAATTGGGCGCCCGAGGCCATATGATGTGTTTGGAACCGTAGTCACTTGACCTATATTTATATATATATATGCTAGATAGAAATACGAATTGGGCCCAAGGCCGTTTGAAGCGCGTTGTTCTAAATACCGTCTATGTAACTTATTTATTTGATATTATTCACTAGGCTTTCGCTCACGCTCATTCATGTGTTTGTAGGTGAGCCAAGAGAGGTCCAAACCCAGCCTCAGTGAAGTTTGTGTGGAACAACCGAGGTTCTGAAGAGTCAGCCCTTACGTCTCACACACGAGACCAATCTTCACCCTTTTGTTATCTTGTTTTATTTTGTCATGTTGGCGAGGACTTTGGTTTATGACTGTATATAGTATGATTGGCAGACCTAGACTTCAATGATCCTGTATGTACAAAGCTTTGTGTTAGTACATATTTTTGATGTGAGTTATTAACATGTATATGTATGGATTGTTATGACGTGCCATATAAGCATAGCTCTATGGACAAAAGTTTGAAATTGCTTCCATTTGGCCCCTTTACTTTGTTGAGTTATGTCTGGAATGGTTTGAGGCCGTAGGTAATCCCTTGATTACTGGCCGGTTATGTCCTTAACCCATAAGGGCGGGTTCGGGTCATGACAATTAGTTAAGTAATTTAGCTTAGCTAGTTTATTCATTCGGACTCCCCTTTGTGAGAGCACAATGTTGTAATAATGTGTATGTCTTTCAACCCACGTCTTTCTCCTTTTTATTTAAACTAGCTTATGATGGTTAGCTGAAGGACATCATGTTTCGTTTAGCATTACTCATGCTTGCACCCATTGTATTGCATGCACTGAGGCTCAATTCATTATTCTAACTTGCATTGTTAGTTTAAATACTTCTTTGAATACGTACTTAGACCGCATGCTATTTAATTGCTTCATATGTCATATTAGAAGCCGAACCTAGTAATTGCATATCGCATGTGTTGCATTAGTCATATTGCATAAGTTAGGATCATGCATCTTTCTAACTTTATCATTGTTTTGGCTTGGAGTACTAGGTGAGCCTTTACTCGCTTTAGCATATCGCATGTGTGTGATTGTTACCATATCTAGCATGCTTGCCATGAGGCTAAGTGCTTAAATGTTATAACTGCTTGAATGCCTATGAATGAAGGCTTGTTGCTTGAATTGGAATAATTTGAGTAATGTTTATATGCGATCGCTTTTTCAAGTGGTACATATTTCAAAACAATTTTCAAACAAACATGAATTAAGTGTTCCAATTATTGCAAATTAGTCTATACTTGTATGTAGGCGTATCACATAGTAATGCTAGCCTAATAAACCGGAACAAGAGCATATAATGTTGATAAAAACAATATCATGATTAGTAGAGGCCGATCTTTGATCGGACGAGCGAGGGTGCTCAAAAGTATTCATGACCTTCCCCTCTCGTACCCAAGTTCCCAAGCCGAGACAATCTTGGTGACGACGGACACATGGCCTTTGGCATGAGTCATGGGTTTCCTAAATTTTCCAAAAATATTTAGGTGGCGACTCTGTATCTGGCAAAGCAGTTCAATTTTGGCATTTTTGATTCAAAATTGATTTTCCAAAAATATTTGTCGGATTTGGACTCTTTGGTGTTTATCAATTTCATATTGCACTTGTGAGATTAGATTCAGAACAGCGGAAGTTCGAACTGTAGGGCTTATTTCGAACTTCTGAAAGGGGAGGCGCGAAAAAGTCGAGCTACAGTGCTGAGGTCAATCTAGTCTTCAATTCTAAGAATGACTCTTCACATGATTCATTCCAAATGGAATTCACCCCTTTTCTAGTCAACTTGGTTAATGGTGCTGCTAGGATGGAAAAATCCTTCACAAACCGTCTATAATACCCTGCAAAACTTAAAAAACCACGAATCTTGAAAACATTCTTAGGTCATTCCCATTTCAACACTGCTTCAATTTTTGAAGAATCTACAGTGACTCCCTCACTTGAGACAACATGGCCCAAAATTTCACTTTCGAAAGCCAAAACTCACACTTTTCAAATTTAGCATACAATCGGTGTTCCTGGAGCAATTGTAAAACAATGTGAAGATGCTTCTTGTGCTCCTCTTCAGAAGGCGAATAGATGAAGATATCGTCCACAAAGACTACCACGAACTTATCAAGATAATCTTAGAAAACTCGATTCATTAGATCCATAAAGGTGACGAGAGCATTAGTTAGACCAAAGGGCATCACAAGAAATTCGTAGTGCCCATATCGTGTACAAAAGGTCGTCTTAGGAATATCCTCCTTTTTCGCTCGCAACTGATGATAACCTAATCTTAGTTCTATCTTTGAGAAACAGTGAGAACCCTTAAGTTAGTCAAAAAGATCATTTATCTAGGGCAATTGATATTTGTTTTTGATTGTGGCTCTATTTAACTTATGATAGTCGATGCATAGTTGCAACGAACTATCTTTCTTCTTAACAAAGAGAGTCGGTGCTCCTCATAACGAGGTACTAGGGCATATAAAACCCTTATCTAACATTTGAGATGCTTGGCATCGAGGACAACGGACTAAGAGTGACCTTGGCATCCTTCCAACTGAAGGGAGATACGGGTCAGTGGTGGAAGTATGCGCGTGGGTGCATTGGAGTGACTTGGGAAGCTTTTGTTAACGCCTTTCAGGATAAGTTTTTGCTTTCCACTATTAGGGAGAAGTTGAGAGAGCAATTCTCACAGCTGAAGCAGTTGAACACACCTGTGGCCGAGTTTGAGGCCGCATTTACTAACCTCTCTAGATTTGCACCAAGGTTAGTGGTGACAGAGGAGAGCCATTGTGTGAAGTTCGAGAAAAGGTTAAGGACCAGGCTTCTTTTAAAGGTAGCCAATTTGATGATTAGAGATTGTAGACAACTTGTAGAGTCGGCGACTCATCTTGAGACCGTGATGCAGATGGAGAAGGGGCGAATGAGGGGCTCTAGAAGGAGTTAGGAGGTTTAGGGAGACAGTAAGAGGCAGAGAGGTTCTAACCCACAATAATCCCAGGGAGTTCAGTCGAGGTCCACTTTTTCAGTACCTAGTTCGGGTTCTGGAAGAGGTGGTCAGGGAGATTTCACCTGTTTCTAGTGTGGCCAGAGTCAGTGGAGAGGTAGCCGCTCACTTGTTATCAGTGTGAGTAGGTGGGGCACATGAAGAGGTTTTGCCTTCAGTTGGGTGGCACACTTGGTGTATCTAGTTCGAGGTAGACACAGAGTCACCAGCCTACACAGTCAGCACAGGCCTCGAGGGCCAATCAGGAAGCCTCTTCAGCTCAGTCAATGCATCAGGCCTATGCTTTGAAGGGTGAGTAGGTAGACCAGAGACCTACTAGGCGTATGTATGATGTTAAGCGCCAAACTTAGTACCAGCACCTTCGGTAGTTGTAGACACCCCATTTTTTACTGACCTTAAGACTCAGACGTCATCGATTGAGCGCTTGATGATGGTGCATGTTGTGCTTGTTCTGAGGTTACGGAGTCTCGGCTAAGAGCCTTGCCTCTGGACTTCAAGACCCTTTTGTGCTTTGCCTCGATTTGCGAACTAGGTTCTATTTTCTCTTCCTAAAGGGAGGGAGAGGTCTTGTAGACCATCTCTCAGTGGCCGTAGGCTACTTTTCGTGGTCGTAGATCACTGTTCCCGTTTGGAGACCAGTTTCTGATTTTCGGAGCCGTCGATCGTGCGCCTCGGTTCGGGACTACTTAACTTTCTCCGTTTGCTCCGATTTTTGGCACACACCTTGTTTCCTCTCTCTAGAGGGACACTGTGGCCCGGGAGACCACCTTCGTGGTCGCACACCACTTTTGATGCTTAACAGTCAGTTTTCGGGGCACTCGGCTGCGCGTTTTGGCCCTCGAACCCTCGTTTTGCATCCGTCTTGGTTCATTTTTGGCATGGACCCTATTTTCATTGTTTGGAAGGTGGTACAAGGGTGGGAGACCACCTTTTCTCTTAGAGACCACCTTCTCTCCCGCCAGCCGATTTTCTTGTCAGGAAGCTGGTCTCCTTGTTTGTTGAGCCACATTTGACTGGTCTCCACCATACCACTAGCTTGCTTTCAGCTTGGAGACCACCCTGGGAGGCTGCCGACCACCTTGACCCTTTTGACCTGGTCGGCCGACCAGAAAAAGTGGTCGGCCAACCACCTGAACCTTTTGAACCTGGTCGGCCAGCTCCCACATTCTCTGTCTCTGTGAGTTGTTGCCAGCTGTGCCAGTTGGAAAGCACAGAATGGATCCTCTATACACGTGTATGGAGGATCTTCAAACTTGGTTTTTAGCTTCTTTGAGAAGCTAAGGGCTTGTATCTCTATAAGAGAGGCCCTCTCTTTCATTTGTAAAGGTTCAGATTTTTGGTTAAGGCATATACATACACCTCTCTCTCTATCTCTATTTCAAGCTCAAAAAGTGCCTTGTTCTTGCACCTTTGCACACCACCTTCTAGCCTAACACCTCCACCATTGCTTTGAGGTCCTTGGAGGTCATTTTCAGAGGTTGAAGGTCTGGGTTTTTGGTCTCAAAGTTGCTGTCTTGCTGAGCTTCAAGGGTAACACACTTATTCCCTCTTTTTAGCATTATTTTGCTCCATCTTTTATCCATACTTGCAAGCATATTTGAGATTTGGTGTAAACTAAAAAAAGCCTTATTTTGAGGCCCTTAACATGTTTGTTTAAGATCATTTTTCTGTTGGGGGTCATCTACCCCTTTGCATGCTTCATTTCACCTTGTTTTGAGCCATGCATTAAGGCCTTTGTTTTGAGCTTTGTTTGCCCTTTTGACCACTGAAATCCAGTAGATTTTCAGTGGTTATTATGTATTTTTGAGAGCCAAAATCAGAGAGGGGCGACCCTCTCTCTCCTTGTTTTGATTTCTAGCATATTTGGCCTAACAAAGGAGCCCTTATTTTCATGTTTCCAAGCCATGTTTCAGGCCATTTTTGGTGAGTTTTGGGACCTACATAGGATCTTTCCAGAGCTTGTTTTGCCATGTTGGGTGTCCATCTTGCATGTGTAGAATAACCCTCTTCATAGCCTATCAAAGGAGCATGTCATTCTTGCATGCATTGACCATGTTTCAATGAGCTTTTGGGCTTTATTTGGCATGTCATGCCTCTGAATTTTTTTGGTTTAGTGACCTCTTGAATGCTTCATATACTTGTAGTGTAAATCCTCTTCACTAGCTTGTTTTGCATACTAGTTTGGTCTTTGATTCTAGCACTTTTTGGCCATACCTTAAACTGATTTTGTGCATGTTTTGGACTGACTTAGCTCTATTTTTATGCCTCATGGTCTAATGATGCTTGCTATGCATGGTTGTAGTGCAATACCCTTGCCTAGCCTTGAGTTTTGAAGCCTATCGCATGGTTATACTGAGGTGTTTTCATGTTTTGGGGCCATTGAGCATCATATTTCAGAGCTTATATGTATGTCATATTCCCATGTTTTCCACTCTTTATATGCATTTGAGGGTTGTGCTTGTATGCCTCATTTATGGACCATTGCATGAGCTTCATTTCCATGCATTTTGAGCCATCATTTTAGACCATTTTCCCATTGTATTGAACCTTCATAGGGACTGTTTGGGTCATTTGAGCATTGCTTTGTGTACCTCTAGTGTAATGCACTTCGCTGGTTTCGGAATCCGGGCCATCTAGCATGCATTGTGTGAGGTGTTCACATGATTCGGGACCACCTTGCATGTCATTTCAAAGCTGGAAAATGTATGATTGTATGCCATATTTCATCCCTTGCCATGCTTTGGTAAAGTTGCATTTGTGGACCATTGCATGAGCTTCATTTCCATGCATTTTGAGCCATCATTTTAGACCATTTTCCCACTGTATTGAACCTTCATAGGGACTGTTTGGGGCTGGTTGGGTCATTTGAGCATTGCTTTGTGTACCTCTAGTGTAATGCACTTCGCTGGTTTCGGAATCCGGGCCATCTAGCATGCATTGTGTGAGGTGTTCACATGATTCGGGACCACCTTGCATGTCATTTCAGAGCTGGAAAATGTGTGATTGTATGCCATATTTCATCCCTTGCCATGCTTTGGTAAAGTTGCATTTGGTGCCTTAGGTTTGGTCCCTTGCATTTATGCATGTTTACATGTGTTTCTGTTGCCTAATTTCATCATGTTTGGCCACTGATTTGGATGTGGCTGAGGTCCATCCATCTTGGTTTAAGTCCATCTTGCATTGCATGTGCCATATAGTCCGTGTTGTTGCATGATTGACCATTGCATTGTGTATGCCTTGATCATCTCATTGATAGTCTTCATATGTGCACTGCGTATGCCATGCAGCGTCATGTGCATTGAGTATGCTATTCTTAGCTCATAGCATTGCGTATGCTAGCCGCACCCTTGCATGCCATTCCTTGCATGTTTGCATGTCTTAGTTGCATTTCGTTTAGGATTGCATGCTAGTTGTTGCATCGTGTTTGCATGCCATGCCATTCTAGTTGTTGCATAGTGTTTGGAGTAGGGTTTAGTCCAAACACGGGAAACGAGGGACGTTTCATACTCAAAGTGATGAAACGTGCTTCGATTCCCGGTCGCCGACACTCTTGATTATCCATGATGGAGTTTAGGCCTTATTGTGTTCATTTATGCATCCATTTCACATTGAGTCATGCAATTCGACTCCTCAGCCATCATGCATCGAGATGCGTGATTGGTGGCACGAGGATCGAGGACTACACTCCCTAGAGCTTATGCAATGACGGGAAGAGTGGTCGTGCACACATATGTTGAAAATACTTTGCCATGCCCCTTTCTTGCTCTCTGTTGCAACAAACCGGAAACCAACAGCAAAAACTGGTCGGTAATATCCCTACAGTATGGTGGAGTTTCAGCCTTCTGGAGCTTTGTACAGTGTTCTGGGACCAGTTGCAAATAGAGGCAAATCGGGGCATCGCGACGGATTTTCCGGTAAGGCGACTCGAGCATGCATTCCTTATCATTCAAGAGCGAGCTGAGGCAGTCCATTTCATATGTTTTGCATGCTAGCTTATTTATTTTAGTTAATTTGTTAATTAATTAGGGTTGTGTAATAATTAGCTATAATTCGTTATTCATTCGGTTGTGTATTATTTATTCGGACCCTCCAAGGAGGGCAATGTTGTAATAAGTGTGCGTGTGTGTGATGTATGTCTTCCAACCCCACGTCTTTCTCCCTTTTATTTACCAGCTTATGATGGTTAGTTTTAGGGCATGTTTCAATTAGCATCTATATGTTCGCATGATTGCATTCATTCATCAGTATTGCATGCACCGGGCTCGGCGCATCATACTAACTGCATTGTATTTCAATTCCGAGTTGAATACGTGTATCAGTTGTTGCATTTCATATGCCATTTTAGAATAGCCGAGCCCATCTTAGTTGCATTTTTGCATGTGTGGCATTAGGCATTTCAGCATAGTTAGGATTCATGCATGATTTCTAATTAGCTTCTTTCTTTGGCTTGGAGTACCCGGTAAGTCTTTATGCTTTAGTATCCTTGCATGTGTGTGAGTGACTGCCATGATAACATGCTTACCATGAGGCTATGTGCTTATGTGATATAACTACCTGAATGCCTGTGGGTGAAGGTTGGGTTGCTTGAGTTGGAATAATTCGTCAAAATCCGCGTTTTAGCCTACTTATGAGTAGCACCATCAAACCATTTTCAAATAAACGAATATGCAATGCTTTGTTCCAACTTAAGTAATCCAGTCTATACTTGTATGCTGTGTGCATCACATAGTAATTCTAGGTTAATAACCGGAATAAGAGCACATGTGTTTTCAAAAACTCGATATCATGTTTAGTAGTGGCCGATCTTTGATCGGGCGAGCGGGGGTGCTCATAGCTGACCTTCCCCAATCGTACCCAAGTTCCCGAGCCGAGGCAACTTTGGTGATGACGGACACGTGGCCTTAGGCACGAGTCAGGGTTTCCTAAATTCCCCCAAAATAAAATATTTAGGTGGCGACTCTGTATCTGGCAAAGCAGTCCATGTTTGGCACTTCTTTCTAAAAATCAATTTTTCAAAACGATTTGCCGGATTTGGACTCTTTGATGATTTATCAATCTCGTATTGCACTTTACGAGATCAGATTAAGAATCGTGACATTTGAGTCCGAACTGTAGTGAGCCCAATGAACAAAATGGGATTTCCTCCCGGGACGTTCGGGGACGTCTACAGTAATGAGAGGTACTTTCTTGTTATGCAATTCCATTGCTAATGTGTTGATTGATACAGGTGTATCTCATTCTTTTATCTCGTCTACATTTGCATCGGCTTTGGGGTTAGAGTTGGCTCGGATAGCATCTTCTCTCAGTGTAGAGTCACCTATTGGTGGTAAGATTGTTTTGGGGCAGGGGTGTTAGGGTTGTAACACAGAGGTTGCTGGTCGCCGACTTCCTTTTACATTTGTGTTGATTAACATGTCCAGTTTTGATGCTATTTTGGGTATGGACTAGTTGTCATCGAATCGGGCTGTCATAGATTGTTACCGTCAAAGGGTTACTATATGTACCTTGAGCGGTAATTGTTTTTATTTCTTGGGAGACTGGGTTGATAGGGTTTTATCACTAGTGTATGATCTGCATGGGTGGAGTGAACTTAGTTGTCTTCTTGCCAACTTTTTGGATAATGAGTGTGATGAAGTCCGGGTCGATTTACCGAAGGTAGCTTGTGAATACTCGGACATTTTTCCTAAGGATCTCACCAGTTTACCACCTCACCGTGAGATTGAGTTCTCAATTGATTTAGCGCCTGGTACGGCACCGATTTCTATGGCACCATATAGATTTGCACCCGCCAAGTTGAGTGAGTTGAAAATTCAACTCCAAGAGCTGCTAGATAAGGGTTTTATCCGCCCAAGTACTTCGCCTTGGGGAGCACCAGCTCTCTTTGCCAAGAAGAAGGATGGCACTTTGCGATTGTGTATCGATTACTAGAAATTGAACAAGGTAACTGTTAAGAACAAGTACCCAATGCCTCGTATAGATGATTCGTTTGATCGGTTAAAAGGGTCTTGTTGCTTTTCTAAGATAGACTTGAGATCGGGTTATCACCAGTTGAGGGTAAAGGAAGAGGATATCCAGAAAACGACATTCCATACGTGGTATAGCCATTATGAGTTCCTAGTGATGCCTTTTGGACTAACCAATGCACCAGTCATGTTTATGGATTTAATGAATCGGATTTTCCGTGAGTTCCGATACCACTTTGTAGTCATCTTTGTGGACGACATCTTGATTTACTCACCCTCTGAGGGGAAGCACGAAGAACACTTGTGGGTAGTACTTGAGTTACTTAGAGCCCACAAACTTTATGCCAAGTTCGAGAAATGTGAATTCTGGTTAAGAGAAGTAAAGTTCTTAGGCCATGTGGTATCCGGGGAAGGGGTGATTGTAAATTCATCCAAGATAGAGGCAATACAAGATTGGGAACAACCTAAGAATGCTTTTGAGATCCGTAGTTTCTTGGGGTTGGCTTGGTATTACTATCGGTTTGTGAAAGATTTCTCTAGATTAGCTTCACCATTAACTAGACTGGCGAGGAAATGCATTAAGTTCGTGTGGAATAAGACCTATGAGAAGTCTTTTCAAGAGCTTAAGGTTAGGCTTACCACTGCTCCAGTATTGATTATTTCGAAGAGGGGTTTGGCATATTCGGTGTATTGTGATGCTTCAAGGGAAGGTTTGGGTTATGTATTGATGCAAGAGAGGAAGGTAGTTGCTTATGTCTCGCGACAGTTGAAAACCCATGAGAGGAACTACCCTACTCATGACCTAGAGTTAGTGGCGGTGATCTTTGCCTTAAAGATTTGGAGGCATTATTTGTATGGTGAGAAGTTTGAAGTGTTTTCTGATCACAAGAGTCTGAAATATTTGTTTACACAGAAAGAATTGAATCTAAGGCAGAGGAGGTAGATAGAGTTTATAGAAGATTATGACTTTGAGTTGCATTATCATCCATGGAATGCCAATGTTGTGGCCGATGCTCTAAGTAGGAAATCCATTGGTAGTGTGGCTAGTGTTGCCATTCGGGAACGAGAGATGCTAGGTGTTATTGGTGAGTTTAACTTGCACCTTGGCGATTCCGTGGAGTCTGCAGCCTTGTTTTTGGTAGTGGCACAACCTACACTTGTGAACCGAGTGATAAAAGTGCAAAAGAGTAATCTTGAGGTAGAAACCCTCTGAGAAAAGATCTCTAGTGGAAAGGTAGAGAAAGGCTTGAATGTGTATCCTAACTCGAGTGTTAGATACCGTGACCATTTTTTCGTGCCAGAGTCTTGTCGAGAGGAAGTACTCTGAGAGTTTCACCATTCACACCTTGCGGTGCATCCAGGAGGCACAAAGATGTATCACGACCTTAGTCTCTAGTTTTGGTTGAGGGGAATGAAGAAGGATGTGGTTGTGTTTGTATCGATGTGTCTTACTTGTCAACAAGTAAAGGCCAAACATCAGAAGCCATCGGATTTGTTGCAACCCTTGTCTATAGCCAAGTGGAAGTGGAAGCATGTCACGATGGATTTTTTTGTCGGCCTTTCGAAGACTCAATGAGGTAATGATGCAATTTGAGTGGTAGTTAACTAGTTGACCAAGTCGATGCACTTTATACTATGCATGAGTAACTCGGTAGATTATCATGTCAACATTTATATTAGGGACATAGCACTACTAAAAAAAGTATTTTTCGCAACCGCTACAAACCATTGCAAATAATAAAAAAATAGTCAGACAAGACCTTTTGCTACGGCCCATGCGACGGCAAATGGGGGCCGCAAATGTGGGGGTGGCAATTACTTTTTGCGACCGCAAAATAGCAGTTGCAATACTTATGGCAACTAATGTTTTGTCGTCGCAAAAAAAAATTAAAAATACCTACAATGTATTAGTGACCATCTTGTTACCATCGCACAAAAATAAAAAGCCTACAATGTTTTAACAATCTATATTCTCGTATATATATATATATATCTATATATTCAACTATTATATACAATAAATGTAAAGTGATATTTGCAAAAATTCTAATACTCATGTATTATTTTCCATCACTTCCCTTAACAAAATTGTCTTTCTTCACAAAAAAAAAAAAAAAAAAAAAAAAAGGAGAAGAAGAAGAAGAAGAGGGAATGTGCATACAAAATATAAACTTATATACATGCAAAACAAATAACCATCAACCATCCTTAAAAATATTTATACAAAATACTAATAGATTCAAGTACTCAAAAAAAAATAAAATAAAATCTCAGTTTAGCTCTCAATATCATCCACCCAATCATATCAACTACTCCCTCAACACTACCTGCAAAAATATACATCAATATATTAGACATCGTTCAAATTATCTTTGCTTGAGCAATAAACACCTATGAGGTTCATTTTAAATAGTCAAATAGTTTAGACCTTCAAGCTTAAATGTTATGCAAAACAAGCCACTTGGAGCTATTACATCCTGCAAACAAGAAATAATTCTTCTTGCAAATAACATTTAAGCTTCCAGTACTAGAATATACATAAGAAGCAAGGCTGCCAATGTACATACAAAACCTACAAACAATAAATAATTCTTCTTGCAAATAAGAATGTAAGAAAGAAACTAGCCATATTGTTCTGCAATTTCATTCCAATTAAGTAAAATTTCCTCCCTTCCAAATCCTTCTCTCACGTAATTGACAACAGTCTCCACCCAATCTTTGTTTTCAGTCGCTAACCTCCTACAAAGAATCGGGTATTCCTTACCTCTGGAATGTATTAGTAGTACAACTTGTTTAACCAAAGAAACAACCAATTCATATATAACACCATTATCAATGCATGAAAAGTGTTTTCAAATTAGTGACAAGTATCTTGTATCCTTCATTTCTTTTTTCTTTTTTGTCTTTTTCTTGTGTCCTAAGGACACTTTTTAGCAAGACACTTTTTAGCAAGACACTTTTACATAAGATAGGTATATGCATATCTATATATACATGAGGGCATCTCCAACCCTTACCTAAATCTTGACTCCAACTTAAATTTGAGTAAAACGCCACTAAAATCCCTTCCACTCCTGTATTCAAACCTATATGAAATTGAGTTTTATTCAAATCATAGGAGATTAATTTCTTTTATTCAAATTTCTATCTAATAAAAAGTAAACACATATGTGTTCCAAATTCTCATTTACTCCAACTCCTAGCATCGACTCAAAACTTAACACTTGTAAGCAGGTGGATGTGTATTAGGCCATCTCTAGCCCTCAATTTATACTTATACTCAAATTAAGTACAATTGGGCTCGTAATTGAATTGCACAAACTAATCTTCATATTTATAGTACATATATATATATATATATATGTATATAAATAAACACAATTACTACTCATCAACTAATCTAGAAACCAAAGCAATGAAACAAATTTATATATACATAGACATATAGAAGCAGAAATATGAAATGGGGTTTTGAAAGTTATTGCAAAGCCTGGTAAGTTGATTTGACATGGGGTTTTTACATATGGGTTAATGTGATTTTTTTATTGTTGTGTACATGGTTGCTCCTTCCTTCGAGTCACTACTAGATACTTTACGTATTAAATGAAAAATTGATATATATATATAGAGAGAGAGAGAGAAGCACCTCATCTTCTTTTGAAGCTTGTTGCCCACTAGATGCTTTCGAAACCGACAATATGTTAGTATAATGTGTTAATAATTTGCATATGTATATATATATATTTGATAAAATGTAAAATTCATCAATTTGTAAATATTGCACCTCTCTCAAGCTCATACTCCCAGCCACACCATGTGTTTCTAAAAACAAAACACGTGCCGTCAAGTTCTCAATCGTTGTAGTGAACCTAGACTCAACATCTTGTGTCACACGTTGTGTGATTTTATCAATAAATGAAGGGGCTATTGATGATTGGGATGGGCCGCTACCTCGCGCATGCACCGTACTCTAGGGCATTCCTCTCCCATAAGTCTTGCAATACCCATGTCAATCCTTCCCAAAAATTTTATGGTAAATCCAATCGCAATACTCAATCGTATGTTGCTCCTTCGGAACTTTCCAAAGATGCACATTATATTCCTCCTACATTTTGAAAACATAAGGACAATGGTTTCAAAAAAATACAAAATATACGCAGAAACTTTTAAACCATCGACATACCACAATTGCCACCACATTGAGATCATTCAGGTTGTGTGCCCTCTTCCAAAGACTCATCTTATCTATCTGCTCCCCTTTATGTGTCATCTACAATTTTTTTCAAGTTAGGAGCTCAAGTCTTCACAACATAATAAGTCGTAAGTACAGCACTAGATCAATCTATTGAAACGAATATCTAAGAAAGATGTCCTTCCGGTCCTATGTGGAGGCCCACGAAATCCCTGATTAAAAGAATTCTTCTTAGCAATCGCCTATGACATTGGTTAGAATATCAAACATTAGTTATTTATCATTAAAACATTAGTTAAAGTTTTATAAAGAATACTTATACATGTACTTCTTTACTCGCCCAATATTGCACAAGTTTCCTCCACTGGGTTGGCACTATGTTAGTAGGTACTCTAGAAGCAATGTTCGGATCATTCTTGAATGGAACCCAATACTTGGACTTGGTCTTGCTTTTTTGATCTTTCCACGATGTCCTACAAAGTCGCATGCAAACCTCCTTGAATTCATCTAGACAGTATACCAAGTTGTCCTACAAAGCACAAATTAGAGAAGGGACATGTTGGAGGATCAATAGAAACCTAAGAAATGCCTGAAATTATAAGTTCCTAAAATTAAAATAAACATGTATATTGGGGCTATCAATAAATTGAATTATTAGATATTTCAAAGTATCATACCTTTGCCTCCTTCCAAATATTCTCTTTTATATCAACATGCATCACATTCCAACTAAGATATGTAAGTAGGACTCTATGCCCGTTGTGCACGATCAACCCCAATTGTCCTTTCAACTTTTTGCCATCATCCTCTACCAGCTGAAACTTATCATCAAATTTTACTTTGATCTCAGTGCACGTACCCCATTTCTTAATCCCTCGGGCAAATCATCGACCTTGTCGTGTACCTGAAAAATCGTTGGATTTGAAAATCTTAAACATAAATAAAACAATACATTAATTAAAATAGAAAATAAAATGCAAACAAAGCTAATGATGGCTGTAAGGAAGCTGTTGTAGAGGTAGCTAATACTATATGTGGAGATGAAACGGGTGAAGAAGATGCTCCATCCATAGTGCGAGTTAGCGAGGGACTTGCCCGCACATGTAAAGCCTCATCCATAGTGCAAGGGGCCTTAAAGGTCTTCTTCTTCCCCTTCCGCTTCATCCTAAAATGAAAGAAATATGAAAAGGTTAATACACAAGAAATATGGATATCAATTTACTTATAATATAACACAAGATATAAATATAAACAAATGATACAAATCAATTTCAGAACAAATAGAACTTTATAGTAAAGTTTACCTCGAAACATATGGAGAAGATGCTCCATCCATAGTGTGAGGTAGCAAGGGACTTGCTCGCACACGTAACGCCTTATCCATAGTCCAAGGGGCCTTAAAGGTCTTCCTTTTCCGTATACCATGCTCGGTCGTCTTGCTAGTAATTCTTCATTTGGGTGATGTTGATAACTGTCAAGAGTGCAAGTTAAATTTAAAACCAATTTAATACATGACAAATAGGATCAACAAACAAGAAAAATTCATAAAATACTCCTACGAATACAGACCTGAGAGGTAACATCAACTCCAATTTCGTCTAAGACCTATCAAGTAAATAAATAAATAAATAAACTACTCAAAGTCCCACCATGTCATGTTTACATTCCGAATGTGTAAAACAAAATCTTCAGTACATATTAAAGACCAATTTAAAGTCAAATTCCAACAATAAAAAAACCTAAACATACAAGCTTGTAATTGGACAAGTGCTTAAAAAATGAACTTGGTTGGTCAGCTCTTCAGTTTCCTCTTCAATCTGCTTAACTGGGGACATTTGCTGCAAACAAGCTTGTAATTTTGCTATTTGTTGCCTAAGCCTGATTAGTTGACATGCTGAAATTTTAGTTGCTGCCTGCAGAATGCAGATACAAATAAAAATAAGAAGATAAATCTGAATATAAAAATAAGAAAGAGAAATATGTCCCAGAATGTACCTCATTTCCTATTTTAGCAGTTCTCTTTATCTCCACAACAAGCTTTTTTTCCTATATCAACAAATAATTTATAATTAGATCAAACACTAAAAACTTGCAATCTAAACATTACCTATAAACTCGTTAACATACTTCCAATTGCAAGGTGGTGATTTTCCTCTCAATACCTGAAGCAAGTCCAAACATTAATATGAATTCCTATGCATATAATAGTAATCAAATTAATTGATTTAGAGAGAGAGAGAAAAAATCAATACAGGACATTAACACTTACCAATAGCAGCAGATACATTTAATTACAAACAGATTAAAGAACGATACTTCTGGTCGCATTGGTCATTTCACGCTTACTCTCTTGAAGTGCCTCTATAATCAAACAACACAGAAACAGAATAAATCTTTCTTAATTGAATTAATACATTCACGTAATTGATATGAATTATAAATTAGGAAGAATAAAACTAGGGCACAAACCTTTGGTTGTGGGTTTCTTAGCAAAGATTTTCGTGATTTCTAGAAAAAATGAAACAATCAGCAATCAAAAATAAAAATGAAGCAATCACAAACACACAAAGCTATGCGATGCACAATGACATATAATTGAATGAGACTTCCATTTTTTTATATCCACATTCAAAATTACATATGATCATATATGATCATACTATAAATGACACAGAAACACATATAAATTTCTCACAAATTCAGCAATTAAGCATGAAACAAACGCGTTATTGTGCACCAAGAAAATCAAAGTTCTACCCTCTTCCTCAACATCAATTGTTGCTCCTTCTATTCCTTCTCTCACCCAACCAATTTTTTCATCACAAAGCATAACGTTGTCTTTCAAATGTTGAGTCATCTAGGGTTTAACTTAAGGGTCATCATTAGAATTCATATAAAAAAGACCTCTTTGAGACATTTTTACCACAACTTGCCAATGTGGTTCCAAGGGATCAGGAACATACCAAACTTGCTCGGCTTGGGATGATAATATAAAAGGTTTATTGCTAACACAATTGATTGGGTATAACAAACAATTGAAGTTGATTAATGTGAATTTGAAAGCGTCTTCCATTTTTCCCCTAGTGTTATCAACCAATCACACTTAAACAACACATATTTCTTATTGTTAGTGTGCCGAATTTGAACAATATTAGTCAACCGTCCATAGTAGTACACAGTATCGACGTATGGTCTCTTGTCCTTCTGACTAGCATAACTCATTGTATCAGCCTTTAAAGCTACACCACTATTTTGAGTCACCCGATGGTCATCCACAACCTTCACACGAAAACGAAACCCATTGATAATGTAACCATTGAATCGCCCAGCCAAGGTATGAGGACCATCTTCTAATCTATTGATTTCTTTAGTAAATGTAACATTACTTGTCCTTCGCAAGGTTTTAACCTATTAAAAGACAAATATAAATTCAACTTCAACTCAAAATTTATGTATATTTAGATATGTGAAATGAAATGTCTAAATACAGATATGGTCCTTAAACCAAGTGTAAAATGTTTCGAAATGCTCAGACTAAGTCTGATGATCGCTTGCATGAGGCATTTCGCTCTTAATGACTTCAAGGCGTTTGTTGTGTAAATTGAAAGAGAATAGTAAATATCATATAAATTTCACTTTAGAATTTTACAATATTAGGGAAGTGATAAATTACCTTATGAATGGTGCAACTAAACTTGTGTTGAACAACACATACCGGTGACACTGTTGTAATTCATTATCATTAAGATAAAATGTTGGATTTTCGCCTATAGCTCGACCCATGTTGTCATCACCTTCATTGTTTCTCCTCGGTCGATTAGATTTGGTTTCCACGTCAAAGAGATAGTGTGAACAAAAGTTCATGCATTCTTCCATCAAATAACCCTTAGCTATTGAACCCTCCAGATGAGCTTGATTATGTACATATTGTTTAAATGTAAGAAGAGACCTCTCAATCGGGTACATCCATCGAAATTGTATTGCTCTAGTGATCAATGCTTCATCAACAAGATGTATAGGCAAGTGTTCAATTATGTCGAAGAAAGCTAGTGGAAATTTTTTTTCAAGATGACAAAGAATTACCGCAATAGAATCCTAAATATATTCCAAATCGCTTGCACAATTTACTTTGGAGCACAATTGTCTAAAAAAAGTGCTCAACTCAATCAATGGTTCAATCACATTCTTAGGTAAGGACCTCTGTATAGCTAAAGGAATAAGTTGTTGCATCAAAATATGACTATCATGACTCTTAAGACCCTAAATACTTCTATCTTGTAAGTGCATGTGTCGCGAGATATTAGATGCATAATCGTCCGGTACTCTTACTTGCATGAGTACTTTGAGAAATATATCTTTCTCATCCTTGCTCATTGTGAATTGTGCAGGAGGTACATAAACTTTATTGGACCCTCTTGACTACAAGTACAATGGTTTTCTAGTATCTATTTCTTGCAAATCATGTCGAGCATTCACATTATCTTTGGATTTTCCTCCAACTCCTAGTATTGTCCACAATATATTATCACAGATATTTTTCTTTTTGTGTATCACATCAAGATTGTGTCTTATTAAATTGTGCTCCCAATACAGCAATTCAGAGAATATATTTTTTTTCTTCCAATTATGGCTTCTCATTCCATTATTTTTCCTCTCTTCTTGTCTCCTAAATATTTCCTTAAGGTCATTCCTCTTGTACTGACTAAGGACACTTTTTTATTCCAACTGATGCAACATCTCATATCCAAATAACATTTGAGGTTTTAGTCTTCATTCTCGATTACCATCAAATGATACTTTATCCTTTCGAAATTTATGATTAACTAGTAGGAAACGACGATGACTTATGTATAAAGACTTCCTACCATGCTTCAACCAACATGATTGAGTTTGCACATTATAACAAGGACAAGCATATTCACCTTTCGTATGCCATCCTGATAAGTTGGTATAGGCAAGAAAGTCAGTGATTGTCCATACAAACTAGTTGACCACCATGCCTTCCTTAGGGCTTAATCTTAAGGAGGTCATGGGTTCAATTCCCCTTAGGGGGGTTGAATTAAGGGAGTGCAAGCACTTTGGTGCTTTGCCAAGCGTGGGAAGATTTTCTCCCATAGGATGCTAATCTAACAACTAACATTTACCGATCAAGAAAAAAAAAGAACACACAAAGCTGCGTGTAATTAAAACTTTTCAATGGTTGATGCATCAAACGTTTGTTCACCTTCATCCCATAATTCCTTCAACCCCTCAATCAATGGTTGCAAATAGATATCAATCTTGTTGCCAAGACCTTTTGGCCCATCAATCAGCACAGACAAAATCAAATTTGGTTTATTCATGCACATCCATGGTGGTAAATTATACGGAATCAACACAATTGGCCAAGTGCTATGAACTATATTCATCAATCTAAATGGGTTAAATCCTTCTGGATCCAACCCAAGACGTACATTACGACTATTACTAGCAAAACACATGTTTCGCCGATCAAAGTCCTTCCATGCAAGGGAGTCAACAGGATGCCTTAACACACCATCATCAACTCAGTCTTCTGCATGCCATCTCATGAGCTTTGCCATTTTCGATGACATAAACAACCTTTGCAACCTTGGCTTCAAAGGGAAATACCTCATTTGTTTTGCTGCTACCCATTTACCAGATTCACTTTCATCTTTTCCAACACCATCATTTTGTTTCTATCTAGTACTACTACATATAACACATTTATTAAGCTTTGCATCCTCTTTTCGAACAACATACAACTATTAGGACAAACATCAAAAGTCTCATACGTGAAACCCAAATTTGTAGTAACCTTCCAAACTTGATAATATGAACTTGGAAGTTTTGTGCCTGTAGGAAAAACCTCATTCAAAAGCTCAAGTAACATGTCAACGGACTTGTCGGTCCATTAATTGAGCACCTTCATATGCAAAATTCGAATGATGAATGATAGTGAAGTAAATTTGTGACACCCTGGGTACAATTCAGTTTGTGCATCTTCCAAAAGTTTAAAATATTTCAAAGTTTCGTCATTTGCCCCTATTCAAACCGAATCATCTTTCTCTATATGGCTTGGATCACTTGCCCCTACTTGGGTTGGATCACTTGTAGTTGTTTCATCATTCTCAATGCCCACATATGGAATTCCTATGGCCTCTTATACCATCCCAACCACATTATATCTAATTCCTGAATCCACAATTAATGTTTGGTTTTCTTAGTTACCATGTAAATGAACATAGGATTCCTCCTGATGAATCCAATTTTTGTACTTTTTTACAAACCCATTGGAAATAAGATGCTCCCTTACAACCTCTCGTGAAAAATTGTATCGATTACTACAAAATCGACATGGACAACTAATCAATGAACTTTCATCTCTATCGTTGTATGGAAATCTCAAAAAGTTATCAATCCCATTCAGGTAATCAACTAACATCCGATTTGGCAAATTAATCCAATTCTTGTTGATCTTTCTATTTCTTTAACTGTTTTTGTACACATCTATAAAAAGAACGAGTTTGCAAAGTATCACAATAACAAGTGCATGACTCATTAGTACAACTAATCATTGTCATAAAAAATAAAAAGAGAGAACAATTTTGAGCATAATTGAATCTAAAAAACATGTGTGTTTGGTTTCAATTTTTTGGAAATTAAGTTCTTTGTTTTTTGTGTTTTTTTGTATTTAGTGAATATTTTTTTAAATTTTATGTAATTTTTTTTTTTACTTTTTTAGATGCATCTTACTTAGATGAATTTTCTATTTGTGGATAGTGCCCATTTGTCACCAGGGAAGTACAATCTATATGTTGTAAAAGAAATGTATTCACAAACACAATTCTATCATTTAAGAGCAATTTAAATGATATAAAATTAGACCTATAGAAACAAAAGTTACTGTTGTATGTGCACAAAGGAAACAATAGTCGTATTTCTAATTACTCTTCTTTAAGCATAACCTATCACTATTGATTTTCACCAAATCAAAGAAACAAAACAAAGAAAAGATTCAAAATCTTTCAAAAAAAATTAAAATAATAAAAATAACATACAACATCATAATATCTTGTAATTTTCTTCAAGAAGTGAATAACATCAAAATGCAGCTTTTAAGGAATGTCAGTCAAGATTACCATCAAATGATGCTTTATATAAATGCTAACTTATGCTATTTCTTGTAAAGTCGATGATCAACCATATTTTTCAAGTCATCTGTTATTTTCAGGCTCCAGCTTTGGCATGTGCTTAATAATGATGTCTTAGAAATGTAGTTAAAGTAATACTTGCAAAGTTACTTCTCACAAAAAGAAAAAAGAAAAAAAAAATTATACTTGCAAAATTATATGCTTAAAAGGGGAAGTTTTGTATTTGGAAACCCATTCATGCAACAAGCATGTTTATATTTAATTTTACACCTGAAGCTATTAGTGCACTAGCAAGAATCATTAAATAGAAAGAATGTTATTTGCCATGAAATATATTGTCCATTGTTAGAAATTTTAAGCTTAGATTAATGAAGAATTTTGATTTTGTTTCTTCCATCTCTAATCTTGATCCAAATTTTTCTTTCCAATGAAGCTTGTCATTTGATGGTAAAATATCATTTATATAAAGTTAGCATTTATATAAAGTATCATTTGATCGTAATAACATCAAAGTATCATTTGATAGTCAAAGAGACTCTCACCGTGTTGTGGTTTAGAGCAAGGAGATATAAATAAATAAATAAAAAGTGTAACATCAACTCAATTAAATTAGATATACACCTTTAAAAGTCTTTATTTCCATGAGTGATACTTTATATAAGTCCCACATTCATGCACACCATTTGGTCAACAAATTGTTAGTTAAATCCAAACTCTTGATCAACCCAAAACTACAAACAGTACAATAGAATCGTCCAACAACACAGCAACATGGACAACTGAAAGTTGTTTAAGTGGCTATACATGCATACAAATTTTGTTCAATGTGCAAATAAAAATGTTAATTCTACTTACATCAACAAATAAGCAATTGTAACAGTAAACATTTATGGTGTTTCAATTTAAAAATAAAAATAATAAAAAAGAAAGAAGATTTTTTCACTATAGCCTGGTCGTACTTGATCTCCTTCAAATCCAAACCCTATTTCAATTCAACATGTAACATTCCAAATAAACATTGGTACAAGTTCAGGTCTTGCACATATTTTACAGAGACATTTTAGATCTACCCATAAACCTTGGATCAATGTGATGGCGTAGGACTTCTAGCACCGGCCCCAAATTCTTGGGAAAATAATGATAATGTGTTCTTTCTATGCTCGATCCTTGCTAACATGATTTGGAGACAAAAATACATATTGCACATCTTCCCTAACCAAAGTGGTAAGATATGATTCAACTAATTCCTAAGGTATAGGGAAACTAACAAGTTTAGCAGCCATTGTTCGGAAGAACAATAACCAAGCGATACATATCTGCTCCATCATATGGATTTCACCAATAAGCAGAGCATTAAAAATCGATTTCAACCATTGTTGCAGGTTTCCGAGTAAAACATTCTTAGATGAACAATGGCCTCCAAGTGCCACAAAATAATGCAAATGAAAAGATCAAAAACACTAATCTATTTAATCATGAGCATCTCATCGAACAAAAAAAAAGATTGACTCACTAAATATAATAGCTATATAAACAATAAAGGATTGGATTGAAATCAAGCCAGTTTAGAGCAAGTTCATCATTTTCGTAGCACAGAAAACAATTGAATAGTTCAACTTGTTCTTGTAGCAGATGAAGAAGGATTGATTCAAACCAAAGCTTCATCGAAAGGTGATCTATGGTTGTGACTACAATGAGTTCAATTGATAAGAAACAAGTAATCAAACTAGAGAGACAATGAAGTTGAAATACGAATGAATGATTCGAAAAGACTCACTGTGAGAGAGAGAGAGAGAGAGAGAGAGAGAGAGAGAGAGAGAGTTCATACCATTGGAGGTCTCTTCTTCAGACGACCATGCTGATCTATAGATCGAAATCGAGAGAGGGAAATCATATTCTCTTACTCAGACTCAATTGAACGAAATCAGATTTGGGGGAAATAAGAGTCTATGGGGAAATCAGCCTCTGTTAGGGCATAGGTATCATAAAAGGGAAAATTAAATAAAAGAAAAAATTATCAAGGTTGTTATTACAAATATTAGTTTTTGCGACGGTCAAACAATTAGTTGCAAAAAGCCACTTTTCTAGTAGTGTAATGAGGTTGCGCAGGGTCCTCATGACGATTGTTTCGAATAGAGATCTGTGTTTCACGAATCAGTTGTGACAGAGCCTACAAAGTGCCTTGGGTACGAGATTGACTTTTAGCACCTCGTATCATCCTTAGACTGATGAGCAGTCCGAGTGTACTATTTAGATCCTTGAGGATATGCTTCGAGGTTGTGTTCTTGACTTTAAGGGGTCGTGGGAGAAGCACTTACCCTTAGTGGAGTTTGCCTATAACAATAATTTCCAATCGAGTATTGGCATGACACCATTTGAGGCCTTGTATGGCCGACCGTGTAGATCTCCTGTATATTAGGCCGAGGTGGGTGACACACCTATGTTGGGTCCAGAGTTAGTCCAAGAAACAACGAAAAAAGTTGCACTTATCCGTAAGAGGTTAGTCACAGCCTAGAGTCACAAAAAAAGTTATGCCGATCATAGAAGGAAACCTTTGTCCTTTGAGGTGGGAGATCATGTCTTCTTGAAGATATCACCTAGGCGGGGTTTGATGAGATTTGGGAAGAGTGGGAAGTTGTCCCCTAAATTTATTGGGCCCTTTGAGATCCTTGAGCGGATTGGAGAGGTAGCCTATCACTTGGCCTTGCCGCCACAGCTTTCTGGGGTTCATGATGTGTTTCATATTTGTATGCTTCAGAAGTATGAGCCGGATCCATCGTACGTGTTGGATTGGACCAACTTAGAGGTAGATGAGAATGCCTCATATAAGGAGAGACCAGTGAGAGTCTTGGATACTCGAGACCAAGTCTTCTGAGGAAAGACAATTCCCTTAGTTAAAGTGTTATAGAAACATCACAGAGTTGAGGAAGCAACTTGGGAACATGAGTTAGAAGTCTGTGAGAAGTATCCAGACTTATTTGTTGATGTTTGAGTATGTATTGAGATTATGTTATGTCAATGAAATATGAAAACATTGTATATGTTGTATATGTTTTAGAAACACGGGTTTAATGTAAGCATTGTATATGTTTTGGAAAATGTAAATTGTACTTTTAGTATTAGAACTTGTGTATCAAGTTGATGAGAATGGATGACTGGAGAATGGGTCATGGTAATGGAATGGATTAATTATCATTATTGTAATTGGTTTAATCATAGTTTTAAACTTGATTTGAACTTTCGGGGACGAAATTCCTTAGGGAGGGGAGTTATAGCGATTCTGGTTTATACCCGACCCAATTTTTATTATGAACTCGGGTTTCATGGTTTTGCATTATTGTTCATGCCTTAAGTCCCTAGTATTTCCTTGAGTTTGGCTACTAGGTTGTATTGGTTATGTTTGGAACAGGTTACTAGCTTGGTTTTCAAACTTTTATTACCCAAAATTTTACTCCTCTGCTCGAGAGTCACTAATTGCACCCCAGCGGGCTTTGTGAACCCTCAGTACTTTTGCAAGCCTGCAAAACTACTGGGAGAGTATATTATACGCTTGAGCGGTCGTGAGCTCGAGCCGCCATTCTTGTGCTCGAGCGATGGTCTTCCGTCTGCAAAATTTTGAGGAGTGTATAATCTATGCTCGAGTCTCACTTCTGGCACTCGAGCGGTGATGCCTTTTCATTGTGTCTTGGCATTTGAGCGTCACTTCTTACGCTCGAGCAAAACAACTTATTGTGTCTGGATGCTTGAGCGTCACTTCTCACGCTCGAACAGACTGTGCATATATCAGTTCGTAAAAACCACTTTTTACATCACTTTTTCATCTCTCTCTCTCTCTAAAACATTTCAAAACCCTAAATCTAGAGCTTCTCTCTCTAGAACTTGCTCTCTCTTTACAAATACACCAAGATCCACTCATTTCTCCACCCCATTCCCTTTGTTGAAAAGGTAGAGCTCACCTATAGCTTTGTTTTCATCCGAATAGAGTTGGATTTTGGCTTCCTTGAGGTTTCTCCACTTTCTCCTTGGTCTTCTAGCTTCAAGGTAGGGATTTTCTACATTCTTTAATGATTTTTAACATAGCTATTTGTTTTTCATAAACATTATTATAATTTTGGAGAATTTTGAACAAACCTAGGATTTTGGTTTAAAATCAAAAGTGGAGTTTTCAAATGGTTGTATAAAAAATGGTTATGGGAGTGAGTATGAGGTTGTGTTATAGTAAAATTGTTGATTTGGACACTTGGGTTGGATTTTGGAAGGAAATGGAGTTTGCCCTAAAATATCTCGAATGTTTATTTTATATAAATAAATGAAATTGATGATGAAAATGTGAAATTGGATGAATGTTTATATGAATGGTGGAGTTGGATATGTATTATCACTCACCTATGGAATTTGGATAATTTATCTGTCTTGGAGATTGTATATCTGTTTTGGGCAATCGGTGGAGGATAGCTATGATTGTTGTAGAAATTGCATGAGAATTAGGTGAATTGAAACTAATTTTCTCACCCCATTGCATTGAACATGTTCACATCTTTCATACATTGTAAATGTATGATGTTTGGAAGGAGAAAGGAGATGTACTCCATATTTAGGAGAAGAAAATGGATGTACTCCATTGAATTAAGTTGGCCGAAGTGTCCAGAGTGAAAGTACATAAAACCATGAGTATACATAGGTGCCGATTCCCGCAAATGAAATATCCGTAAAATGGCAAATAGAAGTGTTTGTATAATGGCTGTTTTGGTTAGAGACCCACCGAGTTGTATCCTCAGTTTAGTCGTCTGAATAAAATAACAATTACTCATGAATGGAGATAAAATGGATCAAGATACAAATTCAACATAATATGATTTTACAAAGGAGTTACAAATGATTTAATCACGGACACTGTATGTGCATATCACACTTATATCTTTATTAAGATTCATATATTGTGTTAGATTATTTCTACTAGGCTTTGGCTCACCCTATTTTGAAAAACCATTTTCAGGTGCTGGTGATATGCCTCCACCAAAGACTTAGCTTGGGAGGACTATCGAACCAAGGGCTCAGTTTTTGTTATTCTGTATTTAAATTTTGTACAAGCCTAGGGCTTTATTTGTATTAAGCTTATGACTCACTTTTGTTGTACCCAAGCATTGACTTGGAAAGATGTAAGCCCTTAGGGCATATGATTACCTGTTTTACTTTCATCACATTATCACCCTTTTGTACAATCAAATCTCATGTAATAGAAGGACATTATACTCTGATTCACCATGTTATTTACTTATGGTTTTGGATGGTATATTGCATTTATTTCAGGGCATTACACATGCAATGCAAACATTTGGTATGTTTTCTTATATATGTAAGTATAGATACATTTATGCATGAGTATGAAATAAAAAAACGTTCAGATTCAATTAGCATTGTAAGATTTTACCCAAGGGGTGAGAGTCTTGACCTACACTTGCTCCTTAACTTTCTTAAAAGATTTGGAGTGAATCTTGGTTAAAAGTTAGAGAAATTTAGTGTTTCTAGGCTAGGGATTTTAGAAAATAGGGTTTGAGAAAGAGAGGATATATAAAAGTGGAAAGAAAATGAGTAAAGATCATCTTTTTAAGTCAGCTACCCTAACAGATCGCTCAAGCAAACTTTTCTTCACTCAAGCAACCAACAAAATTTTAAAGAGACCACTCAAGCAATCACTTCACCACTCGAGCGGTAAACACGAGGTCCCAGAAGTTTTGCAGAGTTACAATGAAAATATTAGGAGTATGAAATTTGCGCTCAAGTGACCATTCACCGCTTGAGCGATCTCGGCTGCAAAATGGCAAACTACTAAGAACCAGGAATCTTCGCTTGAGCGACCAAATGACCGCTCGAACCGCCAAAAACAAGTGTCATAACCTACCCTCCTTAAAGAATTTTGTCCCCGAAATTTCTAAAACAATCCCAACAACTCTCAAGAAAAAGGAATGCTACTCTTACAACAATCCCAATCTTCAAATTGTCATCCATTGGAAGTAGAATCGATGCAACATTCACATTACAACATAATTTCAAGTTTTTCGGTAATCAATGCAAATTCATTGCTTCACTAACTAAGTCACAAGACATTATTACAGCTAATAAGGGTAATAAAATTACACGCAGTTAAATAAGTTAGGATACTTTTCATGAACTTCAGCTTCCCTCTCCCAAGTGGCTTCTTCTATCCCATGATGATACCATAGCACTTTGACTAGAGGTATAGTTTTCCCCTTAGAACTTGCTCTCGGGAGTCTAGAATTTTCATCGGTCTCTCCTAATAACAAACATTTTCATCGACTTCAAGGTTCGTCCAGTCTAAGATATGAGATGGGTCGGGTTCATACTTGCGAAGCATTTTAGTGTTTCTAGGCTAGGGTTTTCAGAAAATAGGGTTTAAGAAAGAGAGGATATATAAAAGTGGAAAGAAAATGAGTAAAGATCGTCTTTTTAAGTCAGCTGCCCTAATAGACTGCTCAAGCAAACTTTTCTTCGCTCAAACAACCAACAAAATTTCAAAGAGACCACTCAAGCGATCACTTCACCACTCGAGCAGCAAACGCGAGGTCCCAAAAGTTTTGCAGAGTTACAGTGAAAATATTAGGATTATGAAATTTGCGCTCAAGTGACCATTCACCGCTTGAGCAGTCTCGGATACAAAATGGCAAGCTACTGAGAACCAGGAATCTTCGCTTGAGCGACCAAATGACCGCTCGAGCCGCCAAAAACAAGTGTCATAACCTACCCTCCTTAAAGAATTTTGTCCTTGAAATTTCTAAAACAATCCCAACAACTCTCAAGAAAAAGGAATGCTACTCTTAAAACAATCCCAATCTTCAAATTGTCATCCATTGGAAGTAAAATCGATGCAACATTCACATTACAACGTAATTTCAAGTTTTTCGGTAATCAATGCAAATTCATTGCTTCACTAACTAAGTCACAAGACATTATTACAGCCAAGAAGGGTAACAAAATTACACGCCATTAAATAAGTTAGGATACTTTTCATGAACTTCAGCTTCCCTCTCCCAAGTGGTTTCTTCTATCCCATGATGATACCATAGCACTTTAACTAGAGGTATAGTTTTCCTCTCAAAACTTGCTCTCAGGAGTCTAGAATTTTCATCGGTCTCTCCTTATAGGAAACATTTTCATCTACTTCAAGGTTCGTCCAGTCTAAGATATGAAATGGGTCGGGTTCATACTTGCGAAGCATTGAGATATGAAACACATCATGTATCCCGGATAATTGTGGAGGCAACTCAAGGCTATAGGAAACTTCTCCCACTCGTTCAATGATATCAAAAGGACCGATGAACCTAGGTGATAGCTTTCCACTCTGGCCAAATCTCATCAAGCCTTTTCTACATAATATTTTCAAAAACACATGGTTACTCACTTCCGAAAGACAATGGTCATCTTTTCCTATCTGTATAACTCTTTTGTCGGCTTTGTGCCGTAATTAACCTCTTTCAGATGGTAGCTAATTTTTCTGTGGTTTTACGAACCAAATCTGGTCCAAGCATAGGTGAATCTCCTACCTCAGCCCAACACACTAATGATCTACAGGGACGCCCATATAGGGCTTCAAAAGGCGCCATCCCTATACTAGCCTGCAAGCTATTGTTGTAGGCAAACTCGTCTAACGACAAATATTTTTCCCACGACCCTTTGAAATCTAGCACACACGCTCTCAATATGTCTTTTTAAATTTGAATTGTGTGCTCAGACTGTCTGTTGGTTTGAGGATGGTAAGTAGTACTAAAGGTCAACTGAGTCCCCATAACAGTTTGTAAGCTTTGCCATAACCGTGTAGTGAAGTGAGGATCTCTATTTGAGACAACGCTCACCAAAACCCTGTGAAGCCGAATAATTTCCCTAACATAGAGTTTTGCTAGGTAATCAATTGAGACACCCATACACATTGCAAGAAAATGTGCGGACTTACTTAGTCAGTCTACTATGACCCAAACCGAGTCATTGCTCCTTTGTGTTCTAGGGAGACCCAAAACAAAATCCATTATAATGTGCTCTCATTTCCATTCGGCTATAGGTAAGGGTTATAACAACCCAGCTAGCTTTTGATGCTCTGTTTTGACTTGTTGACAAGTTAGGCATTTAAACACAAATAAGGCTACATCCTTCTCATGCCCCTCCACCAAAATTTATGGCTTAAATCATGATACACTTTTGTGCCTCTGGGATAGACCGCCTGATGGAAGTGATGAAACTCTCGAAATATGTCATCTCTATAAGATTTTGGTACAAAAGGGCGATCTACATATCGGATACTTGAGTCAGAATGCACCCTCAACCCTTTTTCTTCTTTCCCTTGCAAGATTTTCCCTTTAATTGCTCTACTTCCGGATCATTTTGTTGTGCTTCTAAAACTCGCGTGACTAGTGTTAACTGAGCTAGAATTGAAAAAAGGTGGCTTGACTAGGTGATTCTCCAAGTTGTACATCAAACTCACTTAGTTCACCTAACATCTTCCACTCCCTCACGGAAAGGTTAGCAACTGAACTCATCGACTTTCTACTTAAGGCATCGGCCACAACATTGGCCTTCCCAGGATGATAATGCAATTCAAAGTCATAATCTTCTATGTATTCCATCCACCTTCTTTAGGCAAATTTGAATCCTTCTAAGAGAATAAATACTTAAGACTCGTAAGGTCTGAGAATACATCAACCTTCTCTCTGTAAAGGTAGTGCCTCCAAAGCTTCAAAGAAAAAATGACTACGGCTAATTCAAGGTCATGAGTGGGGTAGTTTCTCTCGTGAGTTTTTAGTTGACGTGAACCGTATCCCACAACTTTACCTTCTTGCATCAAGACACATCCCAATCACTCTCTAGAAGCATCGCAGTAAACTGTATAACCCAATCGTCTCTCCTAGACAATTAAGATTGGTGCTGAGGTCAATCTAGTCTTCAATTCTAAGAAAGACTTTTCACATGATTCATTCCAAATGAAATTCACCCTTTTTCTAGTCAAGTTGGTTAGTGGTGCCGCTAGGATAGAAAAATCCTTCACAAACCGTCTATAATACCTGGCAAGACTCAAAAAGCTTTAAATCTTGAAGACGTTCTTAGGTCGTTCCCATTTCAACACTGCTTCAAATTTTGAAGAATCTATAATGACTCCCTCGCTTCAGACAGTGTGGCCCAAAAACTTCACTTTTAAAAGCCAAAACTCACACTTTTCAAATTTAGCATACAATTGTTGTTCCCAGAGCAATTGTAAAACAATGTGAAGATGCTTCTCGTGCCCTCTTCAGAAAGCGAATAGATGAGGATATCGTCCACAAAGACTACCACAAACTTATTAAGATAATCTCAGAAAACCCGATTCATTAGATCCATAAAGGTGACAAGAGCGTTAGTTAGACCAAATGGCATCACAAGAAATTCGTAGTGGTCATATCGCGTACGAAAGGTTGTCTTAGGAATATCCTCATTCTTCACTCGCAACTAATAATAACCTGATCTTAGATCTATCTTTGAGAAATAGCGAGAACCCTTAAGTTGGTCAAAAAGATCATTTATTCGAGGCAAGGGAGATTTGTTTTTTATTGTGGCTCTATTTAACTTACGATAGTCGATGCACAGTTGCAACAAACTGTCTTTCTTCTTGGCAAAGAGAGTCAGTGCTCCCCATGACAAGGTACTAGGGCATATAAACCCTTGTCTAACAATTCCTGTAATTGCTCCTCTAGGACAAGTAGCTCTGCTAGGGCAAATCTATGTGGCGCCATGGAGATGGGTGTCATACAGGCACCAAATCTATAGAGAATTCTACCTTACGATAAGGTGGTAACTGTCACACCCCAAACCCGCCCCTAAAAGTTTGGGCATGACCTATTCAAAAACAGACTTGAAACCTGATATACATAACATATGGGGCCTGTACGGAAGCATTAAATATCAAAATTTGACAATAGAAACAAACTCCATTGAGCTACTACTATCATGCCAGGATCACAAACTTTAAACAGACAAATAAAATCTAAAACATACACCTGAATATCAGTTATATACGCACATATATACAGGCCCAGCTCTATAATTGGGCATACATCAAAAACATTTTGGAAGAAAGCATTATACACATTTCAACCTTAGGCCAATAAGTAAAGCATAGCACCAAAAGTTCGTCAAGACTTCACAAAAATATGAGTGGCTTCATCTAGAGTCTGGGCACTCAAAGGTTGACAAAAAGAACGAGCATCATGGCTTAGGATTAACCACTTGGTTGTTTACCTACAGAAACAGACATAACATAAAGTGAGGCAAACTCAGTGGGTAATAGTACTTAAATGCTCAATTTACACATAACACCTAGCAACGCATACTTAAATACAAAGATCACGTAGTTAATCTGTTCCTGTTTTCATTTCAAAATGGCCTTAGGCCCAATCGTGAGACATAATGGCTTAAAACCCTTGAACACATTAACATTAAACTTTTAAACATGATGGCATATAGCCCTTGAACATATGGCATGGAGCCCTTAAACATGGTGGCATATAGCCCTTGTACATATGGCATGGAGCCCTTAAACATGGTGGCATATAGCCCTTGTACATATGGCATGAAGCCCTTGTCAGAATGGCATAAAGCCCTTATCAGAATGGCATTACAGCCCTTGAACATATAGATATATGAACCCAAGAGGTGTCTCACACGGATTCTAGAGGTGACTCACATCGTAGCACTTAGTTCCGTGTAGCACTTTGTTTCATATCAGAATGGCATAAGCCCTTATCAGATTGGCATTACAGCCCTTATCAGAATGGCATTAAGCCTTTAAAACATATTGGCATTAAAGCCCTTGAAACATATTGGCATTAAAGCCCTTGAAACATATCGGCATTAAAGCCCTCGAAACATATATATATATATATATATATGAACCCAAGAGGTGTCACACATGGATTCTAGAGGTGACTCACATTGTAGCACTTAGTTCCGTGTAGCACTTTGTTTCATTTCATAACAACTTATACAGATGGCCATGAGCCTCATAACTTTCACAGATTGGCTTTCAGCCTCATAATTTTCACATATGTATGGACTCAAGAGGTGTTTCACATGGACTCTAGCGGTGGCTCACAATGTAGCACTTAGTTCCAAGTAGCACTTTGTTCCATACCAATAATTAGCAGGTCTTACAGACCAAACCATACATAAATGTCATACCATAAACGGAAATAAATTCATACATATGCATTATGCTTGAATCATTAATAGAAATCAGAATTCATACTTACTTATACTTAGCATTTTAATAGTGCTGGCAAATCAATAAAGAGCATTCTTGTTAGTTCCATAAAGAAATTCCTCAACATTGTGAACTTGTAGTATACTTGAACTTGTACATACGTAAGCTTGTAACATAGCTTGTAACATACTTAAGCTTGTATCGTACTTAAACTTGTAACATACTTAAGCTTGTAACGTACTTAAACTTGTAACATACTTGAACTTATAACATGTGTATACTTGTAACATACTTGAATTTATAACATACATGAACTTGTAACATGCGTCTACTTGTAATACATGAACTTATAACATGCGTGAACTTGTAACATGTGTCTACTTGTAACATACTTGAACTTATAACATACGTGAACTTGTAACATACTTGAACCACGGTATTATTACCCCCGGGCAATAAGACCACGATATTATTACCCCCAGGTAAGGGTCTTGTGCTAAGGATGTCATGAATACTTTTACATATATGGATAATCATTCCTTAAGTCATAACATAACTTATCAGAAAATGGAGCACGTCTTGTTATATCATGACATTATCATGCGCTTAACAAAATAGAATAATTCATATTCTTATGTGGGTTGCACACCGATGGTAAACCTTTACATTCATATCATAGATTCTAAACGATCTTGGGTCCCTTCATAACATAGTCGAATAATCTTAGATTCACACAAATATCATTCTTCAAGGATGAACATAAGTTCCACTTATTCTTTAAGAAATAACATAGTATGCTGATAAATAACAAAGGGCTAATATTCGTCATTAACAGAACATAAGGATTCCAAAATCATACCGACGTGCGCGAATCTTTCAGCGTTCATATAAGTTCACATTGCTTTCCAATTGTCATAAATGTTCGTATAACACTTACAAAGAACAGAGCATTAGTGACAATAATTATCAACAGTAGATAAAATGTACATTTTTGTACTACTACTCACAGTGTTCAGGTGCTTGGTCCGCCCCTGTAGCTGACCCTACACAATTCACGTAATTCAAACATAATTCAAAATAAACCCTTGAATCTCATTTCAACATTCCAAAACCGAGTTCATATCGTCCATGTCATTAATAAATTATTTCCCCAATTTCCTCTTCATATTATAACATGAATTACAATGTTCATAACATAGTTCATTCGCAAATTTTAAACATAATTTTCAAACATTTCCAAATTCCAATTAAACTTGAACACATATAATTCAACACCTCAATTTCATTACTCTACTTTCAATTTGGCCCAATTCATGGGTTATCATCATTAATCAACCTAGGGTTTCAAGAAAAATGAGGATTGTCAACAAAAATTCAAACTTCTTAAATCACCACTTTTAATTTCAATTTTCCCAATGATTATACATTTAGGATTTACAATCCATCATTTTAACCCATCAATTTAACTCCCAACATCTTCAAACCTTAAACCCCCCCCTCCCCAATTTCTCATACCATACATTACATGCTCAAAAATGGGAATTTTTGCATTTAAATAATGGAAATACCACAAATCTATCTATCAATATAAGTATTGAAAAGGATTAGGACCCCTACCTCGAGGAACAAACAAAGGAGTGAGCTTAGATGAGATTCCTCCACAATTTCAAAATTCCAATCGGTAGAACATGATAATCTTCAAGCTTCTTCACTTCTTGATGGGTAATCTTGATCAAAACTAAGGGAAATGGAAGGTATTGAAGATCAAGGACCTAGGTTTTTTTTCGGTCCTAGGACAGAGAAAAGAATAGGGGAAAAGAAAATGTGAGAAATGATCTCAAAAATCCCGTTTTTTAAGCTGCTGACTCGCAAAACCCGCTCGAGCGTACCTGCTTCTAGCACAGATTTCAAAACTTTGAACAGGTATAACTCTCCCATCCGAACTCCGTTTTAGGTCGTTCTTGTGTCCAAATTGAAGCCCCGGAAATAAACTTTCTAATGGTTCTAACCCCATATCCATATTCAAAGTGTGGAAAAAGAAAAGGGCAAATGAGTGACAGTTGGTCGTAAAATAACTATCCGAACTAAATTATTTGGTCTAATCTTAACTTACCATCATATTATCACTTCAATCAATATCCCAAAATAAGATAAGAACATTCCAAATACACCAATAAGAATGTCAAAAATGAGCCCACGTGCCTCAGAAGTCCAGACTTAATCAGGCGACCCGCTCGAGCGCCCAAACTTGCGCTCGAGCGCAGAGACCAACAAAGACGTTCGCTCGAGTGACCACTTCTACGCTCGAGCGGAAAATCTCCACTCCCGGAATTTCAGTCCGCCTGCAAAATTACTGGAAACACCAAAAGTACGCTCGAGCGCCAACTACTCCGCTCGAGCGGAGGGAAAAATTTCAGATTGTTCGGTAAAGGTCACCAATTCCGGTTTCAAAGGCATAACCCAACAGATAGTTCTTCAATTCCAATAGAAAACACATTAACCCCTAATTAAATAAGGATAACTTTCTATACGCATTTTGGGGTCGTTACAGTAACTCTGTGAGATACTTAGGAAAAACATCTGGATACTCACAAACCACCTTAGGAAATATCCCTCGAACTGTACTACCCTCATAATCGACAATAGTTGCAAGAAGAAAACTAAGTTTGCCTCGATTTTGTGGGTCATACAATGTTGACAACAGTCCATTGGCTCTATCCCCAAAAAAATAAAAACAGTCCTTACCAGCAGTACACACCGTAACCCTCCTACGGTAGCAATCTATGATGACATGATAAGAGGAGAACCAGTCCATACTAAGAATGACATCAAAACCTGACATCTCTAATAGCACCAAATTAAAAGGGAGTTAACGTTCAACTACATCGATTACGCACCCTTGACCCCCGATTGGTGACCCAACCATCGGTGAAGACTCTAGTTGTTCTACTTTTAAGCCCAACGTGGATACAAATGCAGATCGATAAATGAATATGATGCTCAAGTGTTTATCAATACATTGGCCCAAGTGTTATAGATAAGATAGGTACCTCTCATCACTGATGGTCCAAATGATTGTTCAGAAGCAATGACTGCATAAATTCACCCTTGGGGCCTCTGTTCACCCCGATCACCTGTCAAAACATTGGCCGGTTGTGTTGACTGTGTTGATGTGGCCCCTTGTACTATTGAACTGACTTTTTAAGTCAGTTGGCCCGACAGACCGCTGGAGTGAACTTTTCTTCACACGAGTGACCAAAAAATTTCAAAGAGACCGCTCGAGTGATCATTTCACTGCTCGAGCGGTAAACACAAGGTCTCAGAAGTTTTGCAGAGCTACAGTGAAAATACTGAGAGCATGAAATTTGCACTCGAGAGACTACTTCACCGCTTGAGTGGTCTCAACCACATAATGGCAAACTACTGAGAGTCAAGCATCTTCGCTCGAATGACCAAATGACTACTTGAGCGGTCCGCCAAAAACCACTGTCACAAAGAACTGAAGAGAATTCTTGGCTTGTGGGTAATGGGTCTTTGTTTTCTCTCATTCGTACCCATCGATGTTGGTCGACGTCGATGTGTGTACATGTTCGTGTTATCAATGGCAATTAAATGGTTTCCCATGTTCTCATGCAGTAGTTGCTTTCCAGAATATTGGCAAAACATATATGAGTCCATTGATCCATTTTACCACATTAAGGAGTTTAAGGAAACATATTCCAGGTCTACTTGATTCCTATGATGGCCAAACCCAAGTTCACAAGAAATAATTTCCTATGTCATTCACGTTCACGCTTTCCCACATGCAACTCTATCTGCCAAAATTTATCTTAGTAGAAGTCTATGACATTTTACCTATTTAATATGTGTTTGCTCAGTTCGTGGAATACACGTTACTACATAAATAATATTTTTAGTGGATTTGCATTTTTTTACGAATTATCTACTTGTTTAGTAGATCACTAAGTCATTGGTTTTGGCATTTATGCGAACATGGGGGGAAAAAAACAAAAACAAAAACAAAAACAAAAACAAAACAAAACAAACCATAGGTACCACATGTAAGGGGTTTGATGACATGGTTTGTATTACAATATGGGTATATTATAACATGCACTTGGGGAATGTATAGGTGTACCATTCAATTTTTTTCTGTTGTGTTGTTGGGTTATGTCACCAAACATTTTGGCCAATGGACGTCACATTCGAAGTGTATTAAACTGTTTATTACATCATTCTTATTCAAGTTCATATTATGGTGAGGCGGGTGCAACACAATGATGTATCGTTTATCATCAAGATTTGGAATGCTTATTACTTTATTTTGTTCAAATCCATTTACATGTTGTTTTTTAAGTATTCAGCTATTTAGTACCTCAATTTGTTCGAACCTAGGTAGAAGGGGGTGGGGTGAGATCTGTGTGTTATAGTTCAATTTCACCATGACTCACTACAAAAAAAAACACCTTTGGCGACTAAATTTTTAGTCGCCAAAAGTCCCTTTTTAGTCGCCAAAAGTCGGATTTTCACTTTTCCCGACTAAATAATTTCGTCGCCAGTTTTGTCGTGAATATGTGGTCGCAGATGGAATTGGCGACTAAAAGAGTGTTAGTCGCCAAAAGTCAATAAAACAGCGACCAACGCATTTGTCGGCAATACTGAATTCCTTTTTTGGAAATTATGCATTTGGCGACTAAAATTTTAGTCGCCAATAGTGTTTATTTATTTATTTTTTTTGAGTTTCCCCGACTAAACTGATCGTTGCCAAAACAATTAATTTTCGGCGACTAAACTCTTTAGTCGCCAAAAGCATGTTTGAAAAAAAAAAATTTTCCATCTGCCTGAGCACCTCAGGCGGTTCGAACCTTGGACCTCCAACTTCCCAACATTCCAAACCTTCACAGCACAGTCCCTCCCACTATGCCACTGAATCCTCACGCGAATATAATTGCAACTTATATTATTTATACATTATTTTCACCGGTTTTAATAGAAAAGTATATATATAAATATAATTATATATATTAAATATAATTGATGTAAAAAATAAATTATTTATTAAAAAAAAATATAAGCCACTTTTGGCGACTAAAATTTTTTTAGTCGCCAAAAACTTTAGTTTTGGCTACTAAAAAATAATTTAGTCGCAAAAAAATTAATTTCTGCCCTAAAAAACCACTTTCAGCGACTAAAGTGATTTTTGGTCGCCAAAACTGTCACTTTTGCCGACTAAACTCAATTTTAGTCGCCAATGGTCCACTTTTTAGCTACTAAATATTTTTAGTAGCCAAAAACATCCACTTTTGGCGACTAAACTGAGTTTTAGTCGCCAAAACCCCTCCTTTTAGCTACTAATTTTTTTTAGTAGCCAAAAATATTAACTTTTGGCGACTAAACTGAGTTTTAGTCGCCAAAACCCCTCCGTTTACCTACTAATTTTTTTTAGTAGCCAAAAATCTCCACTTTTGGCGACTAAACTGAATTTTAGTCGCCAAAACCCCTAATTTTAGCTACAAAATTGATTTTAGTCGCCAGTAAGTATACATTTGGCGACTAATTTGTTTTAGTCGCCAAAAGTCCTCAGTTTTGGCTACCAAACTGTTTTTAGTCGCCCAAGGTGCTACTTTTAGCGACGAAAAATTTATTTTTAGTCGCTAATTGTGCTTTTTGTTGTAGTGACTGTTTGTGACGTAATTTACAAGCCACACATGAAGGGGGGCCACGTACACTATTTCCAGTAATGTAATTTTCTATATTGAATGCATAGATCCACCAATTATGACATACAAACTTGCTTTGTTTCAACAAGTCATTGAGCAACCACAAATAAATTCACGATGGGTCCTATCAAATTTCCATGACATTAGCATAATTCGATTACAATATGATGTTTAAAATAACCAGGACATCAGCATTTTCCATTAAACAAAATTTGATGCACCTAATGCATAACTGACACCTGGGTTTAAAACACTTCCAATCATACCAACTTGGTTCACAATTCTCATTTACCAAACAAACATAACAACATCACCATTTGTTGTGGATCCGAAATACAAAAATTCAAACATTAACACATGCCAGAAATAATATTTTTATTAACCGCAATATAATGTAATTGTTTATTACAGCATAACGGCACATGGTGAAAACAAAATCAAAATTCACCTAATTAAATGGCCAACAAAAATTGGCATGAAACACTGACTTCCACAATGTTCATCAACGTCAAAAAATGAAAACACCCTTCGTAAACAAACAAAAATAAATAAATAAATGCAAAACCCAAGTCAAACTTGTAGGGGGTGGGGAGATTGGGGGGCTGACAAACATAGCATGATGTCTTACCACGTAGTCATCCTCCTGTCGGGTCGATCATGAACATTTTCACCATTGTCGCGTGTAGAACGAATTGTGTCAGTCCATCTAATGTGTTGTCAATTTCAACACCGTGAACGTATTGCCAGGTGATGAAATAGATGAAGATCATACAGTTCGACTTGCATGGAAACACATGAAGCACTACATCACACTCATTACGATACAATAGAACTAAACCCAAAAGATGACATTAATAACACTTACGTTTTTGGCCCTTATTGTGGGCAGCCTACAACCAACACAAGCGTGCCATCAAAATCTTGGGTCAGCGCATTGTTGGTTACCAACCTTGGTTTCATCAAGCTAGTATGGTGGTCGACCATACATTGTTTCTAATGAATCAATGTTAATTTTTCAATGTAGTAAACGGCATGACGTATTCACAAACAGCAACAATATTGGTCAAACAACCACAAAAAGGTTTTCGGAGTGTTTACCAATTGTCAACTTAACAATCACAAACATTACATTCCTAAAAACTATATGATGCTCCTACAAGTACATTAGCACGCTTACCACTTTCAAAGCCTCATTGTAATGCTCATCTCGCATCCTTCGTCTTTGCCTCATGGAATTGTAATGCTTCCACGTCCCAGTTTCCAAATCGTGTACCATCACAGTCCAATCAGGTGGACGTTTGAATAGACAAATTTGAACGAGGTGTTCTCCCATCAGTCTTATGTTTAGAGCCTTGCCTCCCTGTACTATCTGCCATATCAAAAATTACAAAAAAAGTTAATCCAACTATATACAGGAAAAAATAACACCAAAAAGATGAACAACACAACTTAGATATCAGCATGAACATTACAACAAACCACTCATGTGATTCAATTCTTAGTGACAAAGACGCAACGTGCAAAAACATCTTCTAACTGACAAGCAAATACATTCCCACATGAATACTCAACCACGGAGACATAACTTGTAACACCATCGAAACGCTAGTTGTAACGTTACTCTTAATCAAATGCACAAATCAACACTAATGTAAACAAGCTCAACCAAAAGTCAACCCAACCATTTAACAATAAAACGTCGAAAATTCAGACACTCCACGTACCACCATGTGGAATATTTAACATGGGTATGAATGCAAACCCACATTACCTAACATTGATATAATTTACATCACAAATCAACACAAAAGCAAACAAACTCAAACAATAGTGGACTAAACTATTTACCAAACTATTTACCAATAGTACGACAAAACCCACTCAAAAAATGCAGTTGACATTGCACTTCATTACCATGTACATCACCAACATTACTCTTAATCTAACATGGATATCGCAAACATTCCACATCACTAACAACATATATACAACTGAAAAACAGGAGACCCATTGCACCATTACAACATAACAATATAACCAATACAACCAATGGCACCACCATTAAACTGATGCCAAAAAAAACCACCACAAACACATAGCGCCCCAAACATCAAGCAAATATCATAGACAAAGTAACACTACTAGAACTACAACCTCAAAAAAGATGAGCCATTACACAACTATACCCCCAATGCAAATCAAAACCCACCCAAACAATAACATCTAACAACATCACGGATGAGAAACAAACATCACTGTATAACATCATAGACAAACATATACTCTAACGTTAACCAAAAAGCTCGAATCAACAATAAAAACTAGGAAATCAAACATCGGGGGCCACATACCTGACGCCATTGTTCACTAGCACAATCACAGCCGATGATGGGTGGATGTAAACTCGGAACTTGCCGAAGTGACATCGGTAACGTCAACTATAGCGACAGACTTACTTAGTTTCGTTCACTACCGATGATGCAATTTTACTTATAGAATAGGGTTTTCATATTTCTAGGGTTTGGGAGGGAAACCAAATGTTAACTGAGACAGGTCCAAATGATGATTTAACATTACCATAAACGTATTTTGAACAAATTGAGGATTATTCATCTCACTAACATTGCAACCCCAGAACTTTCCATCTTCTCTTCTGTTTTGATCGAGTGGGTGGGAAAACTAAAAAACTCTGCAGTGCGCTTTTGGACACATTGTAATTTCAACATCACTAAAACGCCCTTTTTACCCCCTCTCTATTCGGAAAACATGCAGTGCAATGTTGTACAAAAGTGTCATTAACATTGAAATGAGACTTACTAGTCTACAAAAAAAAAAAAAAAAAAAAAAAAAAAAGAAAAAGAAAAAGAAAAAGAAGAAGACAGGACTAAATGGTTCATAAAACATAAATTTGGGATTTATTGGTGCTTTACCCAAAACTATTAAAATTATTATTAAAAGAATATCAAATTTCATGTGTACCAACTGATATAGCTAAAAACTCATATTTTTTTAAATTAAAAAATAGTCAATTGTAAAGGTTACCAAAAATAATTGGGTGATCTTAATTTTTTTTTATTTATTTTGAGGTGTTCCGAGTAATTTAAATAAATATATTTTTTAACATTTTATAATAAAAAAAATAATATTAAAAAAAATAAATAAAAATTATGCTAATATCAGAAATGCCAAATAGTGTAAAGTTACGAAATTGCTGAAATCGTTAAAGTCATTTTACGACTGACGGGTGCACTGCTCCCCGACTTCACCCTCCTCCGCCGGCGACCAAACCGTCCTTCGCCGCACTTATCCTGCCTCTCGGCCTCTCCTCTTCCACAGTCCTTCCTCATTTTTTAAAACTCTCTCTCTGTAATATGGTTCTTGAGCCTGTTAGAAATGTGTCACTAAATAAAATTCACCAAATTCTCAAATATTTCCAACAATTTCAAATCCCATTCCACACCAAAACTTTCAATCTATCTCGACCTGTTGCTCTCAATCCCGAACCTCCTGTGGGGTTCGAACCCACCGTTTTTTCTGAAGCACACCACCTGTTCGATGAAATTTCCCCAAGAATCCTTTCTGACAATAACCAATTGCTCTTCGAGTACTCCCGCAACAATCTCAACGTCGAGGCTCTGAATCTCTTTGTGGGTACTCATCGTTCGGGTTTGCGGATTGATGGGTCTAGCCTTTCTTGTATTTTGAAGGTTTGTGGATGCCTATTTGATCAGATTGTTGGTAAACAAGTACATTGTCATTGTTTTAAATCTGGGTTTGTAGAGGATGTTAGTGTTGGTACTTCTCTTGTTGATATGTATATGAAAACTGAGAATGTTGTTGATGGGAAGAAATTTTTTTATGAAATGCCGGAGAAAAATGTGGTGTCTTGGACTTCATTGCTTGCAGGTTATTCGCGGAATGGGTTGGTTGATCAGGCAATAAAAATATTTTTCCAGATGCAAGCAGAGGGAATCAAGCCTAACCCGCTTACCTTTGCAACTGTTTTTCGAGCTTTGGCTGATGATGATGCAATTGACAAGGGCATTCAAGTACATAGTATGGTTATTAAAAATGGTTTCGAATCGACTACATTTGTGGGTAATTCTTTGATTACTATGTATTCAAAGTCAGGGATGGTCAGAGATGCCAAAGCTCTGTTTGACAATATGTTGAATAGGGATGCAGTTTCCTGGAATGGCATGATTGCTGGTTTTGTAACAAATGGTCTTCATCTAGATGCTCTTAAACTGTTTTATCAGATGAGACTTGAAGGTGTAAAGCTAACACAGATGATTTTTGCTACAATTATCAAGTTATGCGCTAGCCTTAAAGAAATGGGTTTTGCAAGACAACTCCATTGTCGGATTCTTAAGGATGGTTTTGTTTCCGATCTCAATATTAAAACAGCAGTTATGGTTACATATAGTAAGTGCAGTGAAATGGATGATGCCTTCAGACTGTTTTGCACAATGCATGGGATTTGTAATGTGGTGTCATGGACAGCCATGATTAGTGGGTACTTGCAGAATGGTGGAGTAGAGCAAGCAGTGAATCTTTTCTGCCAAATGAGGAGAAAGGGTGTTAGGCCAAATCATTTTACTTATTCAACTGTCCTTACTGCTCACCCTGTTGCTTCTCTGTTCCAAGTACATGCACAAGTGATCAAAACCAATTATGAGAACTCACCTTCAGTAGGCACTGCAATTTTGGATGCTTACATTAAGATAGGTAATACCAGTGAAGCTGCAAAAGTTTTTGGACTAATAGAAGGGAAGGACATTGTGGCATGGTCTGCAATGCTAGCAGGGTATGCCCAAATAGGGGACACCGAGGGAGCCATTAAAATTTTCCTCCAGTTAGCAACAGAGGGTGTTTGGCCAAATGAGTTTACCTTCTCCAGTGTCATCAACGCATGTGCTAGTCCTACTGCGGGAGTGGAGCATGGAAAACAGATTCATGCAAGCTCAATTAAATCAGGATATAATAATGCTTTATGTGTAAGTAGTGCTCTTGTTACCATGTATGCAAAGAGAGGGAACATTGAGAGTGCAAATGAAGTTTTTAAGCGGCAACAGGAGAGAGACTTAGTTTCATGGAACTCGATGGTCTCGGGATATGCACAACATGGTTACGGGAAAAAGGCTCTTAAAGTGTTTGAGGAAATGAGAATGCAAAACTTGGAAATGGATGATATAACATTCATCGGTGTGATTTCTGCTTGCACTCATGCAGGACTAGTTGATGAAGGTCAAAGATACTTCAACATGATGATCAAGGATCTTCTCATTAATCCTACCATGGAGCACTATTCTTGCATGGTCGATCTCTATAGTCGAGCTGGAATGCTTGAAAAAGCCATGGAACTCATAAATAATATGCCATTCCCTGCAGGTGCAACTATTTGGCGTACCATTTTGGCAGCTTGCCGTGTTCACTTAAATTTAGATTTAGGGAAACTTGCGGCAGAAAAGCTTATTTTACTTCAGCCACAAGACTCAGCTGCATATGTCCTGCTATCAAATATGTATGCAGCAGCAGGAAACTGGCAAGCAAGAGCCCAAGTGAGAAAGTTGATGGACAAGAGGAAAGTGAAAAAAGAAGCTGGGTACAGTTGGATTGAGGTGAGGAACAAGACCTATTCATTCTTGGCCAGTGATCATTCACATCCCTTATCAGACCGTATTTATTTAGAACTTGAAGAGTTAAGTGTCAGATTGAAGGATGCAGGATATCTTCCAGATACAAATTATGTGCTACATGATGTTGAAGATGAACACAAAGAAGCTATACTTTCTCAGCATAGTGAGAGGCTGGCCATTGCTTTTGGATTAATTGCCACACCCTCTGGTACTCCAATCCAGATTGTGAAGAATCTCCGAGTTTGTGGTGACTGTCACACTGTGATCAAGTTAATATCAAAGATTGAGGGGAGAGAGATTACTGTTCGAGATTCAAACCGGTTTCATCACTTTAAAGAAGGTTTATGCTCTTGTGGTGATTATTGGTGACTCTTGAATGGACCAGTGAAGAATGGCTTGTAACAGAAACTTATTATGCAAAGGATTCACATGGCTTCATGAGCTGAAAAATCTTTTTGTATGGCAGAGGAGAAACATCTTTTTGTATGGCAGAGGAGAACATTGCCAGGAACAACATATTAGGGTTCAAATTTGTGGATGACCCAACTTCATGTCAGAATGAAGGGCCACTAAGCAACCGCCTAAGCATATGGATTTGCTTCTTGTTGCTGCAGTATGTCGACCAAGGTTCTGAAAAGCGGTTGCGGTCGGCGTAACGGTGGCGGTGACGCGGTTGCGGTTGTGGAATGTAAAGGCCGTAGCGTAACGGTTGCGGTAACTGGAACTGTGAATTTTTTTATTTTCGTACAATTTGACTAAAACTTACCGATACGCACATTTTTTTTCCATGATCATATTTATTGGGTTTTAAAATAAATATTGATCAATTTTTATAAATTTTTAAGTTTAATCCAATATATTTCATATTTTTAAATCACTATAGATTGAGGTTTTTACATTTTATTTTAATAATTAATGACTTTATATTATACAAAAAATCAATCACTAACTATTATATATAAGATAAACAATGACAAAAGTAAGAGAATAAATAAAAGCCTAAATATATATATATATATTAATTAAGCCAAATAGATAATGACCACACTTATTATTATTATTATTATTATTATTATTATTATTAAACAATATATAGATAGACACGCACGAACAAAATGGTTGAGTGATAGCAACTGAATAGAATAGCATAGGTCTTTCAACTTCAACAAATCAATAACATGTTCTTCATCTTCCCTATTCTCTCTCTCTATCTCTTGTTCCTCCATCTTCCCTCTTCTTTCTCTATCTCTCTTCCTCCATTTTCAACTTTTTTTTTTTTTGCGTTTTTTCGAAAGAAGCAATTCAGAACCGTTACGTAACGGTGCGCAACAGGCCGTTACAGTCATTACGGCACCGTTACGACCGCTATAGCAGCCCCTATGGCCGATACACCTGTGAATCTCAATCACACTGCAAAAGCGGTCGTAACGGGTGACGGTAACTACCACAACCGTTACGTAACGGTTGCGGCCGCTTTTTAAAACCTTAATGTCAACACATCAAAGAAGAAGATACATAGAACCTTTGGAATTGGGGAAGATGGATTAATCAGAGAGGAGTCGTTTTAGAAATGTCATGCCAACAGAAGATTGGCATTTCATGAATTGTGAGATGAATCTTCTAATGGCCCACCAAAAACAATGGGCCTTATGAAGTCTGGATTCATTTCTCTCCATGCTGTTGTTGACAAATTGGCCAGAGAGGTATGTGAAGAAGATTTTTCTTTATGCATTCAAGAGTTTCCATGCTAACATTCTTTTGTGTATTTAATAATTTAATGAGTATCGTGAAGTGAATGTGTTACTCTAGCACAAATATTTTTTATGTACCCTGAACACAATAAGGTGCTGATGTGATACCAATATGACATAGGTGTTTTTCTAACATATTTAGTGTCACTTTAAATGAATGAGAAAATTAGAATTCTCTTGGAAAAAAAAAAAAAAAAAAAATTATAAATCCACTTGAGACATGCAACTATAGCATGTGCTTAAAAATATCATTCTGCATGCAACCGTGTGGAATAGGCTTGAAATACAAGGTCATCTCTGTAAGATATAGGCTCAGGTTCCTTCCAAAAGCACTTGTTCGAGAGAGGAGTTCATCTAGGAAGGACCACTTGTGACCTTCAAACTTGAGAAAATGGTCTTTGCCACGGTGGTAAGGTCTTATCGATACTATTTGAGTCTGTTGGGCATTGTCTTTTTTTTTTTTTTTTTTTTTTTTGAGCAACAACAAAATTTTATTAAAAAATGTGAAAGAGAACAAGGAGTCCTCATACAAAGAGAGAGAAAAAGAGCAAAACAAAAACATAAAAATCATAGCCCTAGGGAAGGCAAACAGCAGTCCAATCCCTAGAGATCAAGAACAAGGGAACTCCTTTAAAAGGAGGGGATACAAATGCCCAAAATGACGCCAAATAATTCACCCTATCCCACAAAGCCTCTACACTTGCTTCCTTGCCATCAAAGATTCTAGCATTTCTCTCCAACCATATGGCCCAAAAAATAGCAAAAACAATACAAGTCCACATTGTTTTGGCTCTCTTGGTTCTCCCAAACCCTATAAACTGAATAAGAAGCATTTGAATACAGTCCTGCGGAGCAACCCACTGCTCATCACATGAGCCGAACAGTCGTTGCCATAATACACGAGCCACCGGGCAATGAAGAAACAGATGATCCGCTTCCTCCAAGTTCCTCTTGCACATCACACACCATTAAGGACAAAGAGAGTAATTAGGCCTTCTCCTTTGGAAAACATCATTAGTTGTTACACCCTTTTGAGCCAAAGACCACATGAAAAACTTCACTTTATGAGGGACGTCCACTTTCCAAATTTTCTTATGAGAAGGAAACAAGGGAATAGAGGGATTATCAATGAGTTTATCAAAAAAGGATTTACATGAAAAGACCTCGGAAGAGCCCAGATTCCACACCCTAATATCACAAGATGAAGAAAGAGAGACCCCCTCAAGCACTACCAACAAAGATGCCATCTCCCCTGCCTCCCTATCATTCAAGTTTCTAATGAAATCAAAATTCCAAGAGATGGGTGCCATAGAAGAGCAAGCTACCGACGCTATCGAAACATTTGAAGAACGAACCAACTGGTAAAGAAGGGGAAAAGATCTATTAAACGAGATATCCCCTAACCAAACATCCTCCCAAAAGCGAATGTTCACCCCATTCCCCACTCTCAACGAAAAGTAGTTAGACACAAGGGGATACAAACGAGAAATGGATTTCCACGGTGAACGACAATTGCCTCTATTAACAACATTAGAATCTCTACCATTGGGTTGAATTCCATACTTGCTTCTAATAACTGAACACCATAGCGAATCACTTTCAATCGAAAATCTCCGCAACCATTTGCCCAAAAGAGCAATATTCCTAGCAACGATGTTTCCAATATCTAATCCACCTTTTTTCTTAGGAAGAGAAACCGTATCCCACCTAACCAAATGAACCCCTTTGCCTTCTTCACACCCTTCCCAAAGAAAGTCTCTCGTCAATTTCTCAATTTTCCTTGCAATGCTAATCGGGATTTTGAAAATGGATAGGAAATAAATAGGAACAGATCCTAATATGAATTGTACCAAAATATATCTTCCCCCCTTTCTTCCAACCCTCCAATCTTTTCCCAATTTTGACAAGAACAGGTTCCCAAAAGGTCGCCAATCTAGGATCCCCTCCTAATGGAAGCCCTAAGTATTTGATAGGAAAGGAATCAATAGAACATCCCAACATATCCGCTACCCTATGCATATAACTATCATCCAAATTAATACCCACAACACTACTCTTATTAAGATTGACCTTGAGGCCCGACACAATTTCAAAAATTCTCAGAATCTGGAGTAAACTCCCCACTTTATTTTCCTCCTTTGATGAAAAGAATATAGTATCATCTGCAAATTGTAAATGAGTAACTCCAATCCTATCCCTTCCCACCACAAACCCCTCAATGACACCCTTATCCTTAGCTAAATCAATAATCCTACCCAACACATTAGCAACTAAAATAAACAAAAATGGTGATAAAGGATCACCCTGTCTTAGACCCCTACATGCCAGAAAAGAATCCCTAGCTTTACCATTCACAATGACCGACATATTACATGATGACAAGCACCCCCAAATCCACATTCTCCACCTAACTCCAAACCCTTTCCTTTCCAAAACAAAATCCACAAAGCCCCAATCAACATGGTCATATGTCTTCTCGAAGTCTACCTTGAATACAACACCTTCTTTACGTAGCCCCCTATACTCCTCCACAACCTCGTTAGCTACTAAGACTACATCCAATATCTGTCGACCCTACACGAACGCACCTTGTGCCAAGGAAATAGTTTCCCCAAGGACAACTCTAAGTCTCCTAGAAAGCACCTTTGCTAAAATCTTATAGAGAGAAGTAATCAAGCTAATGGGTCTAAAATCCCCAATCTTGACCGACCCCTCCTTCTTGGGAATTAGACAAATAAAGGATGCGTTGGTACACAAATTAACCTTCCCAGTCTCAAAGAACTCACCAAACACTCTCAAAAGATCACTTTTTACAATATCCCAACAATCTTGAAATACGGCCATTGAAAAACCATCCAGACCTAGAACCTTATCTCTCTCACACTCAAATACAGCCTATCTTATCTCATCCTCCTCAAAAGGCCTTTCAAGCCAATTAGTCGTCACTAACTCCACTGGAGCCCAATTAATGCCAACAATCCCTGGACGATCCACACCCCGTCAGAATATAAATTTGAATAAAAATTAAAAATCTCCTTGACAATAAGCTCCTCCTTATACACAATCTCATTCTGATCCACTACCAAGTTTTTTTTATAAAACTCTTCTTTCTCTTTCCCGACGCAACTCTATGATAAAATCTAGCGTTGGTATCACCCTCTCTAGCCCATTTCAACTTAGCTCTTTGACCCCAAAAAATTTGCTCCCTAAAAACAATCTCTTCCAGCTTCACTCTGAGCATTGACCGCCTATCCCTTAACGCTCCAAATAAACCCTCCCCAGCCTCCTTCACATCTAATTCCTGAATATCCCGAATTAAACCCGCTTTCACCACACCTATATCCCTAAAGACTTCTCGTTTCCAAACTTTTCAATTATCCTTGACTTCTCTCAACTTTCGCATAAACTTAAAGCCCTCCCACCCATGAACTCTACCATTTTCCCACCAATCCTTAAAGAACACCTTAAAAGATCGATTTTCCAACCACATATTCTCAAACCTGAATGGGGTGGGACCCCATTTAAAAGGACAACTCTCAAGAATCACAGGACAATGATCTGACACAACTCTTGGCCCAACCTCTTGCCTTATGTCCGAAAATAACTCCTCCCGTCCTAAAGTATGAAGAAACCTATCCAACCTGCAACACACCCGATTTTCCTGAAGGTTAGACCAGGTGAACCGTGCATTACTCAAGGGAAGATCAATCAACTCACAATTCCTTATAAAAGAATCGAAATCCCGCATACTCCTACTGGTGGAAACCCCATTGAGTTTTTCCGAAGCGAGCCTAACCACATTGAAATCCCCACCCACATACCAATTAGGGAAACAAAGCCCAAATAATCCTATCAACTCATCCCATCAGTCCTGCCGACTCCCGGGTATACTAGGACCATAAACCCCTGTCAACCACCATTCCTTATTATCCCTATTCCTGAATTTAATAGACAATGAAAATACCCCAACAACTACCTTACACTCCGATATGACTCTATCATCCCACAAAATCATAATTCCCCCGGATCTCCCTGTAGAAGGCAAGACAGCCCATTTCCTAAATCGAGTCCCCAAACACTCCTAATAAAAACCCTATCACACTCTTCACACTTTGTCTCTTGAAACATCACTATGTCTGGTTGTTGCATTTTCAGAACCTCTTTAACTACGTCCCTTTTCCTACGAGACCGTAGTCCTCTAACATTCTAACTAAAGATCTTCATCGAGAACCATCATCACCCCTTGTCTCATTCCCCCGACCCTCATAATTGATGCTACTTTCAAGATTTCTTAATTCCCTCAACCCTTTCCTTCGCCCCCGAACCTCTATGACTGCCACCCCCCTTAAATGTAAATCCCTCCCTCCTAGACCGAAACTTCTTCCCACCTCTACTTACTAATGCCAGCCCAAGAGTGTCAAGTAATTGTGCAAAGTGAGGCACATCATCCTCCTCCAAAGGGAAAGACACATACTTACTCATTTTCCTTAACCACTTTGCAGACTCATCACCATTGTGACCACAAACATTGTTCCTCTAAAGCCTATGATTAGAAGACTCCTCCATTAAAAGATCATTCCTATGAGTGTCCATGTTACTCGCCTGTGGGTTCAAACTGCCACTGGTAGAGATCTTATTTGTATTTAACAGAGGCCAATTATCATTCTTGTTATAAACCATTATACCCACAAATGACTCCCCCCACCACCCCTCTCCTAACAGACACAGAATGAATACCCTGAATATGAGAAGGAGGTGAAGAATTCATGTCGTCCCTGCAAAAGAATCACAAACCTTTTCACCAGAGTCAAAGACTGCCTCACCCCCAGTCCCCGCAGTGTGCTGATTACAAGAGGAAAATGGAACCTCCTCTTCATAGAAAAGCCGATTGAGATTCGGATCAAAATCATCAACCCTCTCCTCCTCAGTACAGGCATCGACTCCCTCGTTTGGGCCCAGAGATTCATCAGAGCTTTCATGAGAACCATATCCTTCCAATGCTTGGAGCACCCCCTTGTGGATCGCAAATTACCCATATCCACTTCGTTAATCATTCGATCAACACCAGGAAAAACTTCAAGTGCATCATTATCAGCTTTATCCACACCATCAACTCCAATGGGCCGCCCAATCTGGAGGAATTGCCCCTATCGATCGATCAACCACATCTGCCAAGCCCAAATGAATTTCATTTGGGTTTAACCCATCCTATTGATTCAGAACTCGTTGATCAATCCCATGCTCCATACTGATGTTACAAGTCGCAAACTCCACACCCTGTAGTTTTCGACTGTCGCTACCATAAGACCCATCTCCCCTCTGATTCATTGTCTGGGTCCTGTCGTCCTCACCATCAGAGATACCCGTCGTCTGCCTAACCCGACAAAGCCCTTGCTTCGAACCTAAGACAAAAATACCCGAGTGATCTGGGTTAGGCTCATCACACCTCAGATTATGAGCACAACTTTTATGGCCCAATGTACCATCTCCTACTTGGTTAAAATCTTGGCCCAAATTATGGTTGCAATTTGAGCCCATGTTAATACCCTCGTCACCACCAATCTGTTTTTTATTTGATTCATGAGAGCCCCAAAATTGGCCGAGGCCCAATATCACCCATCAGCCCATCTCCTTCTAAAAAATCCTCTCCTAATCTGTATCGCCCATTTTCGATACAAACTATATCACCTCTTGACCTTCCCTCATCGTTGACATTCCTTGATTCAAAAATACGATCCTCTTCGTGAACCCCAACTTCCTTGGGAACCAGACAGCCATGTGTCCCAACTGTCCCCTCAACCTTATCATCTTTTCTACCTCCGGCGCAAAGCTCCGATGAAAACCCATGCCGGAAACTCCATTGCCGATGGCCCTCTATGCGTTTAACAACTTTCGAAAGCGACTTCACACGCACTGTGATTGCTCCTTCATCCGTCGTAATCTCCACAATTGATGGTAAAAACCCAGAAGTCGATCCTTTCACCTTCAATCTTGCCTCAAAAAGATTTTCAAAAGTCTTGGTTGTTTTGTCCACTGCTAATAGCCCTCCACATTTCGCACCAATTTGTTCAGAAATCCTTATATTCCATAATTTAAACGGCAAGTCACAAATTGCAACCCATCCTCCATATGAGGCAATAACATTAGATTTTCTATGCTTCTCATCGGACCACCTCTCCAATATTACTGCAATACCTTTATCAAAAAAATTGCAAACCTTTATCCCCGTAGAACATAGCCATCTCCCTTGGTTTTGGTGAAGAACAAAGCTCGATTCAACTGAAAGGGACGAAACTTGATAGATAACTTGAAAGACTTACATAATGCCTTCTCTATTTGCTCCCAAGATATGAAAAAATCTGTTGTCTCACACACCACCGCTTGATGGAGAACTAATGAAGAATCATTTGATACTGAAAAATAGTGATTGAAGCTTAAGAACCTCCGCATACGACCTACCTCTGTTCACCCCTGTTTTCACTTGATGACTCAAGTCCTCTGTATGTACCTCCTTATTTACCCCATTCTGCTGAACATCATTGTTAAGATCATTTGCCATGGCCATGTGTCTCATCTGTTTTCCTGCATCCTTTCCTTCAGTACCTCTCACGTGGTTCTTCTGCCTTGTTCCAAATAGGATTGTATCAAGTAACCCAGCCACATCCTTCCACCCTTGTCGATTGACCCCTGCTAGAATGATAATGCTTGATCTTCTTATCCCAGCAACCCACTTGGATAACTCCACAAAATCATCTCTCCTATTAGAATAACTCTGAAGACAGAAGACAGCAGAACTGTTCATATACTTCCTGAAGAACTGCCCCACCACACTCGTAGTTCCAACATCTTGAAGGGACCTGTGATGCCCAAAAAAACCCCTCCCAGATCAATCTTCAGTGTGAAACTTCTTTGCCTATTCCTTTCAATGATTTCCACTACCTCCCCGTGAGATCTCTCATCGACCTGAACAATGATTATCTTTTGCTCAATCTTCAGATCCAGCGCACGATCTTTGTACCTCTTCATGTTACACTCTCTCACTACAACCTTCTTAGAAATCTTAGTGCTTCTACATTAGTCTGTTGGGCATTGTCACCAATGCCTACAAGGCTACGAGGTAGCCCGAAGATACATATGGACGAGCTTGAACCTAATTCTTAGTAGGCACCTTTCCTCAAGTCTGTTTTATAAGATTTAAAGAATACGCAAATAAAGCTTTTGATCTAAGGTAATTTAGCCTCATCTCTCGCTGCACTTGTTCCTCTTACTGCTAGCTTTCCATTGCTTCAGGTTCAGGGTTTTCAATACTCATCTCTTTCAAGGCTTGACCATGTGCTTGAATGGTATTCCTTATTTCCAAAGACTATCACTACTTGCTTTATGCTGTTGTTTTTCACTTGGCTTGAACTTTCAGTGATTGGTTGTGATTTTGCTCTCTTATTTTCCTGGGTTTGATTCAGTCTATCCTCATTGGCAGACACATTAATTGCAATAACTTGGTACTTCACATCTCTCTATCTCTCTCTCTCTCTCTCTCTCTGGTATAGAAGATTGATGAAGGATATTAAGATGCTTACACTTTTTGAGTTTTACTCATGTTTCCTGGGAAGTGTGTAAAATTACATGTCCCTATTACATGGTAGAGAGGTAATTCCAAGCAACTACTAATTTAGTCTAAACATTTTGTTTGACTTGCAGCAATTAATTGAGAAAAGGAGAGGAAACCGGACTGAAAATGACACTGGCTTGGCTTAGGACAGGACACCAGGAGGATTCGAACAGAAGGAGAATCTGGCCTCATCTGAAAGACACCATAAATCTATAATGAGTGGACACATTAGTTCATCGTGTCTTAAAACCGTTATACTAGTCACACCGATTATTGAATAGAAGCATGGTATTGGGCAGGTAAGTACTTATATATTAGAAATGTCATCAATCTAGAGAAAAAAAATTTGTTTAATAAAGTGTACAAAATTTGAATATATTGTATTGATTTAAACTTGGTGTAGGGTTTTTCTGAGATAAATCTTGATGGGATGTGGGTTATATTCACAATCAGGGCCGGAACGAGGAAATTTGTTCGGGAGGGGCCAATGTATATGCATAAAAAATGTTGAATTAGTTTTGATACATTATTAATTGAATAAAATTTGTTATACAAGTGTTGCTAGAGAAGTATTTCGTGAAAAAACTAAATAAATCTAAAAAATAGTTTTTTAAGTTTTGAATTATTAGATCTCAATATACAATCGGTTAAACTATTGTGTTAAGCAATTTTATTAATTGATATAATCTAGTAATAAAAAGTGAAAAATGCTTAAGATCCATAAAACTGTTTAAACTTACACTTGCGTTGAATGTTGCATGTTAGTTGGTTTGTTTATAAATTAATTAACTAAAACCTAATTCCTGCCATCTCATTATGAATAAATTTGACGGTGAAATTTTAGGTTCTCTAACACTACTCATAAAAAGTATACATACCATTTGATTTTTAAAATCCAAAAAATAAGCAACATGTACCACTTGTATTGATAAAATCGACTCCGATAAAATTGATATTATTATGTAAAATATGAAATAATTAGATATCATTTCATTAGATATTGTAAAATAATAATGAAATAAAAAGTTAGTAAAATTGCTAGCATACATTTCACTTCATTCGCAGATTACTACATGCTCAAATGTTTTTTTTTTTTCTCTCTTCCTCCAATCACCAACCCCCACATGTGTGTGGGGGGTAATGAGGGTAGGGTGGGGTGGGGTGGGGTGGGGTGGGGATTGGTGATTGGTGATTGAGGGGTTCTGAATCACATAAGTATGTGCACTAAACCCAATATCTATTGACTATTTTATTCCTTTTGGTTATGGAAATTAATCGAACTTTCTCAATAATTATTTGAATTTAATTTATTAATGAAATTTAACATTAAAATAAATTTTAGCCGTTTTGTTTAAATAAGTATTTTAAAAAACATTTGAGTATAAAAGCACATATATATATATATATTATATTTTAGTATTTTTTTAATATATTGTGCTAATATAAAAATTTATATTAATATTTTGGATAAATTATAAATACATCTCCTGAGATTTATTTAAAATATAAATTGTTCTCTGTAGTTTGAAAAATTACAAATATTCCTTTATTATAATTTTTTATTTAATAGAATTAACTAAAAAAATGAAATTCATAATTGTTCTCCTATACAATAATAAAATTACCTAAATTATTAATTGAAATTTATTTTTAATATCATTAAAAACTGTTAATTGACCTGATGATTTATTAATAAAAGGGGCGATTTGTTATGAAATTAGAAACCTCAGAAGGTAGAATGTAATTTTCAAAATCACACGGGTGATTCGTATTTTAATTAAATCTCAGGGGGTGTATTTGTAATTTATCCTAATATTTTATAAATGGATGAGTTAGGTTAAGCCAAATGAAGACATTAAGGCGTGACCTAGTAGTCTAGTAGTTACATCTTAAGATATGATGAGTGGAAAGTGAAGGGGTTCGTCCTGATAGAGCAGCGGCGAACACTCCAGTTATAATCTAATTATACTAACAAACTAATGATAAAAAATAAATAAAAAAAAAAAAGAAAAAAAAAAAAAAGAAGAAGAAGAAGAAAAGAAAGGTTAAGCCAAGTGAGACTAGAATTATAATTATTCATCACAAATTCAATTTCAAAATTAAAAATTTCAAAATCTCATACTAACTTGGTTTTATGGGCCAAATATTTATCTTAAGCTCTAAAAATATTGGGTTGGGTTTATTGAGAAACTGGCCCAAGGCCTCAAGTTTAGGGTTGTTTGAGAAATGTTAGATTAGTATATTTTTTAACTTTTTATGAAAAAGTGTAAAATATAAATTGACGAAAAATGGTGAAATATAAGTTGGGTTTGAAGTGATGTAGTAGAGAAGTGATATGACTTAAATAAGATGATTGTGACCTAAATCGGATAATGTGTTAAAATAGCGTGTGCTATTTTAACACATGTCAAATAACCACTTCGGAAAAATTATTCAAAATCATCAAATGTTCGTATTTCTTTACTAATCATCATCTATTATGTCTTTTCATATTTTTAATTATTCAACATAAAATCATAAATTTTATATTTTTCACCAATCACAATACTTTATCTTATAACACCACGAGGCCATGGTCTAACTCCAAGTTTAGGTTCTTAATTATTTAATAAAAATGTGAAGGATCAAAGTGTAACTCAAATAAAAATAATGTGTGAAATGTGTAATTTATTCAATTTTCTTTTTACCGAAATTATATAAACGAAGCAGGCAGTCATAACAGAGCATCACAGCATAGGCGCCAAATAACCTTATCTGCTTGCTCTCTACTTGTTAACGGTCCCTCATCTCACTGCATCTTCGATTGGAACCGTAGATTTATGGCATCGACACTACACTATGGCTTCACCAATCTCATCACCATCAGAGTCAGACACAGTACCAAACCTAAGGCTCGGAACGGTCCCCAGTGGCGGAGACTCGGGCCAAGACCGGTCCGGTGCTCGGTGGCGGTCGGCGAGAACCGGCGAGTCACGGTGAAGAACGGGAACGATTCGCTCGATATATGCCGAGTTCTGAACGGGATGTGGCAGACGAGTGGCGGTTGGGGCAGAATCGACAGAGACGACGCCGTCGAGGCCATGCTCGGGTATGCCGACGCCGGCCTCGCCACCTTCGACATGGCCGACCACTGTAACTCTCTCTCTCTCTCTCTGTTTCTAAATCGCATTTTGTTTTTAATTTGTTGTTTTTAAGTAGACTGTGATGTTTTTATCAGAAATGGGCCGTCACTTAAGCATACCCTTTTTTAGTGGACACGTGTCTCTTTACCAGTTGCATATTAGTTTCTTTGCATTTACAAAATACAAAATACCATCTAAATTTTTTCCCCCACAAATTAATGGAAAATGAGGTGGTTGGTGTAAATTTAAAATCGGTGAAATGTGGATTTTACTGAGAATTTTGTCCATACATATGCTTGAGTAGGGCAATTCCTAAGTGTGCAAAGCATATTTTAAGTACTTGCGTAAGTTCTATTTTATAGAATCACTTAAGTTTTTATAAATATACGCACTTATTTCATAAAAATTTAAGAAATGACAACTTATATATATTTATGAAAACTTACACGATTTTGTGAGATTATATACATTTGTGAAAACTTATCCAAGTACATATAGTATGTACTTTGCACACCCAAACGCTTCCCGCTTGAGTAATACTACAAATCCAGAAAAATTTAATCAGAAATTACCCAGAAACACCTATGTGTGATTCAAATACAATATACAATTTCTCCCTCATAGACTCCAATCTTGATCCAAATCTGGATGGTAACCAGGCTTACTGTATATACTTTTCTGAATGTTTTTCCTATTGTTTACACACAATTATATTTTCTTGATGTTAATTGTTTTGTAGTTAATAGCACTTTTTATTTGGTAATAGTTTTGGTTGATATGTTATGGTAATTGTAAAATCAGCTTTACAAATTTGGGCATGGACTAGATAGTGTTGAGGGTAATTTTCAAGCTGTGACTTTTGAGGTAACTGATTGATAGCTTCAAGAGTAGGGACATGGATGCAAAGAATCAAAACAATGTGGGAAAGTGTAAAAAAGAAAGAAATTTAAGTAGATGAAAAGAAAATGTACAAAATTTCCAAAATAGTAGGACACCTAGGCAAAAATCCTAACTTGAACAAAACATATGGTAGAGAGCTGATATATGAAAGCAGATAGGATAAAACATAACTACCAACTACCTTCTACTACTCTCTCTCTCTCTCTCTCTCCATATTATAATAATGGCAGAGTTCTTAAACCACTCCTTTAGCAAATTTACCTTCAATTCAATCAAAATAAACTCCAAGAGAGGCACTGAGATAATAAAGCTGCATTTGAGACCATTCCAATGTGTAGTAACTGAAGATAAATGGCGGGTTGTAGTTAAGAATGGCACAGATTCACTGGATATTTGCCGGGTTGTTAATGGAATGTGGCAGACTAGTGGTGGGTGGGGCAGAATTGAACGAGATAGTGCAGTCAATGCTATGCTTCAATATGCTGATTCTGGGCTCACTACTTTTGATATGGCTGATATATGTAAGATACCCCATATGATAGAAATTTGTTTGACATATAATCAATTTTGCTAGACAGGTTTGATTGCTTAATTAATTTCACAGATGAACATGGTTATGGCTGAATTCTGTTTAGCTGAGTTATTTTGATGGATACCCAGCTAACTTCTAGTCCATATTGTTCTTGAATGAGGAACTATATCTCAGTTTTGTCTTCCAACAACTTTTGAATCTTTACCACAAGATCAGTCTTGATAAATAAATGATTATTTATTTAATCATTTTATTGAATGATATTGTACAAAAGTGCCTATGGCTAATCTTTAGTGAGCTTTCTGTTAACTGCGTTGATTTTGCAGATGGACCTGCAGAAGATCTTTATGGCATCTTCATTAATCGAGTCCGTCGAGAGCGTCCACCAGAGTTCTTGGAGACTGTCAGAGGGTGAGTTATAAACATGCTTAATTTGATGTTAAAAATGTATTTATTTGGCTCTCTGTGGTTTTGAATGAGTCCATTACAAAGTCCCGGTTTTATCTGTATCTTGGCTTATGTGATTATGAAACAAAATAAAGTCGCTCATTATAACATGCATAATGCAGAGTATATAATGAGAAATAATAGTTCTGTTGGACTCTCCAAATTGTTTGTCTTATCTTGTCCTTTATATTTTGTGCTGCAGTCTTACCAAATGGGTTCCACCACCAGTTAAGATGACAAGTAGTTATGTCCGTCAAAACATCGACATATCACGGAAGAGAATGGACGTGCCATCCTTGGACATGCTTCAGTTCCATTGGTATTGAGTTTCTTCTTGCTCTTTTGATTATTATAGAGCTACTAGCTACAATAATTGTTCAGAGCGATATGTTAGTACATATATGCTCAAACCCCAGTGCCCAGTGCAGATAAGGTTCAAGCTGTGATTGGATTTTTTAACCATATATAGTCGCTGACTGGAATCTCTATTTGCTATGAAAGACAAATTCAGGAGGGAAAAGGGCAAAAAAAGAAAAAAGGAAAAATGATTGTATCAATGTCTATGAAGCATGTGTACTTCGAAAAACATGCTGTACCCGTACCGGGTACTTACCGGCGTATGGTACCTCGTATGGTACTTATGCATACATACCGGGTACACAAAATACGTACCTAAATTATTTCTTCTTAATTTTTGGCATATCGAGACGTAATTAGTACACACTCAAGCCGTACTGTACTTCAGTTGAAATAATATTTTCTTCTACTACAGAGATAAAACTCCTTTCACTAGACTTCTTTTTTATTTTTAGTTTTATGCTTAGCATGATTTTAAAATTAAATTGTGGTTTGTAAGTTATTTGATATATTGACATTTAATTTTGATTTATACCTTTACTTTTGACATTAAATGTCAATTATAGGTTGAATCTTAACAAATTAAACCATTTAATTAACTTTTGCATTACTCTAAATTAAAAATAAATATTTTTTTATAAGCGTATCAAGCCGTACTCGTACCGTACTTTTTAAAGATTTTACCGTATCGACGTACCCGTATCGTACTAGTACCAGTACTCGTACCCGTACCCGTGCTTCATAGATCAATGTTGTTGGCTGAGTTTTTTCTAGTGTGATAATGACGATGTACTATCGTGTCAATTATGTCTGCTTCATACAATGTAGAAGGGAAGTTGTTATTTGCCATCTTTAGGTTTTGAATTTATTTAATATAGATGATGTTGAGATTATAATATAAAGAACAAAGTTGCCTCTCTAATAGCTTAAAGTTTTGGATGAGTTGGTACTCAACAATTTAATATAATATTAGAGCAGGTGATAGATCTTGTGTTTGAACCTCACGGCCTACTCAATAATTAAAATACTTGCATGTGTTTGGCCCGCTAATGAAGGAAAGCCCAGCCACACATGAGGGGGCATGTTGTGAATATAATGTAAATAACAAAGTAGGCCCTCTCTCTAATATTTTAAGCTTTTAGATGAGTTTTAGTAGTCAACAATTTAATAAATGACAAATTGTGTGCACTAAAGTTGAGAGTAATTTCTTGGTACCATTTTCCCAATAAACTTAGCTTTTATACCAAATGAAGCCTTGATATCACATGGAATAATTTTCAATTTTTTCAGTCCACTTCAATTCTTGATTAGATTTTACTTGATTCAAAGAGTTCAATTAGTTCCCTTTAATGTCTAAAGAGTTGAAAAAAGTATCCAGCTCAAGTCAAAAGGGCCTTAAGCTACATGCTTTGGTTGCAGACAAAAATTCGTTTTTCCATGCTGACTTCAATAGTTTCTACTTGGAACAGGTGGGATTACTCTAATCGTGGCTATCTAGATGCACTAAAACACCTTACGGATCTCAAAGAAGAAGGTTGATTTTATTCAATTTCCTTTTAATCATCATGTAAAAGCCCAAATTTCTTGATTAGACTGGTTTACTTCGGTGGTTGGCATGCAGGTAAGATCAAGACTGTTGCGTTGACTAACTTTGACACGGAGAGATTGCAAATAATACTGGAGAATGGTATTCCAGTTGTTAGTAATCAGGTAACTAAACAACATTTATTTGTCATAAATATTTGTTGGATTCAGTATATAATGTACTCAATTGCTGAGGAATTGGTTTTTTGGGGGTTTCTTCAGGTGCAACATTCTCTTGTTGACATGCGCCCTCAACAGAAAATGGCAGAGCTGTGTCAGCTTACTGGAGTAAAACTCATAACGTCTGTCTCTGTGTGTGTGTGTGTGTGTGTGTGTGTGTGTAAGCCATCGTGGCATGCATGAATATGTTTCCGCATATCATTGATTGTGTGATATCTTGATTAGTCCTTTCATGAACTATTCCTTTAGTCGGGACTGCCAGTGCTACAAATATTCTATATCGTTGCTTCTCTTGAAATTAAAATCCACTCTGGCTTTTTAATTTTCTAGCTCTTATAAATGGGCAACTTGTACATTTACGTTATAGATACATTGGATTATTCCACCAGTTAAATATGTGTGTGTGTAAGATTTTAGAGTTGCCAATTTTATGTTCAAATTGGGGGTTCCATTTTGTAGTTTCTTGTAGACAATGCATTTTTTTGTTTAATCTATGTTGAGTTGAATTGATTTCAAGACAATTATGTTATTTCCCATCTAAATATGCAGGTATGGAACAGTAATGGGAGGATTGTTATCAGAGAAGTTCCTTGACACAAACTTAACTATTCCTTTTGCTGGTCCTCCATTAAACACTCCATCCCTTCAGAAGTACAAAAGGGTATGTATTCCCAAACACAATAATTATTTTATTTTGTAAATAAAGGAATTTTATGGGACTTGTGCATGAGAAAATCAGGAAGTCAATTTTAAGAATATGGTTCTACAAGGATTTATATACAAGGAAAAAAAAAAGAGGGCGTATTTTTAAAGCATTTCCTGTCAAGAAAAAGAGAAGCTTAAGTTGCAGTGAATCACAGCATGCTTGAATAATTTGCAGCATCTTGGATTTTATTTAATTTATTAATTAATGAAGCATTTCTAGATGAAAATTTCAAGCACGGTGCTTTTAATTAGCAAGGGAAGAGTCATAGAAAACGTGATTTTTCTTATTTGTAGCGACTAGTGATACATTTTATAAAATTGACTGTGGTTGGTAGATGGTTGATGCTTGGGGAGGATGGAGTCTGTTCCAAACTTTGCTTCAAACCCTTAAAAAAGTAGCTTCGAAACACGGGGTTTCAATTCCAGCAGTTGCTGTGAAATATGTTCTAGACCAGGTAAATTCATTTCCCCTCCTAAATCGAACGGTGGTTGACCTTTTTGAGTCTTGAATATTCAGTTTTTTACCTAATTTTGATTCATGATTTTGTGGGAATTGAATTGCAGCCAGCAGTGGCAGGATCAATGGTAGGTGTCAGGCTTGGCTTGTCGGAACATATCAAAGACTCGAGTGCTGTGTTTTCGCTTGTTCTTGATGAAGACGATGTAAGCAGCATCCAAGAAGTGCAGAAGAACGGGAAAGATCTGCTGAGAATAATTGGGGACTGTGGCGATGAATACAGACGTGCGTGAGGCCGACCTCTTGCTTGCACGGCCATCCCGTGTTAATTACAAATGTGAAGATAATGTTGTATTAGTATACAAATTTTGTAAATCATGTTAATTGTGAAATTCCATACATATCATAGGCCTGTTATGCGATTTATTTTACTGTAACCTAAAACCCCAAGTTTAAACTTATTGTTCAAACATATGATATTTTTGTATGTTCAGAGTCCCAAACCTACAATATTCTTTTGAGTACAGCTATATAAATAAAAAATTATTATATAATGATGTGATTCATTACGGACTATTTACTATAGAACAAAACACTATTGAGAATATATTTATTTATAATAATGACATTGTCACATTATTCTTGTAAATTTTTTTATATGAATAGAATTTCTTTACTCTTTTATTTCAAAAACACATAAATATCAATAGTTACGACAAATAATTAATTTTTATTTTTGACAATGATGACTTCATAATCTTTCAGATAAGTGAGTATGAGTGATCAATTGATGTTTTAATGAAGTTATTATTATTATTATTGATAATGTAGTTTGGTCAGGGTAGGATTGGGTCGGACTAATCCAAGCGCTCCACGAGTCGTCGTCTTCCTAAACATACCTGCAACGAGTCCAGTGGCAAGGTTCCGAAATGGGGTGGTTCCTTCTCACGGACCCTCTACCGATTAAGTTAAGTGGTATCGAATAACAGTCTAGAGAGAGAGAGATTTCTTCTTACCAACCACGTAAACTAGAGGCTTCCTTATATTGTTCATTAATCATTTTCTTGTCCACTCATACTGTCCCATTGGCCAAAAGCTTGCCGTTTGCTTGTTGTCGGCCATGGTGGTTTTCCCGCATATCAGAGCGAGAGGTCTTATTGCATTTAATGTTTTGACAGTGTCATTTAATGCATCGCGCATGGGCTCAATAACTCCCCAAAATCTTTGTTTGCCACGTGGCCAACTCCTTACCTGACACATGGCTAGTTGGTACCTGGGTCTAACCATTGTGAGTTCGTTATTGGGCTTACTGTTGGGCCTGTCTTGACGGGCTTCAGGTGAGTGACTGCTTAGGTAACCCAAGACAACCCTCTTTGTGTCGTGCCCATCAGTAGTCCCCCAATCTCAAGCGCAATTTTAGTTCAACGAAGGGAATAATAAATGTGGAAATAGTCCTCTAAGTCATAGGACGGAGGGGCAACTGACCGGGCAAAACAGTCGAGCAAAGATATCCGGCCAGTGGAGTGGTCGACCGGTGAGATGGGCGACTGACGGTGTTCGACCGGTGAGGTGGCTGATCGTCAAGGCGACTGACCGAGGGTGTCCGACTGGTGAGGTGGCTGACTATTAAGAAGGCCAACCGAGGTCGACCGAGTGATGACGCCGACCACGGAGCGAAGGGTTAAATGTACCGACAGGCGAGGGGCTCGAGGAGCAAGAAGGCACGTAGCGACGTAACGAAAGGCAAACAGTGGAACAACTTCGTCTGTCCGCGTGGATCAATTAAGGTCGTTGATGTCAATTTGAAATGATTACGAGGGCAAAAAGTGGTGATAGTGCTTGAATTCGGAAAGGCAAGAGGTATTAATTTGCAATGGCGCGTGAATACGAAAGGGCTAATGTATTAATTCATGTGTTGTTTGCTTTCCCTTCCCACTTTGGGCAAATTTTCAAGCTGGCGATTTTGAATTTTGATCCTTAGAACATAGGGAAACTGTGGGCTTTTGCATTTGTGCGTTTCACATATCTGGTTGCAAAAAACCAACGCATTCCAGATTTGAGCTCTTTCGTATCGTGGGATTCTCCTATCTTCCGCATTTCGAAGATCTTGACTCCCACAACTGAAGCAATCACCAGAAACTTGAGAGAGATGGCCCGAGAGAAAACTCTCGTCCTAAGAACTGGTGCACTAGGGGATGATGATGGGATTGCTTTGGTGAAGAAGTACAGGGTGGAGAAAATGGTGGAGAAAGGCACTGAAAGGCCTCCTCGCCTGATACCATGGAAAATGATCTCAACCACGCAACCGATTAGTCAAGTAGCCCCTGACCACTGGCATACGAAGGCCGACAAGTCGACGTTGATGATGGAGGACCTGGAGAGAATCCGAAGCAAGTATCAGATCACTAAGAACGTGGAGTTGAGGGCTTCAATGGTGGGGGAAAGGGCGTCGGATTCCAAACCCATGGAATTCACCCTCCACGAAGAGGCATTTGTTTGGGGGGTTGAGGTTACTGCTTCCCCAACTGGTTGTGGACTTGTTGAACTGGCTGGAGGTGGTGTCGAGGTAGTTGGTGCTGAATGCATGGAAGATACTAATGGCCAGCTCGATCTCCTGGCCACAGGCAACTGGAGGGCGACACATGATGGTTGACGAGTTCTTCTCGTGCTACAAGGCGTCAGGCCAACAAGAGACTTGGGTATCCCTGCAAGTGGTGCCAAGCAGAGGATTGGTGGCTGGGCTCCCTTCCTCTGTTAAGGGGTGGAGGACGAAGTGGTTTTTCGTTTCAAAAAATGGTAGGAGAAGGGCGAGAACGATCTAGAAAATACCCACCAGGTTAGTGGAGCCGAAGTTAAGCGTAGCGAAGGAGAGAAAAGTGAAGGAAGTGAAGCAATGGCGAGAGAAAGTGTCATGACCCGAACCCGCCCCCATGGGTTAAGGACATAACCGGCCAGTAATCATGAGATTACCTACGGCCTTAAACCAAATCAGATATGTTATAACAAAGTTAAGGGGCCAAACGGAAGCAATTTCAAACTTTTGTCCATAGAGCTGTGCTTACATGGCACGTCATAACAATCCATACATATACATGTTAATAACTCACATCAAAATATGTAATAACACAAAGTTTTATACATACAGGTTCATTCAAGTTTAAGTCAGCCAATCAAAACTATATACAACTATAATCCAAAGTTCTCGCCAACATGACAAAATGTAGCAAAATAGCAAAAGGGCGAAAAAAGTCTCGTGCATGAGACGTATGGGCCGACTCTTCAAATCCTTGACTGCTTCTCACAAACTTCATTGAGGCTGGGTTTGGACCTCCCTTGGCTCACCTACAGACACATGAATGAGCGTGAACGAAAGCCTAGTGAATAATATCAAATAAAGAAGATACACGAACAGTATTTAGAACGACTTGCACCAAACGGCCTTGGGCCCAATTCATATTTCTATCTAGTATATATATGTCAAGTCACTACGGTTCTAAACACATCAGACGCCCTTGGGCCTGATTCATTCATGTCAAACGGCCTTTGGCCCATCCATTCTTTCATTCATGTCGAACTGGCCTTTGGCCCAACCATTCTTTCATTCAGGTCAGACTGGCCTTTGGCCTAACCATTCTTTCATTCACGTCAGACTGGCCTTTGGCCCAACCATTCTTTTATTCATGTCAGGCTGGCCTTTGGCCCAACCATTCTTTCATTCACGTCAGACTGGCCTTTGGCCCAGTCAGACTGGCCTTTGCCCCAACCATTCTTTCATTCATGTCAGACTGGCCTTTGGCCCAACCATTCAAATTAACGAACTTATAAGACTTACATAGAGATAAGCAATTGGACAAATAACATACTCCAGATATCTTTATTAAGATATTACTCACAGTGATCTGCCGGTGGATTCACCCTGGAGCTCGACCCTACACATTACATAACACATATGGGTCACAATCAATTCAGTCCGTTCTTAACTCATACATTCCTCTTAGGCTTCTTTCTTATCCTTTTAATTTATTCATAATGCTCAATGCATGCCTAAGAGTGCTTTAGAAGTGAAAGAGAATGGAAAACGAAACATAGAACATCTTTACAAAGTTTCTGAAATAGGGGTCCCCGCTCGAGCGTGGACTTTCCCGCTCGAGCGGGCCCATTAGGTCTGCAAAAGTACTGGTTACCTCATTTTTACGCTCGAGCGTGAATTCGGATGCTCGATCTGAAAGTCTCACTACATGGCTCCCCGCTCGAGCTTGAATCTCCCCGCTCGAGCGGACATCCATGTCTGCAAAACTGCTAGGAGCTCGTATTTCCCGCTCGAGCGGCGCTTTCCCCCGCTCGAGCAGACATGCCAAATTCTGGAAAATCCAGAATTGTTCTTGAGGCTCAAACTTGATGTTCAAAGGCTTCAAAGTTCGAATTAAGGTACCAAAATAGGGAAACACATTATATATCATGAGCACACAAACAATATGAGGCCAGTTGTTCAAAATTATAGTTCAATCCTCAAAATTAATCACATTTCTTTTGTATAATCAAACACATGCATTCAAACTTCATATAAGTTCCACACCTTCAATAATCAAACATGCATGTCAATTTTTGACTTCATTTCTATTTCAAATCTTACAAATGACACTTATTATCATGAAACCCACAAAGATTATGCATGCATGTGAAGATTGGTGCCCAATTCTCCATGTTCAATATCATTCATGCTAGCTTATGCAATTACAAGCTCCAACATACAAATTCATGGCAATTTCTTACATGCATGTGTATATTGGCTCCCAATTCATCAAAGCTAACTCAATTCATGTTCTTGATCACCACTTAGTCTTCAATTCACAAAACCACAACTCAAACTCATGAGTTAAGGGTTGATTACTCACCTAGGAGCTTTAATCTTCCAAACTTATGCTTAATTCTTGAGTTGGTCTTCAAACTATCCAAGCTTCAAGATCAAACTTCAATTTCCTTCACCCTCTCTCTCTCTAGCCGACCCTTTCTCACTCTAAGGTGTAAAATCAGATTTTTGAGCTCCAAACAACCAAATAAGAGTGTAATTGGCCCTTTATATAAGCTCCCCTAATCACATTATTTTAATACTAATTAACTAAGCATTATTTCATCAGTTTAATCTATTTAATTTGATCCGAATCAATTTTCAATTAAATTTCACCGTAGGTTCTAAAAATTACGCCAATCACAATGGCGTAGTCAATTTCGGTTTCTGTGGCCGATAGGGCCTTCAATTTAAATTCTAAAGTAGATAATCAAACAGATTTTCCTACGGTGAACAGATAGAAATTCAAAACCACATATGTTCATACAAATGACACATAAAATCGTATCAAACACATAATCACAATCATAATTAAGATTAATTAGCACAATACGGGACATGGTTATCACAGAAAGAGAGGCTCAAGTAGGATAATCTAGTTAAGCCCTCTGCCCTCTTCACCACCAGTGTAAGCCCTAAACTGGCAGGGAGGACCCCACTTCAGAGAAGGTTAAGGCGAAGAGAGCGGCCCAAGAGGCTAATGACTATTGAGCGCTAATCATGGTAAAGAAACTAAAGGAACAGGAGTTGGGCCCAGCTCCTAAGCCATACATGCACGTGGTCGCCCGCCAACAACCCAAAGTGTTAGAGGAGCGGGACATAGAAACTATTGTGCCGGTGAAGGCACCGATTGATCAGATCAAGGAGAGGAGTAACGCTGAGATAGAGCAAGCGAAGAAGAAAAAGAGAAGTGTGGCTAGGGGCGGGGAGGAGGGAAAGAAGAGAAAGAGGGCCAAAGCTGTGCCAAGGGATGATCGAACATGGAAAGTGGAGATAGTGCAGGCAAGGCCAGTAACGGTCACTGAGGAAGGCAAAGCCGACCCCCGCATCGCAGAGTTTGTGGACCTGGATAAAGTGGAGGAGGGGAAAGCAGAAAAGCAAATGATTGGCCTGCCTGCGGCGAAGGAAACAAGTGATGCAAAGTAGTGGGTGGAGGAGGAGCGCCCAACCCCAGTGAGTACAAGTAGAGTGGAGGAGAGCTCCGCTTTCGATGTAGTGAGCACCGCTGCTCGCCATCTAAATGCAGTGGTTGGGCGCTCACTACCTGAAGTGAGCCAGCCAGCCAGCATCTTTCGTGACACCAGAGTTGCTACTGAATGCCAGTTGAGCATTATAGATGATGCGACCATTAGGGACATGTCTCGATTTGGGAAGGCTGACCTTATGAGGGCATTATGCTCGGTCCAAATGGAGTCGCTGACCTTGGCGGCCACTCTGCTGGGCAAATGAGTGATGGCGAAGATAGAGACTAAGCTGCTAAAGGACCAGTTATTGAAGGCGCGCGCTCAACTTGAAGTGGCTAGAATAGAGAGTGTCAAGTGACGAAAGGCGGCACGAAGTGCCTGTGCCAAAGGGCTGGTGAATGAACGACGTTTAAAAAGGATGAAAATGTAGTTTGTTTATTGTGTGTGCCCATTGAAAAATGAGGTATAAAGAAAGAATTAAGTGAAATGAAAAATGAAATGGATTTTGACAAATGGAACGTGTAGAATGTAAGGGCTCAAACTTGTAAGTAAAATGAACTAAGGCCCCAAGTAAAACTTAAAAGTGAATCAATAAATCACGTAACTGCATAAAAACTGTACTTGTGCCAAAAGCAGGGGTTTAATTTGTGAAGTCAATCGACTAGTACCATGTGTTGAACTCAGTTTAGAGGGGGTTGTATCGAACTTAGGCTGGTTGAGGACTTAAGGCTGAGGCTTGATTGAACTCAGTTTGGCTGAGGCCTTTATGCTTAATCTAGCTGAGGCTTGATTGAACTCAGTCTGGCTGAGGTCTTCATGCTTAATCTAGCTGAGGCTCAGTCTGGCTGAAACTTGATTGAACTGAGGCTGGCTGAGGTCTTCATGCTTAATCTGGCTGAGGCTCAGTCTGGCTGAAACTTGATTGAACTGAGGTTGGCTGAGGTCTTCATGCTCAATCTGACTGAGGCTTGATTGAACTCAAGCTAGCCGAGGTCTTCATGCTCAATCGGGCTGAGGTGTGATTAAACTCAGTTTGGCTGAGGTCTTCATGCTCAGTCTGGCTAAGGCGTCATTGAACTCAATTTGACTGAGGCGTAATTGAACTCAATCTTGCCGAGGTCTTCATGCTTAGTCTGGCTGAGGCTTGATTGAACTCAGGCTGGTTGAGGTCTTTATGCTCAGTTTGGCTGAGGCTTGATTGAACTCAGGCGAACATTCATGACATATACAACACAAATAACAGAGGTTGAATATCTTTTTCATTAATACGAAGTCCTGTAATGGTGAGCTTATACATTGTATTGAAAAGACAAAAATTTAACAAGTAGTCTGAGCTGACCAAGGTAGCAAAATAAACGTCATGAGAGAAAATGGGACTCCATTTTACTAAAAATACCACTTCAAATGCTTAGCATTCCACGGGTGGAGGAGGTCTCTGCCTTCCAAATCTTGTAAGTGGTAAGTGCCTTGGCGTGGCCTAGATTTAACAATGTAAGGCCCCTTCTATTTAGCGGCTAGTTGCCTTTGGTCGGGTTTTTGGTGGCCAAAGTTGCCGCTCAAAGAGTAAGATTTCCTATAATGAACTCTCTGGGTTTGACTTTACTGTTATAATGTTTCCTCATCCTCTGTTGATATGAGGCTACTCTAACAGCGGCTGACTCTTGTAGTTCTTCAATTAGGTCCAGCTCGACCCGTTGTAGTTCTTCGTTTAGTTCTGAGTTTGGGTGCACTACCTAGGGGGTCGGCAGGCCGATCTCCATGGGGATAACCGCCTTAGCGTCTTATGTTAGGCGGAAAGCCGTCTCCCTAGTGGGAGTTCTTGTTGTCTCTGATAGGTCTAGAGTACGTTTGGTAGCTCCTTCGCCCAGAGTCCCTTAGTGGCCTCCAACTTGGTCTTGATAATCTTTAACAGAGACTGGTTGATGACTTTGACATGCCCATTAGCTTGGGGATGGCCTGGAGAGGAAAAACATGTCCTGATGTTGAGCTCCTCGCATAATTTCCTGAATTTGGCATTGTCAAACTGTTTGCCATTATCAAACACAATGGTTTGAGGGATCCCGAATTGGCAGACTATTAATTGCCAGATAAACTTTGTGGCATTTCGTTCAGTGATCTTAGCAAAAGGCTCTACTTCCACCCATTTAGTGAAGTAGTCAATGGCAACCATAGCAAGCTTGACTTGGCCTTTGCCAATGGACAAGGGACCGATTAGGTCGATGCCCCACTTGGCAAAAGGATAGGGACTACTGAGTGTGATCAGTTCTGTTGGAAGGGCATGAGGGATATTGGCGAAGCATTGGCATTTGTCACATTTGAACACAAAATCACTTGCGTCTTAACTGAGCGTGGGCCAAAAGTAGCCCGTGCAGAGAATTTATGGGCCAAAGACCATCTCCCTGAATGAGTTCCACAAACTGCTTCATGTATTTCTCTCATCACATATAGCTTGATTAGCATTTAGACACCTGAGGTATGGTCGTGAGAATCCCCGTTTGTACAAGATGCTGTCAATGATGACATAATTAGACGACCGAGCCCTAACTTTGTTGGCTTCTGGCTTATTTTTTGGTAACACTCCCTGCTCTAAGAACAGGATAATGTCTTGGGCCCATGGAATAGGCTCGTTTTAGAGCAAGTAGACCTCTTGTTGATCTGGTGAAACTATTGGGTGGGTCAGGTATGCGATTCGGACATCGTGACTGAGATCTGACTGGTCTGCCAAGGCTAACTGGGCCATTTCGTCTAGTTGGGAGTTCTCTGATCTGGGGATATGCTTGCTGTGGAAACTGTTAAAGAGGCCGGTGAGGGGAAGAACGATATCCTTGTATGATCGCATTGTTTCCTCCTTTGCGTCGAACTCTCCGGCTATCTACCCGATAACCAATCGGGAATCACTGGACACTTAGAGATGGTTTACCCTAATGTCTTTTACCAGTCGAAGACTTGCTATTAGGGCCTCATACTCAGCCTCGTTATTACTCGCGTCAAACAGGAATCGGATGGCACACTTGAAGTACTCACCCTCTAGGGTGGTGAGGATTAAGCTAGCTCCACTACCTTCTTTTTTGTATGAATTGTCAACGCTAAGAGTACAGGAGTGGGGGTCAACCACCTCGAGAATGACGTGTGTCGGTAGAGGAAGTACGTCTGGGGTGAGATTGGTGAACTCCAGGGTAAAGTCTATAACAATTTGGCCTTTGATAGATGTTCAGGTCGGTAAGAGATCTCATACTGGCTTAATTCAACAAACCATGACATGAGCCTTCCTGACGACTCTGGTTGTTGCATAACTTTTTTCAAAGGTTAGTCAGTGAGGACCACGATGGAATGGGCTTGAAAATAGGGTCAGAGGCATCTGGAGGCGATGACCAAAGCTAGAGTCATCTTCTCTAATAAGGGATAGTTCTGTTCTGCCCCTAAAGTGCTCGACTGATGTAGTAAACCGAGCATTAGACTAAGTCTTCCTCTCTGATTAGGGCAGCACTGACCGTAGTATTGGAAACAGCTAAGTAAAGGAAAAGGGTCTTCCCTAGAATTGCTTGAGAGAGGAGAGAGGAGAGAAGAGTTGGCCATGCACTGTTTCAGTTGTTGGAATGCCTCCTCGGACTCAGTGTTGTAGTCGAAAGCCTTCATAAGCACCTTGAAGAATGGAAGACAATTGTCGGTTGCCCTTGAAAAGAAACGATTGAGGGCAGCTACTCTGCCAGTGAACCGCTGAACCTCTTTTACAGTTCTGGGAGACTGCATTTCTATTAAGACCTTGATCTTTTCTAGATTGGCCTCAATGCCCCTGTGGCTAACCATGAACCCTAAGAACTTACTAGACCTGACGCCAAAAGCACACTTCTCTGGATTTAGCTTCATTTTGTACTTGCGCAAGGCCTGGAAAGTTTTCCACAGGTCTATTAAGTGATCTGAGGAGAGTTTGCTTTTGACAAATACGTCATCAACACAAACCTCCATATACCTACCTATCTGGTTTTTGAAAATGGCATTAACCAGTCGTTGGTAAGTGGCCATCGCATTCTTCAAACCGAATGGCATCACACAGTAATGATAAGTCCCCCTATCAATAATGAAAGATGTGTGCTCCTAATCAGCTTTATGCATTAAGATCTGGTTATAGCCTAAAAACGCATCCATGAAACTAAGCATTTGGTGGCCTGCTGTTACATCGACCAATAGATCTATCATGAGTAGTGGATAACTATCTTTGGGACAAGCTCGGTTGAGGTCGAAGTAGTCGACACAAAGTATCCATTTGCTATTACTTTTGCAAACCAAGACCACATTGGATAACCACTTGGGATAGTCCATATTTTTTATGAATTGGGCCTTCAACAGCTTATTTACCTCTATGGCGATGAGATTATTACGTTCTGGATGGAAAATGCGCTGCTTTTTACGAAATGGTCGAAACTGGGGCTTAATGCTGAGGTGATGAGTAATAAAAGAAGGATCGATATCTGGCTTGTCCGAATGAGTCCAAGAAAAGACATTATTATGCTCAGTTAGGAGAGCTATAAGGTCGGCCTTGGCCTAAGATGACAGTTGGCTGCCAATCTTAGCCATTTTCGTTGGGTCGGTAGAATTAATGGGTACTTCCACTAGTTCCCCCCGGATTAGTTCCTCTTCGTCTCTTACGTCAAGGCCTTTAATGATCATAGCCTCCTTCATCTTCACATCTCTTAATGAAGTGACGTAACATTCTCTAGCTACGGTCTGCTCGCCCTTTATGATGTCGACCCCATGATCCGTCAAAAATTTTACGGCTAGATGGTAGGTGGATGTCACAGCTTAGAAAGCATTAAGGGTTCTATGTCCAAGTATGACATTGTAAGCGGAGGGGCAGTCGACTACCAGGAAAGTGAGGATCTTCGTGGTTTTCCTTGGGAATTCACCAATAGTGATTAGAAGATCGACAGATCCTATGGAGGTTACCTAATCTCCTGTGAAACCGACTAAAGGAGTTTGAAGAGGTAATAACTTTTCCTCGCCAATTTTGAGCTGCTTGAATGCGTTAAGGAAGATAATGTCCAATGAGCTGCCATTGTCGATGAGCACACGTCTCACTTTGTAGTTAGAGATGAGAGAGAAAATGACTAAATGGTCATCGTGGGGATACTGAATTCCCACACAATCTGCATCCGTGAAAGTGATCAGCTTCGACCACTGTTTGGGTTACTTCAGAAGTCGGTCAATCATTGTCATTTCTTTGTTTGACCCTTACTTGATCCTGCGGAGCTCGGCTCACTGTGCCGACTGCGATGGTCCGCCGTACGCTAGGGCGTTCGCAATGACCCTAATTTCTTCCACTGGGGGAGCGGGTCAGCCTGGAGATCGGGGTTGTTGTTGGGCTCTATCATCATTCCGTCGTGGTTGATCGGCTTGCCTTAGCAGAGTATGTCTGTCATTTTGCCTCGGAGGATCGGCCCTTGCTCTTTGGTGGGGTCGAGTTGTGATGAACTGAGCCAAACGTCCCTGACGGATCAGATCTTTAACCTGATCCTTAAGATTGATGCACTCCTCAGTGTCATGGTCGTGGTCGCGATGAAAGCGAAAATATATGGACTGATCCCGATAGATGGAGGGAGACTTGGAAAGTTTGGGCCATTTTAAATTGTAGTCTTGTTGGATTTGGTTAAGGACCTACTCCATATGTGAGTTAAGAGGGGTATACTGCTCGAAATGACCAGATAGTTGGGAAGGAGCTGATCGATCGGAGCATGGGGGCCGGTCAATATATTGGGTAGGTCGGTGGGTGTATTGGGTTGTGGGGGTTTGAGCGTAGAATCTTGGTGGGCTGCCAAAGAGTCCTCAACATTAATGTATTTCTGGCCTTTGGCAAGAAGGATGGCCATGGTTATTGGAGGGTTTTTAAAGAGGGAGAAGAGGAAATTTGTGGGCGTAGCCCGACCATGAAGGCTGTTAAAATGACCTTGTCATCATTCTTCTTGACCTGCAAAGCTTCCCAATTAAAGCGAGTGACAAAGCTGCGTAAGTCTCCCTTTCCGTTTGTCGAAATCAGTAGCTGTGTCACCAAACATCGTTGACGCTGAGCGCCAATGAAATAGCTTAGGAAGGAGTCCCTTAGCTAATGGAAAGTAATGGTAGAGTCTGGCTTGAGTTGACTAAACCACAATCGTGCCGACCCCTTGAGTGTCATAGGGAAAGCGCAACGCGTGATTTCGTTAGGGAAAGCATGGAGGATCATGAGTATCCTGTAAGCTTCCAAGTGGTCGACCGGATTAGTTGTGCCATCAAAGGTGTCGATCGATGGCATTTTAAACTTAGGGGGTAGAGGTTTATCCTTGATAGAAACAGCAAAGGGGGAGTTGGCGGTCGTGGAAGGTTTGTTCTGTATGTTCTGTATGACCTTCTAAAGTTGGAGCTTCACGGCTCCCAGCTCCGCGTCCCAAATGCGAACATTGTCTTCTTAGGAAGAAAATGGGGGTTGAACACTACTAGCCTCACCTTCATGGATAGGAGCGTGGTGTGGTGGATGGCAGTTATAAAAGGGTTGAGGTTCATCCTGATGAAGTTGCGAGCCCTGAGGAGGGGGGTGTAGGCCCTCCAAGTTTGACAGGTGAGCTTGTGGGGCGAAATGTGGGACAAGAGGTCCTTGAGAAACATGCGGTTGGTATGGGTGGTGGTTTAGGGTATGTTCCTAGTTTGGAGGAATGTCTTGTGGCAGCAGAAGGGGAGGAATAGGGAGATCACGCTAGAGCAAAGCATTGATCAGGGTTTAGTTTTGCTTAGCCAAACGGTTGATGCTGTTGGCGAGTTCTGTAAAATATGAAGTTGGATTGTTTGGGTTGGATGACTCAGCTCGAGGGTTGCCAGTATCGTGTTGCGAAGCCATAGATCTCTTCGTAACCATTCACTTTGACGTAAAAGTGGGTGATGGGGGAAATGCCTCCGACGATAATGAACATAACTATCGACTGTAGAATTCCCACAGACGGCGTTAACTGATAATGCAGTTTGGTCGGGGTAGGACTGGGTCGGACTGATCCAGGCGCTCCACGGGTCATCTCTGCTCCGTCTTCCTAGACACACCTGTAACGAGTCCAATGGGAAGGTTCTGAAATAGGGTGGTTCCTTCCCGTGGACCCTTCGACGATTAAGTTAGGTGGTATTGAATAACAGTCTAGAGAGAGAGAGAGAGAGAGAGAGAGAGAGAGAGATTTCTTCTTACCAACCACGTAAACTAGAGGCTTCCTTATGTTGTTCATTAATCATTTCCTTGTCCATTCATGCTGTTTTATTGGCCGAAAGCCTGCCGTTTGCTTGCCTCAACCATGGTAGTTTGTTGCATTTAATGTTTTGACAGCCTCATTTAATACTTTGCGTGTGGACTAAATAACTTTCCTAAATCTTTGTCTGCCACGTGCCAACTCCCCGCCTAACACATGGCTAGCTGGTACCTGGGCCTGACCATTGTGAGTTCTTTACTGAACTTAGTGTTGGGCTTGTCTTGACGAGCTTCAGGTGAGTGATTGTTTGGGTAACCCAAGACAGTCCCCCTTGGGCTGTGCCCATCAATTATTATTTTTGATAACTTGATATCTAGCCCACTAGACCAACTAATTTAGGATAAATCTTTCCATTGAAGTCAATCTTTTTTCTCACTTTTTTTTTTTTTTTTTTTTCTTGTTTATCTCACTTATTTACAAAAGGGATGATGTGCACTATTTGACAATTGTTATTATTATTATTATTATTATTATTATTATTATTATTATTGTGGTTAAAATGGACCAAAAAGAAATAACTTCTTTGCTAACATAATATTTCGAAGACAAAGTTAAAAAATTAAAAGAAAAAAAAAAAAAAATTATACTAACCTTCTCCAAACTTTAATAAAATTACAAAGACCTCTATGAGGTCAGTGTAATTTGTCTTGTGTGATGAAGACCCAAAAGACAAAGAATTCATATTGGGCCATTGAGAGTACCTTGTTTGCCAACTTATCTATTATCATCTGTGCCATTTATTCATACAATGGTTAAGATATTGTAACCCTGCAGCCAAACAATATATTCAAGTAGACTCTTCTTTTTTGCTACATTCCTCAATTTTAGCTTCAGCCCTCACTTACTCACCTATTTCTATAATCATACCCCGCTCTCTCTCTATATTTATACATATATCATTTGTGGTGATAGATTGGCTAGTCTTCACATTTTGTTGTTTAAACCTGTAATTGTAGAACTTTGATCGGGCATTGAATTCAATATTAAGGGTGTATAATCAAAGCAACGCAAAGCAATCATGGATGGTACGTGAAACCTACTTACATACATACATGGCTTTCTATTACATGTATTTGAATTTTGAATTTCCGTACTTTGATCTTCTTTATTGAAATTTGCATTGATTTTTGTTTGCTCTCAGTTGTCAATGACCAAAAGAGACTAGTTCAAAAAATGCTAACTAAATAAACACCCTTATTTGAAACCCTTGGTTTGAACTTTGAAGCTCTATTATATTCAAAACATTTTATAGTAGTGAATAAGAACAACTCTTTTCTAGAGACAATGTTTTTTTATTTACTTGGGTTAGGTTTTTTGGAAGCTAGCAACTATTGTGATTGTTTAAATGGTATATAGCTATAGAAGTGATACATAATAGGATGATCAAACTTCGTTGATATAATTACAAATTTGGATGGACGTCTTAGCAAATAATTAGAAATTTTGATGGATGTCTTAGCGTATATAAGAAAGAAATGTTCTAAGGACATGGGAATTGTGGAGAAACTCTTGTTGCTAATGCTTTGATAATGTATTCCCTTCCAAATCACCTATCGAAGTGTGGAGTGGACATGGGATATTAAATTCAACATTTTAAGTTCCTTTATTATTATGTGTGTTGTGTATTATATGAAGAAAAGAATAAAGTTGGCCCTCTTGGAGGACCGAAGGTTGAGTACATTTACACACACACACACACATATATATTGATTTATGGCTCCTCAAATCAATATGTGAGCTTTGACATGTATTTTGCTTATTGCTTAAATTTTTTAAAATCTTCTTGAAACTGTGGTTTCCCATCAGTCAATATGAATTGTTGGTACAAATTTGGAATCGAAAGGTCCTAGTATATTATTTTCCCCCATTTTTCTACCATCAGTTAAAATCAAATTATTTCATGGACATGTGGCTTGAGCTTGTGCCTTAAAGCTTACATGTCAATTCTTTTAGATCCTAGGCCTCACATCATACCTTTGTGTTTTGGAGCTCTAGTGAGTATCTTGTAGGTTACTTGATGCAACAAAGCTTTAAAACTAGGAAAGAATTATACTTACGAGTTTTTCCTTCCCATGGATTTTAGTTGATTCACAACCAATGATGGAGGAAACTATTTTGATCAGCGATGATCTTATGATGGGGCCCCCATCACCACTCATTCCGCCAAAAATTGCTTCTCATGTACTCGAAGGTGTTGATTTGTGTGATGGGATATTGAGGAACCTATTTTTGTGTAAGTTCTGCCTTTTTCCTTCCCTTCTCCTTCTGTTCTTGTTCTCTCGTGCGTGAAGTTTTGTAGTTCTTTAAAAATTATTTTTTAGTTGTCTCTTTTGGTTGTGTTATAGGCTTGCGAATCAATGATATTAAGCCATTTTGTCAGAAGGAGATTCCTCTATATCGACAGTGTGCAAAGAAAATGGTGAGATAATAATTGATTTTATTTTCTATTTTTCTTTTTGGTTGCGATGTCAATATATTGTAACTGGAGGTCTCTTCATTCTATTGCATTTTATCATCTGTCTAATTCAAAAATTTTGACTGACTTTAGGATAAGGAACTAGGGGAACGACTTCAAGATAGTGAGCGCAAATTGGGGTCATCTATGCCTTTAGATGAAGCAAATGAAAGAGCAGCTCAACTGCAATCAGAAATCACATCATTGGATAGGTATTTAGTATCTATAAGCAAGCATGAAATGATATAATCATGTAGCTTGAAGTGTTTTCGAATTATGAAAGTTTTTAAAGGTGGCAATAAAATGTTATTCCAACATATGCTACGTGTTGCAGACTGTTTTTTCCTCCCTTTCGTCTATTTTTGCAATTTTGTTGTTCTTACAATGGACATAAAATCTACCCACCATGCGACTCTTAAAAAAAAATAAAAAATAAAAAATAAAAAATAAATTGAAAAAAAAGAAAGAAAGAAAGAAAGAGTGAACAAAAGAAAGAAAACAAAAACAAAAATAGAAGAATTTTAGTTCATGTTCACAATCTTCCTTTCCTTGGTTCTAGGACCAGCTTTTTTAAAGATTTGGCTCTAAAACCGACAAATGCAAGAGACTTTTTCTGTTTATCTTTGACATATTCCTTTTTCTTTTTATTTAATTTCTAAAAAAAAAAAATAATTGTCGAAGCCTTTGAGATTGGCTGTAGAATTAATTGATTACGGTGATTATGTTTTTTTTCTAAATTGTAGGCACTTAATTCTGGCCAATGGAATTGAATGCATGGATGGATTTCACCAGAGATGGAGTTTACATGGTCACCAGTAATTTTTACACATACTTGTATTTTGATCAAGCACGCTTTTGTTTTTCTTTTCAATGTTCTAGGTGGTCTACTTCTAGATTCATTTTGACCATTCACTTTACAGGTTGCTAGTTCAATTAGTCAAACGGGGAGGGGGGAAATCTTAACCAGTTGCCTTGGTTAAATATTTCCAAGATGCTGTAGATATCCAATTTTTGACCGCCCTTAAGACTTAGGTACCACTGATTGCTTACTTGATGGTGAAGGCTATGTTATGCAGATGTTCGATTTCTTCGGCAAGAGGAGCTCCAAATCCCAACCTCACACCTCATTTTTGGACCAAAACAATTTTTACCAAAATGATTTTAGACTTTAAAATCCTCTCTTTCAAAATATTTTTGAAAAAGTTTCTACGATGATCCAAGGCTTGCATTTCGTTAAATATTGCGCTTTTCGGTAAACTGAGCAAGGACAAAGTGGGAATAAATTAAAGAGAGGTGAAATATTTGAAAAAAAATATTTAAAACATCTTTTTTAGAGGTTTGGAGTTGAAGAAAATTCGAGGAGAGGGAAGAAACCAAGTTGGAGAAGAAGTTGGGCATGAATCCGGTTAGAATCAAAACTGAGCAGTCTTCACTAAAAGAGGCATATCTTTTTGCATACTTGGAATTTTGATGTGAGGCTGCCACCATTAGAAAGAAGACTTTCGGGGCTCCAATGTAGACTCAAGAATGATCTGCAAAGGAGTCCATATGAAGGAGATATGCCTGTTTGAAGTCGGGTCAGAAACCAGTTTTTGCTTGTCGGCCACCAGTGAAGCTTGTCGGCCATGTGTCGGCCAGAGGTGCATTTTTTCTGCCACCAGTGATGGCCGATGGCCACTAGTGATGGCCGTCGGCCACCAATGATTGCCGGTCGGCCACAGGTGTCAACAAAGCTCAGATTTTGCAGATATTTTCCTCCAGTTGTCTCCCAAAAGCTCCAGCTGTCTGTTTTGTAAATATTTTCGACCAAGGCTCATATATTTCTATATATACTTGACATATCTCTCAAACTGGAAGGCTATAGATTTTTGGGAGCCTCTCTCTCTACAATCCTCTCTCTCTAAACTTCTCTCTCTCTTGCCCTTTTGTGCATACAAGTAGAGATACACTTCTAGTTTGCCTATCAATCCTTAACCAAAGTTACTTATCTTTGGGCTGAGGTTACTTGAGGCCCTCTTTGAGCTCTAGAAGGTGATTTTAACTTGAATTTGGCTTGAATTGTTGCCTAAATTGTGTCTTCCCTTCAAGAGGTATAACCTTTACCCTTTAAGCTTGTTTTTCATATTTGTTTTGCCATCTTTTCAAATTGTTTTTGGACTTTTTTGGCCTGGTTTTGAACTGAAAAAATCTCTATTTTTCAGTCCTAAAAGTGGTGGTTTGAGCCTTTGTGAGTTAGGGGATTGTCTCTCTTTTTTGGCTCCTTAGCTTGTTAAACTTTTTGCACCATTTCTCATCATCTTCAAATCAAACTTTTGGGCCTTTTTACCACTGAAACTCAGAGGTTTTTCAATGACAAAAACCTTTTTTTGAAGTCCAAAATTGGAGGGGTTAGCCTCCCCTCCTTATGCCTTGTTTGCATGCCTAGATAGCTCTATGTGTTAGCCTATTTTTCTAGCATTTTGTAGCTTAATCTCAGCATGTTTTTGCCTCTGAAATAGTCTATTTTGGCTCTCTTTTGGGCTGGTTAGTTCAGTTGAGGCTTGTATTGTATGGTTGTAGTGCAATTTCCTTCACTAGTTTGATGTTTTAATGCTTAGATCATCATCCTTTTGAGTTGAAAGTATGTTTTAGTGTTATTTTGCACTCCATTTCAGCACTGAAATCTCTGCAATCTCCCTTTGTTCTTCACCTTTTTTGTTTGCTTTGAAAGTGGTTTTAAACCACTTGTTTGCTTAAGTATGAAATTGAGACATTCATGCTTAATGGTTTAATCCTTTCGGGGGTTCATTATCAATGGCATGAGGTCTCTTTCATGACCAAGGCACTTGTGGCTTAAGCTCACTTTCCATTAGAGGACACTCATTTTTGGACTAATCAATTAAAGAATGGATTGGTAATCTAAAATGAGTAAACAAAAATGGACAAGTAAAAGAGGCAAGATTAAGCATCTTTTGTGTTACATCGCATGTGTTCGGATCGGACCTTAATTCGAACACAAGGAAAATGGGACATTTCATACTCAAAGTGATGAAATATGCCATTTTCCTTGGTGACCATCACCCTTTATCATGCATGATAGGGTGGTGGTTGTTTTGGTCTTGTTTGTGCACTCATTAAGCTTGTACAAGCTTGGTTCCTTAGCCATCATGCATGGAAAATGCTTGGTTGATGGTTTGAGGACCAAAAGCTATGCTCCTTTGAGCTTATGCGATGATACGGAGGGTAGCAGTACATACACTACTTGAGAATACACTGCTTTGCCTCTGTTTGCTCTCTGTTGTAGCAAAAGTAGAAGTTTTGGAAAGGGGTAGCTGACCGGCCACCAGTAGTAGCCGACTGGTCATCAATAAAGAAAGTTGCTCAGTGTGTTCCTGAGGTGGAGCAGAGGCATTTTGGGAGTTGGCAACACTATTGGTGTTCAAATATGTGCAAACAGAGGCGTTCAATGGCAATGTGGTGGCATTTTCGGGTGGAAGCCAACCGAGCATGCTTGTGTCCCTCTCCCCGAGGCCATTTATTCGCTTTATTCATGCAAATGTTGTAACTATTTATTAGCTTAGAACAAGTTAGTTAATTCGCTTTGTTTTGTAATATTTAATTAGCTTAGAATAAGTCAGTTAATTAGTTTCGTTTTGTAATAGTTAGCTTAATTAGCGTAGCTAGTTAGCTTATTTATTCGGACCCTCCTTCGTGAGGGCGTAATATTGTAATAAGTGTGCATGCATGTGTGTATGTCTTCCAACCCCACGCCTTTCTTCCTTTTATTTACCTGCTTTGATGGTCAGATTAGGGATCATGTTTCAATTAGCATATCGCATGCTTGCATCCATTCATTTGTCTTGTATATACCAAGGCTCGGCGCATCATTCAAACTGCATCGCAATTGCAATATCTTCTTTGAATACGTGTTTATCGCATGTTGTTCAAATCGATTCATATGCCATATAGTAGCCAAGCCTATTAATTGCATATCGCATGTGTTACATTAGACACTCAACATAGTTAGGATCATGCATTTGTCTAACTAGTTTCCTGTTTTGGCTTGGAGTACTCAGAGAGTTTTTATGCTTTAGCATACTTGCATGAGTGTGATTGCCATATTGCCATGTTTTGCATGCTTTCCATGAGGCTATGTGCTTAAATGCTAAACTGTTTGAATGCCTGTGGATGGAGGCTTGTTGTTTGAATTGTAACAATTCAACAAATGTATGTTTTAAGCCCACTTTGTTGTAGCAAAATCATGTTTTAAGTTCACTATGTTTGGTGGCAAATCTGCATATTTAAGCCCACTTGAGCGTGGCAAATTCAAACCATTTTCGAAAACAAACATGAGTTGAATTGTTCTAAGTCTTGCGACTAGTCTATACTTGCTTGTGTGCGTCCCATAGTAAAGCTAGTTTAATAACCGAAACAAGAATACATAATGTTTATAAAAGAACATATCATGATTAGTAGAGGCCGATCTTTGATTGGGCAAGCGGGGGTGCTCATTTCAGGACCTTCCCCTCTCGTACCCAAGTTCCCGAGCCGAGGCAACTTTGGTGATGATGGACACGTGGCCTTTGGCACGAGTCAAGGTTTCCTAAATTTCCCCAAAAACAAAATATTTAGGTGGCGACTCTGTATCTGACAAAGCAGGCCAATTTTGGCATTATTTGATTTAAAATTGATTTTCCAAAATGGTTTGCCGGATTTGGACTCTTTGGTGATTATCAGTTTCACATTGCACTTTGTGAGATTAGATTCAGAACCGCAGGAGTCCGAACTGTGAGGCCTTCTTTTCAAACCCTTTCCGAAAGGCGGGGCGCGGAAAAAGGCAAATCCACAGATGCATGAAACTTGATATTCTATTTCCATTAAATACATATGGAAAAGTATTAGAAGTCAACCGGTTTATCACTGCATAACAATGGAAAGAAGAAAAAGAGAAAAGCAACAATTATTTATTCTTATTTTTTGCACTAGTTAGGATGTTGTTAGGTTAGCACAACCTAGCAGTCAACGCTTCTCCATAAGCACGAACTCTGAACCTCCCTCTAGAAATCTAAAGTACAACCACTTGAGCTACATTGAGAAAAATAACAATTGGATGTATATATTTTTGTATATGAATGGCAGTGGTAATGTCACGACCCGAACCCGCCCTTATAGGTTTAGGATCGTAACTGGCTAGTAATCCCAGATTGTCTGGCCTCAAAGACAGAATTAATAGAATTTATAATACAATACACGGGGCCACAAGCAGAAGCAGAATATAAAAAATTTGTCCATTGAGCTGTGCATACATGCAAATGACAAAACATACATGTTATATCTCACATCATACCATAATATATACAAACATTCATCTTGTATAACACAACAAACTGTACAAAACCAAAGCTTTTCAAGCTCGGTTCAAAATAATAATAAAAAAACTAAAGCCTCGATGTTGAGGCATAACATGGGTAGCTTCACAAAAGGCTGACTACAAAGCAAGCTCTAATGTTGGACTTCTTGATGCTCAACTACATACATATATATAAATGGAGTGAACTGGAAGCCCAATGAGTAACTTCAATGTAAAAGGGTTAAATGAATGAGTCTCATAATTTATCAAAGTAATTCAAAGGGTTCTTGTCATAATTGATGCTTGTTTCGAAAACATGTGATAGCAAATACGGTTATTACCAAACCTTTCATAATAATCACATTGCGAAGTGCCCGAACGCCTTATGTTACTTATCGAAAAAACCATACGGAACATTCATATTGAATGAGTTTATTTGGAACACCTACCTATATTAGTGACTCGTACGGAACATCACATTTGATGACTTATGCAGAACATCATTCAGATGACTTATACAAAACATCACATTGATAGCTCATACAGAACATCACATCTAATGGCTTATATAGAATGCAGAACATCATACTTGATGGCTTATATAGAACATCACATTGATGACTTATACTTGATAAGCTCATACAGAACATCTTATATGTGTAAATTCCATACAGAACGATTATCATCGAAGTCATACAGAAAAATCATCAAGATCGACATCATATAGAACGTTGACAACGAATCATTAACTTTTACAGAATGTCACTTGCGGATCATAGATGAAATAGTGGTTACCAAATGGTCAAAGCACATTTTCATATCGTTCAAAGGAAACTCATTTATACTTAGCAAATCACATTTTCGGAAAGCTTATCTCATTTCACACAATTCGGAGGTTTCGAGGATAGCTTAGTGTCTCAAAGTACTTGTTCAAAAATCTTGAATCATATCTCATCACTTATACAAAGTGTAGGTTTCATAATTCATTGCATAATAAAACTACTTTCAAAGTAATTCATAATAAAATACTGTAGACGCGCCCGTGGGCTTTGCTACTACAGTTCGGACTCAAATGTCACGGTTCTGAATCTAATCCCGCAAAGTGCAATGCGAGACCGATAAATCACCAAAGAGTCCAAATTCGGCAAATCGTTTTGGAAAACTGATTTTTAAGAAAGAAGTGCCAAACATGGACTACTTTGCCAGATACAGAGTCACCACCTAAATATTTATTTTGGAGGAATTTAGGAAACCCTGACTCGTTGCCTAAGGCCACGTGTCCGTCATCACCAAAGTTGCCTCAGCTCGGGAACTTGGGTACGATTGGGGAAGGTCATCTATGAGCACCCCCGCTCGCTCGATCAAAGATCGGCCTGTACTAAGCTTGGTATCTAGTTTTTGAAAACCCATGTGTTCTTATTCTGGTTATTAGCCTAGAATTACTATGTGATGCGCACAACACACAAGTATAGACTAGATCGCCTAAGTTGGAACAAAACATTTCATGTTTGTTTATTTGAAAATGGTTTGATGGTGCTACTCGCAAGTAGGCTAAGACGTGGGTTTGCCACCCTCAAGTGGGCTTAGAAAACATGATTTTGCCACCCTCAAGTGGGCTTAAAACTCACATTTCAATAAATTGTTTCAATTCAAGTAATCTAACCTTCACCCACCGGCATTCAGGCAGTTATATCATATAAGCAATTAGCCTCATGGCAAGCATGCTGTCATGTTAAAACTCATACTCATGCAAGATGCTAAAGCATAGACACTTACAGTGTACTCCGAGCCAAAACAAAGAAACTAGTTAGAAATCATGCATAATCCTAGTTCATGTTAAAATGGCTAATGCAACACATGTAAAATGCAACTAGAATAGGCTTGGCTATTCTAAGATGGCATATGAGATGCGACAATTCGATACATGTATTCAAGTAGGAATTGAAATACAATGCAGTTAGTATGATGCGCCGAGCTTGGTGCATGCAATACAGATGAATGGTGCAAACATGTATAGCATAAGGTATGCTAATTGAAATATGCCCTAAAAACTAACCATCATAAGCAGTTAAGTAAAAAGGAGAAAGAAGTGGGGGTTGGAAGACATGCATCACACACACGCACGCTTATTACACAATTGGCCCTCTCGACGGAGGGACCGAAATAATAATACAAATCAACTAACTAACTAACTTACAAGCTAATTAATTGATTACAAAACCATTTAACTAATTAAACAAATTAATTAAGCTATGAAAACAGTAAATCAGCCTCGGGAAGAGGGACGAATGCATGCTCGGACGGCTTTGCTTGGAAATCCATCGCCATGCTACATGTTGCCTCTGTCTGCACTACTCTGCACCTCTGAAAACTGTGCCAACTTTTGTGACACTTCCGGATCACCTTGTGGGCATGCTGAGAGGCCATCGGCCAAGAGATGAGGCCATCGGCCATGGGATGAAGGTCATCGACCAGAAATGAGGCTCTCGACCAAATATAGTTAGCTGGCCGGCACTGAAGATGGCCGACTAGCCATCTCTTCCTGTTGACTGCTTCTTTTACTGCAACAGAGGACAGACAGAGCATGACAATACATTTGCAAGACAATGTGTGCACAACCACCCTCCCTATCATGTCATGAGCTCAAGGGAGTATGGTTCTCGACCCTCAAACCATCAATCACGCATTTCAATGCATGATGGCCAAAGGAGCCGAATGTGCCATTAATATCAAATGAAATGCACAAAAACACACAAGGGGCCCCAACCTCTCTCATGCTTGATTAAGAGGCAAGAGATGCACATACAATGCTATGCAACCTAAGCATGCAAGCAACTCAAGCATGATGCAAATCCAATGCAACATAAGCATGTTAATGGCAATGCCATACAAGGCTAATGGTGACAAGCATGCCAAATGCAATGTAACCTAAACAAGTATGCGAGATGCAACATGAACATTCAAGCATGCAAGGCATGCAAAGGTGGACAAGTATACAACAACATATGAGATGAGACAAGCATGTGACAACATAATAAAGGGATAAGCATGCAACAAGAATGCAACATACTAGCATGCAACAACGTGCAAGGTACTAAATATGCAGCAAGCATGCGACAACATGCAAGGCAAGCATGCAACAACATGCAAAGGGTGGACTTAAACCAAAATGGACAACTCTCAAATAGGCCCAAATCAGTGGCCAAAGTGATGAAACAAAGACATGAAATACACATACAAACATGCATGCTAATTAGCCTAAAGACTAAGGCATGAAATGACAACTCTTAAGCACACTTAAAAGAGACAAATATGGACACGTGATAAACATGTTAAGCTCTGAAATCATGCATGGAAAGGTGCCAAACCAATCAAACTACACGAGTAAAGCATGCAAGGAGGCCCAAAGCTTGAGGCTAGCCAAGGGACTCAAACCATGGCCATACAAAGCAAGCCCCAAAGTGCCAAGGGGACCTAAAATAGTCCCAAGGTAGGACTAAACAAGACCAAAAACAAGCTCGAAACTAGCGAACACAAGCTAGAACACAACGCCAAAAACATGAGGCATGCAAAGCTATCGAGGAGGGTGTTACACTACACCTATCAAAACCAAACATGGCATGACTTAAGCCAATAAAATCAGAGTTATGGCATGTTAGAATGAGCCCCAAAACCCACTAAGATGGCATCTCAAAGGCCTAAGCATGATGGCATACACAATAACACATTCATGAGGCATAAAACACAAACCCTTTAAAGCATTAAAGGAGTGACAAGTGCAAATATTTGAGCATGAAACATGGACTAAAATAGTATAACAAATGATGCCAAATCATTGAAACAGTCCAAGTAAAGCATGCTAGTGACTTGGATACTCAAAGCTAACAAGCTAGAATGCATGGTGGCTATACAAAGCATGGCATACATGGTTAAAAAAACTCAAATCAGAGCTCTAGCATGCTATAACAAGGCTAAAAGCTTCATGGAGTTGAGCCAAAATTATGCTAGAAAGACATGTCAAAGCATGATGCATGTTAAGGCAAATAAGAGGATTGCAAGGCAAGTACATGAAGCATGTAAGAGGCCATCAAACCAACCTTAGACAGAGGTAAAACATGGCAAAATAACACCAAAATACTTGCTGAAATGGAGCTAAAACAAGCTAAGCATACATGCTACCCACATAAGCCATTTATGCTAGCATTCAAGACAACAAGGAGAGGGGATGACCCTCTCCTATTTAGGACACCAAAACCACCTCTCCACCACTGAAAATCCTCTGGATTTCAGTGGTAGAGAGGCCATGCAAAGCTTAAAGCAAAGGCCAAAGGGGATGGCCTAAAACAAGGCCTAACAAGGCCTTGGAGGGGGGTAAACAATCCCAAACCTCAAAATGACCTTAAACAAAGTTCTAAAGCAAGTAAAAATATAACTTTTATCAGTTAATGGCTAAGCTTAAAACAATAAGCAAGAAGGGCTAAAAGCTTAAGCAAGAAAGGGGTATCTAAAGCAAGAATGCTCACCCTTGAAGAACACCTTCAAGAACACAACACTAGCACCTTTCCTTGATCAAAAACAGCTCAAGAACCCTAACACCAACTTCCTAATGCCTTAGCAACCAAGGATGGTGTAGTGCTAGGTGTTTGTGTGCAATAGTAAGACCAAATCACACTTTAGGTCACAAAAACACACACAAAAGTGTAAAGAGAGGGAGATATAGAGATAGAGAGATACAACTATTCTAACCCTAAAAATCCAGAACCTCTGAGAAGGGAGGAGGAGCTCCCTTCTTATAGAAGTCCAAATTCTAAGCTTCTAAGAGAAGCTAAGCAAGGGACAAATCCCTCCATACACGTGTATGGAGGGGGTGAATTGTGGATGCCAGCTGTTCCAGCTGGCATAAAATATCTGCATAAAGTAGATGAACAGGGTTCAGCCAGAAAATAAGGCCGATCTACCAAAAATAGTGCCGATTAGCCAACACTTTTGGCCGATGGAAAGAAAACAAGGCCAATGGTATCAAGCCTTGGCCGGTGGGTTGAGGGGATAGCAAACAAGTCACTCTCTTCTCTCAGAAGCAAAAACACAAGTGCTTGGTCCACAACCAAGCACAAAACAAACAAGTTGAGAGATCTTGAGGCAAGGCGCGCGGCCGAGACCTCCGAGAACTCAAAACGAACACAGGCATGGATGATCATCGAGTGTTCAAACGATGACGTCCAAGTCTTGAGGACGGTAAAAAATAGGGTGTCTACAAATACCATTACAAAGACATTACTCACCTCGAGTAGGCTGTTGTAACACCCCGAAATAAATATAATAATCCATCCACCATATCAATAAATGACAACAACGATAAAGTAATTATCTTCCATTAAATCGAATTGAGTTTACAAAAGAGAAACATATGCGGTATACGTTCATAATGTCTGGCCCTGAATCTATAGCATATGTTGTGAACAAAATTAAAAAAAAAAAAAAAAATAGAAGTTAAACATATAAGAAATGCCCTAAGGGCTTCCAGCTTTCCAAGAAGATGCTTGGTTACAACAAAAGTGGACTTAAGTCCAATACAGTTAAAGTCCTTGGCTTGTACAAAATAAATACAATAAATACACAAAAAGAATCTCTCACTCCAAGTCCTCCCAAGCTATTGCCTTGGCGGAGGCATATCATTAGCACCTAAAATGTTTTTCCCACGTAGGGTGAGTCAAAATCCAATACAAATAATCCAACACAGTATATGAATCTTAACAAAGTTATAAGGTGAATACATATGCAATGCTCGTGCCAAAACATTTTTATACCTCTTTCCAAAACTCTGCAATACCAAGTATATATATATTGATTCATAAATCATTTCCATTACAATAGAAAATGGGGCAGTGAATAACACTCTAGGAATTTCAAAACAATATAACCTTTCCTGGAAATTTCGTTTAGAGGAAACTGTAAACCGGGACCCATGTAAACATAGGCTATACAAGCACTACTATTGCCATTTCACATAAATTTCGTCCGCAGGATTGACACCCATGTATACGCACGGTTTTCGGGACTTTCACCCGGACATACAGGCCAACTTGTTTAATGTAACAATAATTCATTTCCCAAATTCACCCATTTCTCCAAACAATAACATTTTCAATATATATGTGTAGGATAATGCTCATTGCAAATGAATGAAGAAACAGTTTCAATTCTCCTAATTCACATGCAATTTCTATAACAATCATAGTTATCCTTCACTGATAGCCCCAAACAAGTATTTCTAAACAGATAATTTATATTCTATAAAGAAAAACTTTCCAAATTTCAAGAGATGAGTGATAATACATATCTAACTCTACCATCCTCATTAATACCAATCCAATTTCATAATTTCAACATCAATTTCATTAGTTATACAAAACCAACATTTGAGGCATTTAGGGCAAAATTCGTACTCTTTTCAAAATCAATCCCAAGTATCCAAAATCAATCATTTCCACCTAACTCAACATTATTTCAATACGCCAAAACAGGGCATTAACGGCGGTTTCGTTACCGCCGTTTAAAGATACTATTAACGGCGGTAACGAAACCGCCGTTAATACCGCCGTTAATGTATCTTTAACGGCGGTTTTCGTTACCGCCGTTAACAAAACCGCCAGTAATGACCCTTTAACGGCGGTAATGAAACCGCCGTTAAAAAACCGCTACTAAAGCCATTTTTAAACGGTGGTAATGAAACCGCCACTAAAGCCCTCTCATTACCGCCGTTAATGACGGCGGTCTTTGTCGGCTGAGCTCCGACAGAGCTTGAGTGAGTGGTGACCATGCGTGGCTAGGGTTGAATATGACCATCTACAATAAAGTAAAAGTAATGTTTAAATATTTATTTAGGAAATTTATTTCATGAAGAGTGGCTATGGTGGAGTGGTTGGTGTGGGTGGATGAGAGGTTGATGGTTCAAGACTTGGGGAGTGTAAGAAGAAAGAATTATTTTTTGAAAAATTTGAACCTATTTACGGCGGTAAAAAGCTGCCGTTTTTGGTCTTATATTACCGCCGTTTTTGGTCGACTTTTAACGACGGTAATTTACCTTTTTATGATGGTTGTACTTTTTCCGACACGTGCATAAACGGCGGTAACGAAACCGCCGTTAATACCGCCGTTAATGGCTTTAATGGCGGTTTTACAGCCTTTAACGGCGATAAAAAACCGCCGCTAAAGCCCAATTTTGGCGTAGTGTTTCCAACATCAAAATCATTTCCAAGAACCTATTTGAAAAACCCCTCTTTTGATTTTTGTTCAAAACCCTAGATTTGTTCCAACTCTTCCAAATTCACAATATGGTTTAGAAATGACAAATAACTAAGTTAGAACTCATAAAAAGTGTGAAAAGTATCCCTACCTCAAGCTAGAACACGAGAGAGAGAGAGAGAGAGAGAGAGAGAGATTAGGGTTTTGAAATGTTTAGAGAGAGAGAGATGAAAAAGTGACTTAAAATGGGATGTTTACGAACTAATATACGCACAATTCGCTCAAGCGCAAGATGTATCACTCGAGCAACTAGACACAATAAGTTTTATCACTCAAGCGCAGAATATAAACTCTCAGTATTTTTGTAGACTTGCAAAAGTACTGGAAGTTCACAAAGACCGCTCGAGCGCAAGAAGCATCGATCGAGCAAAGCCACAAAGATCTGAGCAACAAAATTTTGAAAAATATGCTACCAACCTGTTCCAAATCCATCAACACATCCCAAAAGCCAAACTCAAAGAGATATAAGGAGAAACAAGACATGGATAACTATATATGACAATGAAACCCAGATCTAAAACATCAAATGGATCGGGTCCAAACCAGAAACGCTATAACCTCCCCCCTTAAGGAATTTTGTCCACGAAATTTAAACCAAACATTAAAACCAAAGTTTAAACCAATTAAAATAATGACAGCAAATTATAGCTAACACCATGACCCATCCATCGGTCATCTTCTCCCATCAACATAATAAACGAATTTCTAATACTGAATATACAATTCACATTTCCAAAACATATACAATGTTTATATTTCATTAACATAACAAGGTTTTCAATACATGCTCAAACCTTAACAAATAGGTCCGGGCATTTCTCATGGACTTCCACCTCACGCTCCCAAGTGGCCTCCTCAACCCCGTGGTGTCACCACAACACTTTTACCAAAGGAATCGTCTTGCCTCGCAAGACTTGGTCTTAAGTATCTAAAACTCTAACCGGTCTCTTCTCATACGAGGCATCCTTGTCAACCTCTAACTCAGTCCAATCTAACACGTGTGATGGATCCGGCTCATACTTCCGAAGTATACAAATATGGAACATGTCATGTACCCCAGAAAGTTGTGGCGGCAATGCTAAACAATAAGCTACCTCCCGAATCCGCTCTAGGATCTCAAAAGGCCTAATAAACCTAGGAGACAACTTCCCACTCTTCCCAAACCTCATCAAACTCCATCTAGGTGATATCTTCAAGAAGACATGATCCCCCACCTCAAAGGACAACAGTCTCCTCCTACGATTGACATAGCTCTTCTGACGACACTGAGCCGTAACCAACCTCTTACAGATAAGTGCAATCTTCTCTGTCATTTCCCAGACTAACTCTAGACCCAACATTGGTGCATCACCCACCTCAGGCCAACACATAGGAGATCTACACGGTCGGCCATACAAGGCCTTAAATAGTGCCATACCAATACTCGATTGGAAGCTGTTGTTATAGGCAAACTCCAATAAGGGCAAGTGTCTCTCCCACGACCCCTTAAAGTCAAGGACACAACCTCAAAGCCTATCCTCAACAATCTTAATAGTACGCTCGGACTGCCTGTCCGTTTGAGGATGATAGGTGGTACTGAAGGTCAACCTAGTTCCCAAGGCATTCTGCAGGCTCTACCACAACCGAGCTGTAAAATACAGATCTCTATCCGAGAAAATACTCATAAGGACCCCATGAAGTCGATCAATGTCCCTAATGTAAAGGTCGACTAGAAAGTCTACCGAGTGATTCGTGCGCATATGTACAAAGTGCACTGACTTAGTCAATCAGTCAACTACTACCCAAATGGCGTCATTACCCCGTTGAGTCCTCGGAAGTCCCACAACAAAATTCATCATGATATGCTCCCACTTCCACTCGACTATAGGCAAGGGTTGTAACAAACCCGCTAGCCTCTAATGCTTAGCCTTCACTTATTGACAAGTAAGGCACTTCGACACAAACACAACTACATCCTTTTTCATTCCATTCTACCAAAACTGACGACTAAGATCGTGATGCATCTTTGTGCCTCCCGGATGCATCGGAAGGCATGAATGATGAAACTCTCGAAGTACTTCCTCTCGGCAACACTCCGGCATGAAAAGACGGTCAAGGTATCTAACACTCGAGTCAAAATACACATTCAAGTCCTTTTATACCTTTCCACTAGAGATCTTTTCCCGAAGGGATTCTACCTTAAGGTCACCCCTTTGTGCTTCTATAACTCCGCTCACAAGTGTATGTTGTGCAACTACCGAAAACAAAGTGGCAGACTCAACAAACTCGCCAAAATGCAAGTCAAACTCACCAATAGCACTCAACATCTCCCATTCTCGGATGGCAATTGTCACACCCTAGATTTACGAGGTCCGACCCACGTGAGTAACCACCCAACGATAGACGACCACTAACAACACTCATGCAGATGTATATAATATAAGCACACAGTACACGTGTTATTCCAATTTTACACATTCTTATATACAGCATCTAAGTCAAATGGATGCTCTATAACAAAACATATAAAAATGTTATAAATCAAATTAAGATGCCCAAAGGCTTACATCATATACAAAATGTGTAATCCTTACAAGAATGGCACACAGCCAACAAATACATAATTGGCCCTTGGCCGACAATTAAAAAAACCACCCTACACGGTTCCAAACACAACTTCAATGTCTTAATCCACATCTGCATAAGCATACCTGAAAAATATTTTTAGCCACGTAGGGTGAGCATAAAGTCCAATATAAAATATTTTAAAAACTAAATATGCTCCACCAGTGCAAATGATCATGAATGCAATACATATCTATATATATATATATATAATATGCCCAAATGCATTCTAAAATCCACTTGTTCTCTCAATAAAATCCTTTCTTTCTAGTTTCCAAACCTTTCGTTTATTCAAAACATTTTTTGAATTCAAAATATTATTCTGATATAAAATCTATTTCCAAAGCCAATCTAGGTATCTCAATAGCAACTAGCAAATACATTGTTAAATCAAATACAAATACATCGTTAACCAACAACAATTATATTGCTAAAACCCAATTCCAAATCATTCCTTTCCAAAACCAAGATGATAACAAATAAAATGGGAAAATCTCCAAAACCAATACAACCTTTCACAGAAATTTCATTTGCAAGAAACCATCAAACGAGACCTATGTAAACGTAGGCTATACAACACTACCATTGCCATTTTACGAAAATTTCGTCCACGGTTTCGGCACCCATGTATACACATGATTTTCAGAACTTTTACCGTAGACACACAAGCCAACTTGTTTGATGTAACAACAACCATGTGATAACCCTGTTCTGTGTTATGTTAATTAAACTTAATTATGATTGTGATTATGTGCTTAATATGATTTTAGGTGCTAATTATGTTTTTGAATCTATATATGTTCACCCTGGAGAAATCTATTTGATTTTCTGTTATAAAATTTAAATTAAAGGCCGTGGAGGTGACAAAAACTGAAATTGACTGTGTTATTGTGATTAGCATGATTTTTAGAGCCTGTGATGAAATTTAATTAAAAATTAATTTGGATCAAAATAATTAGATTAATTTAATTATATTCATCTTAGTTAAGACACAAAGCTTTGATTAGTGATTTGATTAGCCTAACGTAAAATGAGCTTAAGCTCATATTATGAACTCAAAGAAATCAACCAAAAGAGTGTATAGAGAGAGGAAGAGACAATTCTAGAGAGAGAGACCACACAATTGAACATTTGAGCTCACAACTTGAAGATTTGAAGAGTTCGGCTAAAAGACTTGTCCAATTGAGAAGATTGAAGCTTCTAGGTAAGCAATTAAACTCTAAATTATAAGTTTAAGTTCATAAAAATGTGAATTCAAAGTATATATGAAGTTAAATATATGAATTAAACTAAGTTTAGTAAATTTGAAATCATTAGATGCATGCATGTAAGAATTGGACATAATTTTTGCATATTTGAATGTAAAGCATGTTGATCATGTTATATTGAGGGTTGTTTGACACATGTATGTAAGAATTTCATGTATTGAAGCTTAATTTCAAGCCATGAAACATGTCTATACAAGATACAAAACATAGATTATATATATATAACGTCTACAATTTGAAATTTGATGAATTCATGGAATTTTGAACTAAGGGCCGAAAATAACTTCAAATATATGTAATTGGGAATGTTCTTGCATATTGGAGTGAATCATGCATGAAATTGGACCCTTGAATATGTGTTTGAAGCTCAAACAAAATTCTGGAAATTCCAGAATTCAACCTGTCCGCTCGAGCATAAAAATCAAGCATCTAGGAGTTTTGCAAAGATTTGCAAGGTAGCTCGAGCGGCAAACCTTGCGCTCGAGCGCACCTTGCTAGAGTGACAGAAAGTTCGCTCGAGCATAAAAATCATGCAACTAGTACTTTTGCAGAGTTTTACAGATCGTTCGAGTGACCAAAGTTGCGCTAGAGCGGAGTGCCCTGTTTCTAAAATTTTGAAAAGTTATTTCATGTTCCGTTTTCCATTCTCTTTCATTTCTAAGCACTCTTAGGCATTCATTGAGCAATGTAAATGGACTAAAAGAATAAGAAAGAGGCCTAAGAGAAATAAACAAGTTAAGAACAGATTGAATTGCTTGTGACCCAATGTGTTATGAAATGTGTAGGGTCAAGTGCGAGGGCAAATCCATCGACAGAACATTGTGAGTAATATCTTAGTAAAGACATTTTCAAGTATGTTATTTTTCAAATGCCACTCATGTGTAAGCTTTATTGATTTGTTGATTTGAATTATGCATAAGTATTCTATATGTCTAATTTTTGTATAAGGCTTTGTGAAGAACATGATTTGGCCCCAGGCAATTTGAATATTTTGATGGGCCAAAGGCTGTTTGAATATGAATGCAATGGGCCAAAGGCCGTTTGAATAAAAAGGTGATCATGATCATTGATATGAAATGCGCATAAATATGAATATGAAAATAATGGGCTCGAGGCTGTTTAGTACGTCTGAAGTGTTTGAATTGGGCCTGAGGCCGTTTGATGAATCTGACAAAGTTATACAATGGGCTTAAGGCCATCTGATATGTTTGCTAAGGATCTAAAATGGGCCCAAGGCCGTTCGACATGTATGACAAAAAACACAAAATGGGTTTAAGGCCGTTTGTATATGAAATTTATGGGTTTGATGTACTTAATATGAATCTTATTTGTATAACTCCTTTACTTTGGTATTATTCACTAGGCTTTCGCTCACTCTTAGTTATATGTATGTAGGTGAGCAAAGAGATGTCCAACACCAACCTCAGTGAAGAATGTGAAAGAAATCCAAGTTTTGTGGAGTCAGCCCGAATGTCTCATGCACAAGACTTTGTTTTTGTTCTTTTGTTTTACTCTTTTGCTACCTTGGTGGTCCCGTTGGTCACCTATAAATATATAAGCTTTCAGTTTGGTTGACTATATGTTTGAATGATCCTAGATGTACAAGATGTTAACTATTGGGATGTGATGTGAGTTATTATTTTGTATATGGGAAAATGTTTTGGTATGCCATATAAACACAACTCGTTGGATAAAATTTTTAAGTTTGCTTCCGTTTTGGCCCTGTTATTACTATTAAGATACCTTTAATCTCGTTTGAGGCCATCGGTAATCTCATGATTACTGGCCAATTATGACCTTAATCTATAGGGGCGAGTTCGGGTCATGACAAAGTGATATCAAAGCACGAGTTAATAACTCACATACTTGTCCAAATGAACAATAGAATGTCTAGAAAGGATCTAGGATGCATTCATGTGATAAGTATGTATTTGAATACATTGAGAATATGCTAAAATGTTTTGAAACGAATGACTATGTGACACATGAATTGTTGTCTACTTGTATACGTATGCTCTTTGTATATGCATGCTTGTATACATTTTGCATGAAGAATAATGCAAGTTTAATTAGATAATGGTGAGAACAAGAGCTGATGAATTAGAGGAACCCTCTACCACCAGAATGGATAGGATGGAAAGATTAATACAACAAATGGCAGAAATGTTGAGGCAACAAGCAACAATGGCAACAACCGCACTCTCCACCTCTGGTACAGCCTATACAAGATTTGCAAAATGATGACCATACAATAGCTCTCACCAAAGAGTTTAAGAAGATGAAACTGCTACAATTTCTTAAGGGATTGGACCCATTGAAAGTTGAAGCTTGGGTCCTTGGCATAGAGAAACTGTTTGAGGTGTTTCCATGTCTTGAAACACAGAAAGTACTACTAGCCACCTTTACACTGGAAGATGAAGCGAGAAAGTGATGAATGTTGATGCGTGAAAACAATAAAGATATTGATTGGGCACGCTTTTTGAAAATCTTCTACGACAAATACTTTCCGTAATGTGTCTGTGACAAAAAAGTGTTAGAATTTATGGAACTAAAGCAAGGCAGCATGACAGTCGCCGAGTACGAGGCCAAGTTTACCAAATTGGCCAGATTTGCACCACATATGGTTGATACTGACTATAAAAAAGCAAGAAAATTTGAGGGTGGTCTTCGAGATGATATTTTGAAGAAGGTGAATGTACTGAAGCTACAAACCTACATTGATGTACTAGCTCGGGCTATAATATCAGAAGCTAACATAGCCAAGCAAAGTAAACCATTAACTGATTGGAAAAGTAAAAGGCAGGGTTTCTTTTCGAAGAAAGGACTTTCAAAGAAACAGAATACGAGCTCCTCAAGTACTTCAAATTCCTCCAGAGATACGTCTCCAATGTGCAGTCAATGTGGTAAAAGACATCGCGGGGTTTGCTATCGTATCTCAGGGGCTTGCTTTAAATGTGGCAAAATGGGGCATATGGCAAAGGATTGTAACCAAACCAGTGGAAAAATAGCTACTAGCTCAACTAGATCAATCCCAAAACCGGGAAATACTACGAGGCCCACTATGACCAGAGACACCATGAGGCAGGGAAGAGTCTTTGCACTTGTCCTAGGTGATACACGGAACACAGAAGCCGTCGTCTCAGGTACTATCTCTATATGTAGTCAAGATGCTTTTGTGTTAATTGACTCTAGATCAACACATTCCTTCGTAACTTATGCATTTGCATCTAGATTGAGTAGACCTCTAAAATCATTGCCATATTTGTTATGTGTATCTCCTCCATCTGGGAATCTCTATTGTGTACATTTGTGTGTCGATTTTGTGATGTGCGTATTGGAAGTGCCAACTTGTATGTAGATTTGTTGCCCTTAGATTTTAGACATTTTGATATAATTCTGGGTATGGACTGGTTATCTAAATACTGTGCCACCATCAATTGTGTAACGAAACAAGTTTTATTTAGACCACTAGGGTAGGAAGAAATTGTGTTTGCGAGTAATGGTGTAGTGCCTCCACCTTATTTGATATCTGCAATAAAAGCATGTAAATTGATCAAGAAAAGGTGCCAGGGTTACTTGTGTAGTGTATTGTTTGAACAATCTATGAATGTTGAATTGAATAGTATCCCCATTGTTAGAGAATTTTCGGATGTATTTCCTGATGAACTGCCAGGGGGATTGGTTGATAGAGAAATAAAGTTTACCATTGATATTGTCCTAGGTACCCAGCTTATCTTAAAAAACCCCTATAGAATGTCTACTACTGAAATGAAAGAACTGAAAGAACAATTGTAAGACTTACTTGACAAGGGGTTTATCCGACTAAGTCCTTCGCCATGGGGTGCACCAGTGTTATTTGTAAAGAAGAAAGACGGAACCTTACATTTGTGCATTGACTACCGGGAACTAAACAAGGTAATGATCAAGAACAAATATCATTACCCCGAATTGATGATTTATTTGATCAATCACAAGGTTCACAAGTCTTTTCAAAAATTGATTTGAGATCTGGATACCACCAGCTGAAGGTGAAGGCAGAAGATATTGAGAAAACTGCATTCAGATGAGGTATAACCACTACAAATTCCTTGTTATGCCATTTGCAGCATTTATGGACCTTATGAACCGAATTTTCAAAACTTACCTTGATGAATTTGTTGTAGTTTTTATTGATGCTATTTTCATATATTCAAAGAGTAGACTTTAACATGAACAACATTTGAGAACCATCTTGCAAACACTTAGAGAAAAGAAATTATTTGCTAAACTAAAGAAATGTGAATTTTGGCTAGATAAGTTTGTTTTCTTAGGGCATGTCATTAACAAAGAGGGGATTTCAGTAGACCCACCAAAGATAGAGGCAATTGTGAACTGGCCTACTTCAACAAATGTAACAGAAGTCTGTAGTTTCATGGGTTTAGTCGGGTACTACAGAAGGTTTGTGAAAGATTTTTCAAAAATAGTTGTACTTCTTACCCAACTCACCCGCAAAGGACAACCATTTGAATGGAATGATGAAAGAGAATCTTCCTTCGAAGAACTGAAAATGAGATTGACAACTGCACCAGTGTTGACGTTACCTACAGGTACGGAAAACTTTGTGATTTATAGTGATGCATCTTATCAGGGTCTAGGTTGTATGTTAATGCAAGAAGGACCGGTAATTGCTTATGTCTCCCGACAATTGCAGCCACATGAAAAGAACTACCTAACACACGACTTGGAATTGGCCGTAGTTGTGTTTGCTTTAAAAATTTGGCGGCATTACTCGTATGGGACAAGATGTGAAGTTTACACAAATCACAAAAGTTTAAAGTACTTTTTTACTCAAAGAGAGTTGAATATGCGACAGAAAAGATGGCTAGAGTTGACAAAGGATTATGACCTTCAGATTCAGTACCCCCCAAGAAAGACCAATATGGTTGCCGATGCATTGAGCAGAAAATCAACGGGGAACTTAGCTTGTCTACTCACCAAACAAGAAGAAATCTTGCAAGATTTTGACAAAATCGAGATTGAAGTTGTATTACATGAGCAAACTAGGTTGACAACTGCCATTTCAGGTGAGCCAACAATAATTAATGAGGTCAAGGAAAGGCAAAGAGAGGATGAATTCCTCAAGAAAATAATTGATGAATTTGAAGCAAATCCAAAACCAGAATTTAGCGTTGATAGTGAAGTGTTGAAGTTTCAAAACCAATTATGTGTCTCAAACATTCCTAAACTAAAGAACAAAATCCTAGATAAAGCTCAAAAGTCGATGTTTGCTATGCATCCAAGTAACAACAAAATGTATCAGGGCTTAAAGCAAAGCTATTGGTGGCCCAATATAAAGAAGGAGATAGCAGAATATGTGTCCAAGTGCCTTCAGTGTCAGTAAGTTAAAGCTGAACACCAAAAACCAAGTAGTCTACTTCAACCTCTCCCTATTCCGGAATAGAAATGGGAGCACGTAACCATGGATTTTGTTGTTAGCTTACCTCGGACTCCCAGAGATATGGATTCTATTTGTGTTATAGTTGATAGATTGACCAAATCTACACATTTTCTGCCTGTGAAAACAACTTTTGATGCTTATAGATTAGCCACTATATACGTTGATGAGATTGTTCGTTTACATGAAGTTCCAGTATCCATTGTATCGGATAGAGATTCAAAATTTGTGTCTAGATTTTGGACAAGCTTGCAAAAAGCAATGAGAACAGAACTGAGATTCAGTGCTGCATTCCATCCACAAACAAATAGGCAATCAGAACGAACCATACAGACTTTAGAAGACATGCTCAGAATGTGTGCTTTAGAATTTCAAGGGAGTTAAGAGGATTATTTGCCACTAGTTGAATTTTCATACAATAACAGTTTCCACTCCAGTATCAGTATGGCACCGTACAAAGCTTTGTATGGCAGAAAGTGTAAATCGCCAATTTGTTGGATAGAAGTCGGGGATAGAGCTTTACTTGGGCCCAAAATTGTGCAAGACACTTCTGAAAAGATTAAAATCATCTAACAAAGACTCAAAAAGCATAGAGTCGGCAAAAGAATTATGCGGATGTTCGGAGAAGGCTACTTGAGTATGAGATTGGTGACCATGTATTTATTATTTGTGTGATTCCGATGAAGGGCCAGTCAAGATTTGGTAAAAAAGGTAAATTGTCACCCCATTACATTGGGGCATTTCAAATTCTCGAAAGACTTGGTCCAGTTGCTTATAGAGTTGCTTTGCCACTAGGATTAAAACAAATGCACAATGTATTCCATGTATCGGTGTTGAGGGGTTATCTCCGAGATCCATTCCATGTGATAGACTACCACCGGATAGCACTTGATGAAAATATGGAATACGAAGAATGGCTCAAATGGATCATTGACCAACAAGTGAAACAATTGAAGAACAAATCCATCCCAATGGTGAAGGTAGAATGGAAAGGACACTATGAGAAGGATGCTAGATGGGAAAAGGAGGAGGATATGTGACTACGCTATCCACACTTGTTTCCGGATGGAGGTAAAATAAGTTTGGAGGACCAAACTTCCTAAAAGGGGGAAGATTGTGATAACCCTATTCTGTGTTATGTTAATTAATCTTAATTATGATTGTGATTATGTGCTTAATATGATTTTGGGTGCCAATTATGTTTTTGAATCTATATTTGTTCACCGTAGAGAAATCTGTTTGACTTTCTGTTATAAAATTTAAATTGAACGCCGTGGAGGTGACAGAAACTGCAATTGACTGTGTCATTGTGCTTAGCATGATTTTTAGAGCTTACGGTGAAATTTAATTAAAAATTGATTCAGATCAAAATAATTTGATTAATTTAATTATATTCATCTTAGTTAACTGACACTAAGAGGAAGAGACGATTCTAGAGAGAGAGAGAGAGAGCGAGAGAGACCGCACAATTGAAGATTTGAGCTCACAACTTGAAGATTTGAAGAGTTAGGCTCAAAGACTTGTCCAATTGAGAAGATTGAAGCTTCTAGGTAAGCAATTAAACTCTAAATTATGAGTTTAAGTTCCATAAAAATGTGAATTCAAAGTATATATGAAGTTAAATATATGAATTAAACTAAGTTAAGTAAATTTGAGATCATTAGATGCATGCATGTAAGAATTGGCCATAATTTTTGCATATTTGAATGTAAAGTATGTTGATCATGTTATATTGAGGGTTGTTTGACACAGGCATGTAAGAAATTCATGTATTGAAGCTTAATTTCAAGCCTTGAAGCTTGTCAATGCAAGATACAAAACATAGATTATATATATAAAAAGTTTACAGTTTGAAATTTATTGAATTCATGGAATTTTGAACTAAGAGCCGAAGATAACTTCAAATATATGTAATTGGGAATGTTCTTGCATATTTCAGTGAAACATGCATGAAATTGGACTTTGAATATGTGTTTGAAGCTCAAACAAAATTCTGGAAATTCCAGAATTCGACCTGTCTGCTCGAGCGAAGTAAGTGTCGCTCTAGCGTAAAATTCAAGCTACCAGAAATTTTACAGAGATTTGCATGGTAGCTCGAGTGCACCCCTGTTTTGCAAGGTTCATTGCTCGAGCGACAGAAAGTTCACTCAAGCATAAAAATTCATGTAATCAGTACTTTTGTAGAGTTTTTACGGACTGCTCGAGCGACGAAAGTTGAGCTCAAGCGGAGTGCCCTATTTCTGAAATTTTGAAAAGTTGTTTCATGTTCTGTTTTCCATTCTCTTTCATTTCTAAGCAATCTTAGGGATGAATTGAGCATTGTAAATGAACTAAAAGAATAAAAAAGAGGCCTAAGTGAAATAAACAAGTTAAGAACGGATTGAATTACTCGTGACTCAATGTATTGTGAAATGTGTAGGGTCAAGCGCGAAGGCAAATCCATCGATGGAACACTGTGAGTAATATCTTAGTAAAGATATTTTCAAGCATGTTATTTTTCAAATGCTACTCCTGTGTAAGGTTCACGGATTTGTTTATTTGAATTATAAATGAGTATTCTATATGCCTAATTGTTGTATAAGGCTTTGTGAAGAACATGATTTGGGCCTAAGGTCGTTTGAATATTTTGATGGGGTCAAGGCCATCTGAATATTTTGATGGGCCAAAGGTTGTTTGAATATTTTGATGGGCCCACGGCCGTTTGAATATTGTGATCGGCCAAAGGCCGTTTCAATATGAATGCAAGGGGCCAAAGGCCGTTTGAATAAAAAGGTGATCATGATCATGAAAATGAAATGCGCATAAGTATGAATATGGAAATAATAGGCCTGAGGCCGTTTGATGAATCTGACAATGTTATACAATGGGCCCGAGGCCATATGATATGTTTGCTAAGGATCTAAAATGGGCCCGAGGCCGTTCGACGTGTATGACAAAAACACAGAATGGTTTAAGGCCGCTTAAGGCCGTTTGTATATGAAATTTATGGGTTTGATGTACTTAATATGAATTTCATTTGTATAACTCCTTTACTTTGGTATTATTCACAGGGCTTTTGCTTACTCTTATTTATATGTATGTAGGTAAGCAAAGAGATGTCCAACCCCAGCCTCAGTGAAGAATGTGAGAGAAATCCAAGTTTTGTGGAGTCAGCCCGGATGTCTCACGCACAAGACTTTGTTTTTGTTCTTTTGTTTTACTCTTTCTCTACCTTGGTGGTCCCGTTGGATCACCTATGTATATATAAGCTTTCAATTTGGTTGGCTATATGTTTGAATGATCCTGAATGTACAAGATGTTAACTATTGGGATGTGATGTGAGTTATTATTATGTATATGGGAAAATGTTTTGATATGCCATATAAGCATAGCTCAATGGAGAAAATTTTTAAGTCTGCTTCCATTTTGGCCTTTATTACTATTAAGATACCTTTAATCTTGTTTGAGGCCGTAGGTAATCTCATGATTATTGGCCGGTTATGACCTTAATCTATAGGGGCAGGTTTGGGTCATGACAAATTATTTCTCAAATTTACCATTTTATTTTCTTTTTCCAACTAGCACAATACACGTGATCCAAAATATGATTTTCAAAATGAAACAAATGCTCTTGAAACATAACTTAAGAATTTCTAAAATCTCTTTCCAAAATATACAATTTAAATTCTCAAAATCCATTATATGCTCTATGATATGCGTGATTTATAAACAGTCCAGTTTGCCTAATTCACGTGCAATTTCTACAACAACCATAGATATTCTCCACAGATATCCCAAAACAAATATCTCTAAATAGATAAATAAATTCTATTAAAGATACACTTTTTCAAAATCTCAAATGGGAGTGATAATACATATCCAACTCTACCATCATCATTAATCATCATTTCAATTTTACATTTCTCAACACTCATTCTATTTTCTCTTTACAATCTCAACATTTACATTTTTGGGCATAACCCCTTTCCTCTTTAAAAATCCATTTCAATGCAAAAAAAATAGCTCATTTCAACATATATCAACTCTAACTTCATAATTACAACCTTTTTCAATAAAACATTTAAAAACCCCTCATTTACATTTTGATTTAATAATCCAACCATTTTCCCAAAAGATCAATATATTAGGGTTTCTCCAAATTAGGGCTTTTTACTTTTAAAAAACTCATATGCATTTTTAAGTGAAAAATAAACTTTTGTAGCTAAACCATAGCTCAACAATCCCGTTTGGAACAAACCCTCACTCACAAAACAAATTTCCAAAAATCAATCCAAGGACAACAGAATCTATATATTTAAATACACCACAAATACACTACCAAACTCATATTGAATTTAAGAAATAGATCCTACCTCTTGATGTAACTAGGAAACAACTCGAAAAAATCACCGGCAGCAAAACGACGATCCGTTGAGATTAAATGGAAGCTCTCGTGGTGCTCTACGTTTTGGTATATGGAACTAGGGGTCAAAGATGTATAGAAATAGATAAAATCAAGGCTAAAAAGCTTGAGAACGCAAAAATGGTGGAAGGAGAGAGAAAGGGAAGTGAAAAGTAAAGTGATTTTACCCAAAAAGTGACTTTTAAAGACCAGATTTTGCGTAATCCGCTCAAGCGTTTAAAGTTGCAGTCGAGCACACTACACTCATAACACATATTTGCAAATTTCAAACAGGAATAACTCTCTCGTTCGGACTACGTTTAGGGTCGTTCTTGTGTCCAAATTGAAGCCTCGGAAGTAAGCTTTCCAGTGGTTCTAGATTCACATCCAGATTCAAAGTGTGGAAAGAGAAAATGATAAAAGAGTGAAGACTACTCAATAAATTTGAAGTTTTTGATTCAATCTCACGTAACCACTATGATAACACCTCAACCAAGGCCTAAATATCAACTAAGAAGGTTTCCAATCAAGATAATCACAAAGCCAAATATAATTCCATTATAACAAGAAGTACATAGTGCTGCAACCTCCCCATCTTAGGAAATTTCATCCCCGAAATTGAAGAAACGCCAACAACCAATAGCCACTCAATGATTACAAAGCATACAACGCCAACCTATGTTCAGATCTATCATGGGATAAGTTCCTAGATTCTAGGTTCAACACCTTGGGAACCCAAAGACGTCCGAACAACAAAACACCAAGGAACAAACACGAATGCCTCTTCGACCCACATAACGTGTAGTGGTCTATGAGACAAGAAACAACAACCACCACAACAACAACGATAACCACATGGACTCAAAGACGTCAACCATGCCTGAATCACCTACAACACTGAAATCACCACCGAGTGCCCAAACGCTCAGACACAGAGAATAAGAGAACTCCTTGCACACTAGACTCTCGATCAACTCTCGGAACGAGAACACAAGGCAAAATACTGCTAAAGAATAATGAATACGACATAACAAGCCTCGGACAAATTCTATACCCCCGTAAAGTAAACACATAGCACATAACTAGGAACTCAGGCTAGATCACAATGCACCGTACAACACAAGGTACTACATCCAAGTTAAAGAAAATTCCTTACTTTTCCCATTTGTCTCAAAACACTTTGCTTTTCTAAAAGGCACCCAAACCGCACTATCACAATCCAAATACATTTTCAACTGTCCAGAACAAAACTCAGAGATTTCCAAACAGTTTTTCTGAAAACCATAAATGATATTTATAACACAAAACCATTTTCATTTTGTTTCTGATTTGTTGGATTTAGCTTTTTTTTAAATTGAAAACTTACGTTCTAATTCAAAACTGTTTTAGTTCAAGAAAAGTACCCAAGGCCACAACACCAAAAGATTTTTTTTTTTTTTTTTTTTTTTTCATTAGCTTTCCTCTAGTGAACCACAACACAGTTACCCAACAAAACCCATCATACCCAAGGTGATGCCACAATACCAAAACTAAATTTCCACAATGAGAATCCTGAGAAATTTCCAAAATGCCAACAATACAATAACACCAAAAAAAGAAATTTTACACTCATAATCACATAATGGCGCAAAAACACAGTAAAACCATAACCTCAGACTCAAAATAACTTTCCAACTGTCCATATGGAATTTACATGCCACACTAAGATATCGATCAATTACACAATCCTTCAATTCCATCATATTCCTGAGGTGACTATATGTCAACCAATCCAATTGCCAACCGATCTATTATTCAACACCACTATCTCATACTAGCCTCCAAACACCGACATACCACTTAATTCCATATCTCAACAATACACCAACACATATTACCTAACCAATTCAACTCCGAGATGGAGCTCCTCACACAATCTTACATTCTCATTGAATCACATCGGATTTCTCAAGTTAACCCATATTACCTCAAATCTCAGCCCATCCCCTGCACTTAGGCCTACATAGCAATACTTCCTCGCACCACACTTGAGTTCGAGTTGAACTCCTAAAGATTATAATATACACTCACCCCAAGACCAATGAAGTAAATAACAAACTTACACAACTCACTACCCGTTCCACACAACCTTACCATACCACTAGAAGTTCCATCCTCAAACTAAAACTGTAATAGAAAATCACCCCAACACTAGAGATCTTACATGGGGTTCATAAACAACCTCCACTTATGACGTAAGTAATTTAACTTAGCACACATTAAACCACGCAACAATACAATAAGCATAATATTACCACACCAAGACAACCTCCTAAGATAGTCCCATGACCAATCCCCTTCTACACATTTCTTAACAACATACCCTTACATATCGCCAATTCCAAACAAAAGAATCTAAAATTAAAGCAATTTCCATAAAACAAAGCTAACCACTCTCAGTAGGCTAGAAATAATTGCCCCATAAAATAAACTCAAGTCACTCTTATGCCAACCACTCTTACTGACTCAAACACCAACATTGCCAACTCCCAAAGATCTGATAAGGAATTCTTAAAGATGTTTTAAGGACATCGATCTGTCTAACCCACTTCTTGGTATAAACAACAACACTTTACCCTTCACTGACCCATAAGACTCGCGCTTCATTCACCCAACTACTCTTCTCACTTAGCACCAAAACAACTATACTCCAACACCAAACACTCCCATAATGGGTTCCAGATACACACAAATCACTCGAGCGACGAAAACACCACACTTCCAGAAAAATAGAAGTTGACTGCTCAAGCGCAAGAAATACCGCTCGAGCTCAAGAAACACTGCTCGAGCGAAGAATACCAACTCTCAGAAGTTTTGCAGACAGAAGACCACTGCTCGAGTGCAACAGTGCTCGAGCGCAAGAGACACCACTCGAGCTAAGAATACACCCTCCCAGTGTCTCTGCAAACCTGCCAAAGTACTGAGAGTTCTCAAAGACTGCTCAAGCATAGAAAGTACCGCTCGAGCGTTGAGGCCAAAATCTGGACAAAATTTCTAATGAAAAACAAACCCCCGACCTGTTCCAGATGCAACCACAATACTCAAACAATGCAAATCAACAAAAAATAAGTTAAACAAGGATATAAACAACCATTAAATACAAGAAAACCTGAATCCCAAAACATCAAATAGGTTGGGTCTAAACTAAAATCATCATATCTCCGAAATAAACCAATAACCAACATCAACCAAACTGAATATATTGACTGGTAAGACTCCACTCTCACAATAACCCAACAAGTCACAATGACCCTCAAAGTACTCATATTCTACAACGAACTCTATCATCCATCCATTCTAAATCAAATTCAACCAAACACAAATTATTTAACATAGCATACAAACCCTAATCAAAATAAAGCTCTCCGACCCTCACATTCCCAAGTCAAAACGCAATAGTTCTTACATGTTCAAATAAAGATTTCCCAATTCCATAACAACTCATAAAATAAACAACCCACCATACATTTATGAACACAGTCATAATATTTCAATGGTCTAATCAAAATAAAGCTCTCCGACCCTCACATTCCCAAGTCAAAACGCAATAGTTCTTGCACGTTCAAATAAAAATTTCCCAATTCCACAACAACTCATAAAATAAACAACCCACCATACATGTATGAACACAGTCATAATATTTCAACGGTCCGCACCGTATCGATTACAAAAGAAAGAGACCACATAATAATTACAACCGTTTATCTTCCAGTCACAAAACAAGATGACCAAAACTAATTATCCAAAGCAACTATAAATCCTGCCAGGTATTCAACTAATTACTTCATCCAACTTATACAGAAATGACTTCACTTGTTCCAACCACACATCATCTATAAAGAGAAACCTCAAGCCTAAATGTCACGCCCCAAACTCGCCCCTAAAAGTTTGGGCATGACCTATTCAGAAACGGACATCAAATTCGATGTGTACAACATATGGGGCCTGAACGGAAGCATTTAACAATGCAAACTAACATCCATTGAGCTAGTACTAACATGCCAGGATCATACACTTAATATCAGGTAGTTTATGTATAATAAACACACACATGTAATTATATACATATACAGATATGCAGACCCATTCCCAAGCCTGAGGATGTAATAAAACTAGGTTAAGGGAAGTTAATCATGTTTTACAACATCAGACAAACAATTTAGTGCATCAAGGTAAAAGCTTTGTAAGGGTTCCATAAAATGAGTGAGCTTCATTTAAGTGTTTGGACGCACTGAGGTTGACAAAGAGGAACGGGCATGATGGGTTAAGACTGACCTCTAGGCTGGGTTACCTACAGAGACAGACAAAACACGGGGTGAGCAAGGCTCAGTGAATAATAGTATATAAACATGTAATGATTAACTTGAACTATAATGTGTATAAATGCAGAGAACATATGATTAGTCTTATTCTGTGACTATTTTCAAAACGGCCTCAGGCCCAGTCTTTAAACAGAGTGGCTTCGAGCCCAGTAACATACAGAACAGAACGGCCTCTGGCTCACCGATAATACAGAACGGCCTCTGGCCCACAGATAATACAGAACGGCCTCTGGCCCACATTTTATTCAGAGCGACTTTAAGCCTAGAGATATACAGAATGGCCTTAGGCCTAACAGATTTCACAGATTGGCCATAGGCCTAACAGATTATACAGAACGGCCTCCGGCCTTCGGCCCAGTCTTAGCAAAACGGAATAATCCCAAATTCATAAGAATACCACTAGACAATAGTGCACATACAGTTCCCTATGGTTTATCACAAATTAACATGGTTGTTTTGCGTATAATAGAATATTAATAATAACTAATGATAGAAGGCACATATATTCTCATCATAACGTGGGTTATATAACGATGTCAGACCTTTGTATTCATATCATAGGTTCTGAACGACTTCGGGACCATGTATAATACGACAGAATAATCTCAGAATCACACAGCTACCATTGTTCAAGAATGAGCATAAGTTCCATTTATTCGTTAAGAAATGACGTAGTTTACTTATGGATAACAGAGGGTTAATATTAACTATTAACAGTAAACCAAACGTACTACACAGTACCATTACTCATAGTGCGTTGATGGTGCAACAGCTTCTTCCGGTATGTGACCTATACACACATATAACCCACAAATTAGTCTAATTCCTTTTTAAAACTCACATTTGATTCGATAACTTCCAGTAAATTAATAAGCATTTTAAAAACTTTAAATACTAATTTTAACCATCCTAGAGGGTCAAACAGATAAAACGGAGCAGACAAAATTTTACAGCATGGGCCGCACGTGTGGTTGTGAGTCTCGCACGTGCGGCAGAGGCTCCCGTATGTGCGGCAGTAGGCTCCCACACGTGCCTTTTTTCCAATGTCTTCAGTCCAATTTTCCCCTGTTTCCCGCATGTGCGGCCATGGCCTCCGCACGTGCGGCAGTGCTCCCGCACGTGCGGCCATGACCCCCGCATGTGCGGTGATTTTCTCTGTTTTGCAGTCCAAAATTCCAACAACCTCCAAACTAAGTTACAACAGTTTAAAGCCCAAAATAAGGAGAATTAATGCAATATAAGAGTCTAATATCACCATAACATGTATCATAAGTGCAATTAAAATCATCATCTTCAATTCCACATGCACAAACCAAAATTCTTCATGGTTGAATTATGTATGGCTCCAACCATATACATGTATATATATATATAATCATCTAAGTATGTAGATGAACTCCACACAATAAGTAAAATCAAGAGGGGAAAGATGAAATTTCCTAACACAAAGCTTGAAATCACCAACACAACCACGAATACAATTGATCAAAGAACATACACACACTCTTGATCTTAATTACAACCCTAACTTCAATATTGTAGAAATTCCTTACTCAATAGTCAAGAGAAGCTTAGCAAGAGAAGATAATACATACCTTGAACTTTAATTTCTATAACCCTCTCAAATCCCCCCAATCTTCTTCCTTGTTGGACCTCCCCTCTTTCTCTCTAACTCTCCTCCTTTAAACTCCCTCTCAGGAGATATTTGAGTTAAGGTTACCAAGTCAAATATGTAAAGAAACAAAAAAATATATATATAAGGTGAATAAGGACAAAAATCAATCATTTTAATGATTCCCAATCAGAATTTCATAGAAAATCATATTAAGACCTAAAAATCATGCTGACCTCAAATATAAAATCAATTTCAGATTATTAAGCTTCTAAGGCTTTCAATTTATGGTCTAAACATCGCAATTGTAACAAATTTTTCTCTCGTTCGACAGATATGATTCTCTAATCATAAAATTTGCTCAATTAACTTAATTTCACATGAAATTCCACAGCAAGAACATAATTGCACAGAGCAAGGATCTGAAAGCATACCAGAAAACACGTACAAGAGTCGGGTTATTACACTCTCCCCCCCTTAAATAAGTTTGGTCCCTCAAACTTGTTTTACCACGTAACAGATTAGAAATCTCAGTCTCACACCATTGTCCAATTTTTTTATGTGTTCAATTAATTCCTCAATTCGAACAATTCACAGGTTAACCCGATATTTATCACAGTTATTCAAAATTTCTCAACATAATAAGTTTCTCACAGTCTTATCCAACTGGTCGTTTCGATGCCTGTTTCAAGCATGTAGAAATAAAAATATCAACTCCATATATTTATTTCATAAGATCATATGTCAAATAGGATAAGACTTCAAGAGTCCACTGCAAGATATTCAAGGCATATATCCCCAGTAGGCAGGGTTTATAATCACCACATTTTCCTGGCGATAAGTTCCATGGCGAAAATTCTCAAATACAGAAACATAATAGATATCATTTCCTTAGGTACATAACTCATATATTCCCATAGCATACGTTAATTTCAATCACAATAATAAAGATATTCTCTACTATATTCATAATCAGATTGACCCAGCATTAATAGTTCATATGCAATTCTCATTAGAAAGCGTACATTCGAACTTCGTAGTTCCTTAAGTAAATCACATATTGCAAAACCCTCAAAGATGAGTTGTCAACTAAGGTTATTTATAGTCTTCAAAGAAATCAATTACGTGGTTAAATTCAAATCTGATTATGCATAATGAAATCAGGCATCAGAGTCCACTAAGCAAGGTTCTACCTAATTAATAGGGTATACTTCAATCCAACAGTCACAAATAGGTCACTTAGGTATGTAGCCACTAACTTTACAATTTATTCCTAGTATTCCTTTATTTCCAAAAGCATATCAAAGTCATACCATTATATTGGTTTAAAATCATGTGTACTAGTTCTTGCCAAGATCAGATCAATAGGAAGAAGAATCCCAGTAAACATCGTTAACTCCACATAGCATTACATGCTCTGAATCAACAATTACGATAATATCAACGCAAGCATCATACAGTTTCGCAAATTCATATAGACATATCATTATAGACACTTAGTTATACGGTCATAAGTTCAAATCGGAGCAATAGATACAAATATAATAACCATCATTTCGAGCAAGGGGAGTCATTCAAGATAAAGTAAGAAATCAAGTTTAGAATCATATTTAATTAATCAGTCATAACGGTAAGGTACACATCCTCCCTTATTAAGCATTCTCTCATTACGATAAGAGTAATTTGATTCTCCATTTTTCTTCATCACCTCAGTGTTCTATTGTTCATATAACTTTTCCTTTCCAACTGTAGGGCATAAAATCAACCACATGGTTCCGTATCCACAATTTAAAAGTACAGTGGGTCAACAAACAGCCATACAGAAATCACAGACCAGTTATGCGGCTCAGTCATGTAATATAAGCAGAGTATCCAGTTACTCCTCGTACGTAGGTTCTACTAGGTCCATTTACAGGGTCATAAATCCCATTAGATATACAGCAATCATAATAATCACATTCTTCCAAATTCCATAATGTCAAAACAAAATATGCAATGATATAGCAAAAGAATAATTTTGACCGACTAATATCAAAGTTAGTAATTCTTGGTAAGGTTAACTCAATATGATAGTAAATCAATTCGTAACTACGTAATGAGTATTGTACGAATCTGTCTAAACATGCAAGAGGAGGTAAATGCCCAGTACGTATCGTTCACCCATCATCAATACAAAATATTCCCATGTCCACTTGTTTCGATCAAGGTTCACAATGTCATGCAAAACAGTTCACAGTATAGCCTCCAAATAGGCAATAGAGGATTAATTTGCACTATCCAACATTTGCATTTTTACACAGAAATATATCACAAAAATGATTTCTCAATCTTAAGTCATGAATATACATGGGCAGGGTTTTAGTTCCTGCGGTAAATTATCAGATTACCAATCATTTGGTTTTGATCTCAAATTGGTCAATAATTACCTATCTTATTACGAGTGTCATATGAGCAGACACGTAATATGAGTGGGGTCCTTCATGTCGTCCAACCATTCCTTATAAGAAATTTCGATTACAGATTACAGATTACACATAAACAGATTACAAATTACAGAGTGCGGATTACAGATTCTCATAAACAGGTCCTGATTGCACATAAGCAATACTCATTAGACACCATCAACAATTCCCTCGGTTCACCATCAGAGTCGTCAGTAATTTTCTCGGTTTATGAAATCATATTAATTATATGTTGTTTCAAGGGCATAGTTCATGGTGCTTGACCAAATCAATCCGTGGTTAATAATCAAATTCCCAAACATAACTAATGTGTAAGCCATTCCCTTATTTCGTATAAACAATCGATAGGGAACAAGGTGACAATTTATTAACTCCTTACACAATTCTAAGGGGAGTCACTATATGGATAACTTCTTATCACAGCCGGTCATTTTCAATTCAATTCAAAGCGTCATGCAAAACACATCTTATCAAAATATTTAATTACAATCACAGGTCTAAACATTGCTATAGCAAGGAAGACGTGGCTATGTTCCAAAAGGTAAAACATTGCATATATTATTTTATTTAATCACTAGGTCTTAGGAATATTTAACATTTAGAGCATAATCAATCCATCTAGACAGATGCTAGGAAGCACAATCATGTTGTCATCGTTCCCCGCAGGTAACTATCAATCCAAAATAACAACCGATAACACGCATCCCACTTAATCATTAGCATATAAATTGTCTTACTGATCGGCTCGAACCCTCACCACGCTTCCGCAGTGCAACGTTGTTGATTTAATCCCATCTGCATGTCTCGCATTGTCCACCAATCTCTTTAAAATAAACAGAGGCAATAGTTCTCATAAATTATTATTATTTAATTTTTCCACAATTCATTTTACATATGTTGTACGATTTTCCTTTTCTTTCTGTCTAATCATGCGGAGGTAGAATCCTCCGGATCTTTTATCCTTATTCTCGCCATGTTCTGCATAACAATCAATCACGATATGCACAAGAACATACAATAGACACGAATCGTAATCGTTAGCATTAACAGATTACATTTAACATTGCCATCAATCCTTCCATCTGCATTTAGAATATTATGCATGATGCCTAAGTCTTTTCTAGACATCCTAAAGCTCAATGGATTCGTGTGTGAGATAGCAACTCGTGCTCTGATACCACTTGTCACGCCCCAAACTCGCCCCTAAAAGTTTGGGCATGACCTATTCAGAAACGGACATCAAATTCGATGTGTACAACATATGGGGCCTAAACGGAAGCATTTAACAACGCAAACTAACATCCATTGAGCTAGTACTAACATGCCAGGATCATACACTTAATATCAGGTAGTTTATGTATAATAAACACACACATGTAATTATATACATATACAGATATGCAGACCCATTCCCAAGCCTGAGGATGTAATAAAACTAGGTTAAGGGAAGTTAATCACGTTTTACAACATCAGACAAACAATTTAGTGCATCAAGCTAAAAGCTCTATAAGGGTTCCATAAAATGAGTGAGCTTCATTTAAGTGTTCGGACGCACTGAGATTGACAAAGAGGAACGGGCATGATGGGTTAAGACTGACCTCCAAACTGGTTACCTACAGAGACAGACAAAACACGGGGTGAGCAAGGCTCAGTGAATAATAGTATGTAAACAATGTAATGATTAACTTGAACTATAATATGTATAAATGCAGAGAACATATGATTAGTCTTATTCTGTGACTATTTTCAAAACGGCCTCGGGCCCAGTCTTTAAACAGAGTGGCTTCGAGCCCAGTAACATACAGAACAGAACGGCCTCTGGCTCACCGATAATACAGAATGGCCTCTGGCCCACAGATAATACAGAATGGCCTCTGGCCCACAGATAATATAGAACGGCCTCTGGCCCACATTTTATTCAGAGTAGCTTTAAGCCCAGAGATATACAGAACGGCCTTAGGCCCAACAGATTTCACAAATTGGCCATAGGCGTAACAGATTATACAGAATGGCCTCCGGCCCAGTCTTAGCAAAACGGAATAATCCCAAATTCATAAGAATACCACTAGACAATAGTGCACATACAGTTCCCTATGGTTTATCACAAATTGACATGGTTGTTTTGCGTATAACAGAATATTAATAATAACTAATGATAGAAGGCACATATATTCTCATCATAACGTGGGTTATATAACGATGTCAGACCTTTGTATTCATATCATAGGTTCTGAACGACTACAGGACCATGTATAATACGACAGAATAATCTCAGAATCACACAGCTGCCATTGTTCAAGAATGAGCATAAGTTCCATTTATTCGTTACGAAACGACGTAGTTTACTTATGGACAACAGAGGGTTAATATTAACTATTAACAGTAAACCAAACGTACTACACAGTACTATTACTCACAGTGCATTGATGGCACAACAGCTCCTTCCGGTATGTGACCTATGCACACATATAACCCACAAATTAATCTAATTCCTTTTTTAAACTCACATTTGATTCGATAACTTCCAGTAAATTAATAAGCATTTAAAAACCTTTAAATAATAATTTTAACTGTCCTAGAGGGTCAAACAGATAAAACGGAGCAGACAAAATTTTACAGCATGGGCCGCACGTGTGGCTGTGAGTCCCGCACGTGCGGCCGAGGCTCCCGCACGTGCGGCAGTAGGGTCCCGCACGTGCCTTTTTTCCAGTGTCTTCAGTCCAATTTTCCCCTGTTTCCCGCACGTGCGGCCATGGCCTCCGCACGTGCGGCAGTGCTCCCGCACATGTGGCCATGACCCCCACACGTGCGGCGATTTGCCCTGTTTTGCAGTCCGAAATTCCAACAACCTCCCAACTAAGTTACAACAGTTTAAAGCCCAAAATAAGGAGAATTAATGCAATATAAGAGTCCAATATCACCATAACATGTATCATAAGTGCAATTAAAATCATCATCTTCAATTCCACATGCACAAACCAATTCTTCATGGTTGAATTATGTATGGCTCCAACCATATACATGTATATATATATAAGCATCTAAGTATGCAGATGAACTCCACACAATAAGTAAAATCAAGAGGGGAAAGATGAAATTTCCTAACACAAAGCTTGAAATCACCAACACAACCACGAATACAACTGAGCAAAGAACATATACACACTCTTGATCTTAATTACAACCCTAACTTCAATATTGTAGAAATTCCTTACTCAATAGTCAAGCGAAGCTTAGCAAGAGAAGATAATACATACCTTTAACTTTAATTTCTATAACCCTCTCAAATCCCCCCAATCTTCTTCCTTGTTGGACCTCCCCTCTTTCTCTCTAACTCTCCTCCTTCAAACTCCCTCTCAGGAGATACTTGAGTTAAGGTTACCAAGGCAAATATGTAAAGAAACATAGATATATATATATATATATAAGGTGAATAAGGACAAAAATCAATTAGTTTAGTCATTCCCAATCAGAATTTCACAGAAAATCATATTAAGACCTAAAAATCATGCTGACCTCAAATATAAAATCAATTTCAGATTATTAAGCTTCTAAGGCTTTCAATTTCTGGTATGAATATTGCAATTGTAACAGATTTTTCTCTCGTTCGACAGATATGATTCTCTAATCATAAAATTTGCTCAATTAACTTAATTTCACATGAAATTCCACAGCAAGCACATAACTGCACGGAGCAAGGATCTTAAAGCATACCAGAAAACACGTACGAGGGTCGGGCTATTACAGTAAATGTCCCAACAAGCTCTACCAACCTTGAGGGAAGTCAAACCACACTCACTTCCCAACGAACCACTCTCTACAATACTAACCTTTAGGTTACTAACACCAACTCACAACTTATGAAAATACACAACATATCACCAGTGTAGCACTCACCGAGGTGCCCACTCCGAGTCCACTACTCAATCCAAAACATTTCTATAAGAAGGAAAACACACAACTTAGGATACATAACACTGGCACATTTTTCCAAAATACTAACACAACACAATTACATAACAATTACTCAAACAACCCCATTGAGACTCTAATTAATTTACATACCATCTACCACATAACACATAACACGTAATCGTGCTTAAGTCTACAAAGATAATCATTCGTTCCAGTACTCGCTTAGATTTCTCATTAGAAACAACGTTAATCAAGTGCGTTTCCAATAAGACCTCCAAGTTAGTCAACTAGACACTGAATAATATCCATGAGTCTCAACACCATGCCCACATAAAATGAAACACATAAGCATGTTATCATTTAGCACACAACATATAAATGTCCTCACCGAGCATGATAAACCCATTATGGCTAACCACTTCCCGCGAGCCCAAGGTTTTCAAACCTAGTTAGCTTTGATACCAAGTTGTCAAGCCTCGAATTTACGAGGTCCGGCCCACGTGAGTAACCACCCAACAATAGATGACCACTAACAACACTTATGCAGATGTATATAATATAAGCACACAGTACATATGTTATTCTAATTTTACACATTCTTAAATACAACATCTAAGTCAGATGGATGCTCTATAACAAAACATACAAAGATGTTATAAATCAAATTAAGATGCCCAAAGGCTTACATCATATACAAAGGGTGTAACTCTTACAAGAATGACACACAGCCAACAAATACATAAATGGCCCTTGGCCGACAATTAAAGGAACTACCCTATACAGTTCCAGGCACAACTTCAATGTCTTAGTCCACATCCGCATAAGCATACCTGAAATACATTTTCAGCCACGTAGGGTGAGCATAAAGCCCAATAGGAAATATTTCAAAAACTAAATATGCTCTACCAGTGCAAATGATCATGAATGCAATACATACATATATATATATATATATAATATGCCCAAATGCATTCTCAAATCCACTTACTTTCTCAAAAAAATCATTTCATTCCAATTTCCAAACATTTCATTTATTCAAAATGTTTTTTTGAATTCAAAACATTATTCTGATATAAAATCTATTTCCAAAGCCAATCCAGGTATCTCAATACCAACAAGCAAATACATTGCTAAATTAAATACAAATACATCATTAACCAACAACAATTACATTGCTAAAACTCAAATCCAAATGATTCATTTCCAAAACCAAGATGATAATAAATAAAATAGGTGAATCTCCAAAACTAATATAACCTTTCACGGAAATTTCATCCCTGGGAAACCGTCAAACGGGACCCACGTAAACATATGCTATACAAGCACTACCATTGCCATTCTACGGAATTTTTGTCCACGGGATCAGTACCCATCTATACGCGTGGTTTTTGGGACTTTTACCCTGGACACACAGGCCAACTTATTTTATGAAACAACAACCATTTCTCAGATTTACCATTTTATTTACCCTTTCCAAATAGCACAATACATGTGATCCAAAAAATGATTTTCAAAATGAAACAAATGCTCTTAAAACATAACACAAAAATTTTCAAAATCTCTTTCCAAAACATACAGTTTAAATTATCAAAATCATTATATGCTCCATGATATGCATGATTTATAAACAGTCCAATTTGCCTAATTCACATGCAATTCTACATCATAGCTATCCTTCATCGATAGCCCAAAACAAATATCTCTAAATAGATAAATAAATTCCATTAAAGATACACTTTTCCAAGATCTCAAATGGGAGTGATAATAGATATCCAACTCCACCATCATCGTTAATCATCATTTCAATTTCACACTTCTCAACATTCATTCTATTTCCTCTTTACAATCTCAACATTTACATTTTTGGGCATAACCCCTTTCGTCTTTGAAAATCCATTTCAATGCAAGAAATAGCTTATTTCAACATATATCAACTCCATTTTCATAATCACAACCTTTTTCAAGAAAACATTTGAAAACCCCACATTTACATTTTGATTTAATAATCCAACCATTTGCCCAAAAGATCAACATTTTAGGGTTTCTCCAAATTAGGGCTTTTTACTTTTAAAAAACTCATGCATTTTTGTAAGTGGAAAACAAACTTTTGTAGCTAAACCATAGCTCAACAATCCCATTTGCAACAAAACCCTCACTTACAAAACAAATTTCCAAAAATCAATCCAAGGACAACGAAATCTATATATTTACAATACACAACAAATACACTACCAAACTCATATTGAGTTTAAGAAATAGATCCTACCCCTTGAAGCAAGAAGGAAACAAGTCAGAAAAATTACCAGTGGTGAAACAACAATCCGTTGAGAGTAAATGGAAGCCCTCATTGTGTTCTATGTTTTGGTATATGGAACTAGGGGTCAAAAATGTATTGAAATAGATGAAATCAAGGCTAAAAAGCTTGAGAAAGCAAAAATGGTGCAAGGAGAGAGAAAGGGGAGTGAAAAGTGAAAAGATTTGACCCAAAAAATGACTTTTAAAGGCCAGATTCTGCGTAGTCCACTCAAGCATTGAAAGTTGAGCTCAAGCGCACTATACTCACATTACAGATTCGCAAATTTCAAACATGAATAACTCTCTCGTTCGGACTCCATTTAGGATCGTTCTTGTGTCTAAATTGAAGCCCCAGAAGTAAGATTTCCAATGGCTCTAACCTCACAACAAGATTCAAAGTGTGGAAAGAGAAAATGATAAACAGTGAAGACTACTCAATAACAACTATTCAAATTTGGAGTTTTTGATTCAATCTCACCCAACCACTATGGTAACACCTCAACCAAGGCTCAAATATCGACTAAGAAGGTTCCCAATCAAGATAATCAAAGAGTCAAATATAATTCCATTATAACAGGAAGTACATAGTACTACAGCAACACAAGCTACACTTGCGAAACCCTTAACTTTAGGAAACCCTATTAGGTCCCTAAATTTTGTGTTATTATAATAAAGTCCTTAGTTCGTTGATTATTCGCAAATTAAACCCTAGAACTAAAAACGCATCACAGACGAACCAATACAAACCCTAATTGACCCTGGAAGCTTAGAAATCATTTCTAACACTCTAATATTAATTTTTTGACTCTCAAATTTTAGATTAATCTCTCTAAACCTTAACTTCTGATTTTCACAGTTTTTGTTCGGTTATTCACCTTTAAATTCAAAGCAAGATAATACAAATCGAGTTATTTTTCCTAACACTAATTTATTAACTCTACACTTGAAATAGATATTTTAATTGAGCCCAAGCCCTTACATTTTTCTTGAATCACATTTGTAGCCAAACTAGTACCATTACACACACATATATATACTTGTACCTTTCTTAAATAAATAATTTTGTACACAAAATATCTTCATATATATATATAATCAACAAAAATCTCCTAAAGTTCCTTGCACATGGCCAGCCACCCTTGGGAAGAGAAATTGATATAATATTTTCTAATCATATCCATGAAATTAAGAAAAAAGTTTGTTAGATGGAACCTTGTCTCCACCTCAAGTTCCATCCTAACTAGAGCCCAACTATATCATGATTAATTGCATAATTAAGGCCTCTAACCATTTACTATTCTATTAAGTTCCAAGTAAATCCAAAATATCCAAACCATTTCTAATGAATGGGCAAAATGGACCTTTTGCACCAATTTTCCTATAAAAGGAACCTCACCCTTAGCATTTTGCATACAAGAACACACACATACACACTACATTCAGCTGAAAAGAAAAGAGATGGAGGAGAGTGAGCTTGGTGGAAGATAGGAGAGAAAGAGGAAGTTTGATTGTAATTCAACCAAACCTCAAGTAAGTCATAACACAACTCTCTCTTTCATTTTCCTTTTTCAAATACATGTTATTAGAAGTTTAAAATGGTATTTTCAGATGTGTTTTGATGGTATTCTTGTGCTAAAAATGAAAGGAATTGAGCCCTGATTCTACCCTTCTTGTATTTCTCTTAATCAGTATAAGACTACATTTTACTATATCAGTGTCTCAAAATTTCAAAAGGCGCACCTTCACCTTAAAATTTTTGAGTTTAATATGTATTATTTAGCATGTTTTCATCACAAGAGGAGTGGAAAATTTTCCCTAGTTGACATCTTTCCTCACCAACTTTCTTATTTCAAGAACTGTGTCAGAAAAATCTATTTTACAGCAAACTTGCAAAAATTATAGAAAAATGTATAAAAATATTCTAGACCTCCATTTTGTTTCAAAATCTTTCTTAAGGAGTTATCTTTCAAGGAAAATTGGTTTCATGGAAAACGAGTGAGTGGTTTGTGAGAAAATCGAATTTTCATAACGATTGACGAATCTGGACAGAGCTGGAGTATTTCTGAAATAACTAATTATCTGGAAAAGCTATTCCAATTTTGAAATTTTTTTGAAAACTAGATAAAATTCTCTACAAACCATAGGCAGGGTGGGCTCAAAAAAAATCTGAACTAGTCCTTTAATTTCAATCTTTAAGTGGTTTTGAATCTGGAAATTCTGTTTTGCCTTGGTGATATAGCAGATGAGAGTTGTAGATTTTATCAAAATAAGATCATAATTGTTTTTGGAGATCCATGAAATATCGAAATTAGAGTGTTAGCGACTGAGGAGATTGATTTGAGGTAGTTCGGGTGTATACAATATGCTTCCTTTAAATTTCTTTGCAAACAGCGTTATTCTAATCATCTTCAATTTGTACTCCTCTTGATGATTTTGATAATTTGATAAATTCTGTGGAATTATTCGTTTGATTACTCTATTCATTTGATGAACTCTATGTAACTATTCTATGTTGGAAATGTTCATTTGTCTGGCAAAATGACGTGAAAATGCTCCGTACAGGGATCGAGTGGACTTTGCTAATATGCTCTGTACCAATAGCCTAGATAAGCGGTTATGCTTGGGCGATGGGGGTGAGGTCGATCACTGGTCATGTACTGAGTAGAACCAAGTATTTGGTCCTAGATAAATTATCATATGTCAAATTGACTTGTTTGTGCAATTTGGTAAATTGCTTGGTATCTCGAATTGAATCGTTTGTGTAATTATTGGATCCCTGTGAATTTATTCTTGGTCCGAGCTTTATTATTCCTGTCGTATTGTATACTTCCCGAATTAATTTATTTTTCAGGTGCGAAACAATTTAGTGGAGATTGGATTTGAAGTTCTAAAAAGATTATTAGAGTTAGATATTTTGGGATCACCACTATATGTTATTATTTATTTTTTTGGAGATTTGTATAAGATATATTTTGGATACATTTGTGTAATTATTTTGGAGATAAATTTGTATTTTTTTGAGGTTATTAATTTCTTAGAGGTTCAAATTTGAGGCTAAGTTGATTTATTAATGGCTCGGAAGTTAGGGCGTTACAACACTGCTAATGGATTTCTTACTCAAGGCATCGACCGCTACATTGGCCTTTCCCGGGTGATAGTGCAACTCAAAATCATAGTCTTCCATAAGCTCCATCCACCTTCTCTACCTCAAATTTAGATCTTTCTATGAAAATAGGTACTTCAGACTATTGTGAACAGAAAACACCTGAAACTTCTCACCAAACAAGTAATTCTCCAAATCTTCAAAGCAAATATCACAGCTGCTAGTTCTAGATCATGGGTAGGATAGTTCCTCTTGTGTGTTTTCAATTGACGTGAGCCATAAGCTACTACATTTCCCTCTTGCATCAAAACATAACCCAAATCTTCCCGTGAAGCATCACAATACACAAAATAGCCCAAACCCCTCTTTGGAATAATCAACACTGGAGCAGTGGTAAGTCTAACCTTAAGCTCTTGAAAAGACTTCTCATAAGTCTCATTCCACGTAAACTTGATTCCCTTTCTCGTTAGTCTAGTCAAAGGTGAGGCTAACTTGGAGAAATCCTTTACAAACCGACGGTAATACCCGGCCAACCCCAAGAAACTACGGATCTCAAAAGCATTCTTAGGTTGCTCCCAATCTTGTACTGCTTCTAACTTGGATGAATCTATAGTTACTCCTCCCTTGGATACGACATGACCTAAGAACTTTACCTTTCTCAACTAGAATTCACACTTCTCGAACTTAGCATATAGTTTGTGGACTCTAAGCAACTCAACCACAACTCGCAGATGTTCCTCGTGTTCCTCCTCAGAGGGTGAGTAAATCAGGATGTCATCGACAAAGACAACTACGAAACGGTCTAAGAACTCACAGAATATTTGATTCATTAGATCCATAAACACGGCTGGTGCATTAGTTAACCCAAAAGGCATCACTAGAAAATCATAATGGTCACACCGCATACAAAATGCCGTCTTTTGGATATCTTCCTCCCTTACCTCAACTAGTGATAACTCGATCTCAAGTCTATCTTAGAGAAATAACAAGACCTCTTCAACTAATCAAACAAATCATCTATACAAGGCATTAGATACTTGTTCTTAATAGTTACCCGATTCAACTCCCGGTAATCAATACAAAGTCGTAACGCACCATCTTTCTTTTTGGCAAAGAGCGTCGGTGCTCCACAAGGCGAAGTACTAGGGCGAATGAAACCCTTATCTAGCAATTCTTGGAGTTGAATCTTCTACTCACTTAATTCAACGGGTACAAATCTATATGGTGCCATAAAGTTCGTTGTCATGCTAGGCACTATATCAATAGAGAACTCAATCTCATGGTAAGGTAGTAAAATAGTGAGATCCTTAGGAAAGACGTCCGGGTATGGACAAACTACCCTTGGCAATTTGACTTGGACTTCATCACACTCTCTACTCAAGAAGTTTGCAAGAAGGCAACTAAGCTCAGTCCAACCTCGCGGATTACATACTAGCAACGAAACTCTATCGGTTTTGTCTCCAATGAAATAAAATGCAGTCACCACTCAAGATACATACAGTAACCCTCTGATGGTAACAATCTATGACAGTCAATACGATGACAACCAATCCATACCCAATATAGCATCAAAACTCAACATGTCAATCAACACAAATGCAAAAGGAAGTCGGCGACTGACAACCTTTATCTCACAACCTTGACACCCCTGTTCCAAGATAATCTCACTACCAATAGATGACTCTACACTGAGTGGAGATGCTCACCGAGCCAATTCTAACCCCAATGTCGATGCACATGTAGACGAAATAAAAGAATGAGATGTACCCGTATCAATCAACATATTGGCAATAGAATTGCATAACAAGAAAGTACCTCTCACAACTGAAGGCGTTGGCACTAAGTCTAGCATGGTAACAACATACACACGCCTGAAGGTCTCTGCTTTACATGTTCACCCCTCGGAGCATATGTCTGATGCACTGACTAAGTTGAAGAGGCCTTCTAATTGGCCCTTGAGACCTGTGCTAACTGTGTAAGTTGGTGGCTCTATGTCTGCCTCGAACCAGAAGCACTAGGTGTGTTACCCAACTGAGGGCAAAACCTCTTCATATGGCCTGACTGCCCACACAGATAACAAGTGAGCGGCTGCCCTCTCCCCTGATTCTGGCTCTGAGAACGAACTATAGACAGCACAAACTATTGCCCTCATCCTCTATGCGGCCAAGCTGGAGACTTGTGGCCTAACTAGCCACACTTATAACAAGAGAAGCCTTCCAAATTACCTCTCATTGAACCCGAACTCGGCACAGGAAAGATGGACCTAGATTGTGCTACTTGGGACTGTTGTGAAGTGGAACCACTCTGCCTCATATTGTCCCGGTTCTATCTCTGAACCTCTTGACTCCTCCTAAAGCCCCTTATCCGTTCCTCCTCTCGTTGGACTACGGTCTCAAGATAAGTCGCTGCCTCCACAAGGCGTCCGTAGTCTCCAATCATCGACCCAACTACCTTGAAAAGAATCCCGGTCCTCAATCTCTTATTGGACTCTATACAACGGCGTTCCTCTGTTGCCACGAGTTCTGGTGCAAATCTAGAGAGGCTAGTGAAAGCTGCCTCAAACTCAGCTACTGGCAAACTAAGCTCCTTGAGCTTCAGAAACTGGTCAATCAACTTTTCCTCAGCAGTGAAAGACAAGAACTTGTCCTGGAAGGCGTTGACAAAGGCCTCCAAAGTCACCCCAATGCGCCCTTGCGCATATTTCCACCGTTGACCCGCATCCCCTTTTAGCTAGAAGGTTGCCAAGGTCACTCTCAATCCATCGTCCTTGATGCCAAGCATCTTGAACATCTTCACCATTTGTTCTAGCCACTCATTCGCCTGTAGTCGCTCCTTCGGATCACCCAAAAACTCATCCAGATTAGACCGAAAGAACTCCCTCTTTAAGAAGGATGACCCTACTTCAGTAATTTCGGCCTGGAATTGATTCTTATCTTTGAAAATGTCCATGGATTCTCGCAAAGCTCTGGTCATTTCACAGGCCAAAGCGCCCATCGCCTGCTGACTAACTGGTTCGGCCACATTGGCTTGACCAACCCTTTTTCTTGCGCTGGAATCTCATCCGATAAAGGCACCTCATGCCTTCTAGGCCTACCATGCGTATCTCCACTACGTCCACGTCCTGACATTCTAATGAAAGTAACAAAAGAGATTAGCACATTTATAAATATTCCAAATCTAACTCACTCGCGTCCTAATACGGTGGACAACAATAATTCACGCCACACATGCATATAGTCACATAAACACTTACGAATCTCTTTCCTAGATAATGACCATCCCACGGCATTGCCAGAATTCTAATTAGAAACAGCAGTGATCAAGTGCTCTTCTAATAGGACTTTTAGAAACCCATAGACCCAATCAATAACTTAGGAACAAAATCTCATGCCCATATAACCACATAAGCATGTTATCACATAAGCATACCATATATACAAATATCTCTACCAAGTGAGACAAACCCACTGTGGTAATAACCACTTCCCACATACCCAAAGTATTGAAACCCAGTACGCTCTAATACCAAGTTATAACAGCCCGAAATAAATACAATAATCCATCCACCATATCAATAAATGACAACAATGATAAAGTAATTATCTTCCATTAAATCCAATGGAGTTTACAAAAGGGAAACATATGCGATATATGTTCATAATGCCTGGCCCTGAATCTATAGCATATGTTGCGAACAAAAGAAGAAGAATGGAAGTTAAACAGATAAGAAATGCCCTAAGGGCTTACAGCTTTCCAAGACGATGCTTGCTTACAACAAAAGTGGACTTAAGTCCAATACAGTTAAAGTCCTTAGCTTGTACAAAATAAATACAATAAATACACAAAAGAAGCTCTCGCTCCAAGTCCTCCCTAGCCTTGGTAGAGGCATATCATTAGCACCTAAAATGTTTTTCCCACGTAGGGCGAGCCAAAGCCCAGTAGAAATAATCTAACACAGTATATGAATCTTAATAAAGCTATAAGGTGAATGCTTATGCAATGTTCATGACAAAACATTTTTATACCTCTTTCCAAAACTATGAAATACCAAGTATATATACTGATTCATAAATCATTTCTATTACAATAGAAAATGGGGCAGTGAATCACATTCTGGGAATTTCAAAACAATAAAACCTTTCCCGAAAATTTTGTCCAAAGGAAACCGTAAGTCGAGACCCATGAAAACGTAGGCTATACAAGCACTACTATTGCCATTTCAAGAAAATTTCGTTAGCAGGGTCGGCACCCATGTATAGGCACGGTTTTCGGGACTTTTACCCAGGATAGGCCAACTTGTTTAATGTAATAATAATTCCTTTCCCAGATTCACCCATTTTCTCAAAATAGTAAAAATTTCAATATATATGGGTGGGATAATGCTCAATGCAAATGAATGAGGAAATAGTTTCAATTCTCCTAATTCACATGCAATTTCTATAACAATCATAGTTATCCTCCACCGATAGCCCAAACAAATATTTCTAAACAAATAATTTATATTCCATAAAGATAAACTTTCCAAATTTCAAGAGGTGAGTGATAATACATATCCAACTCTACCATCCTCATCAATACCAATCTAATTTCATAATTTCAACATCAATTTCATTATTTATACAAAACCAATATTTGAGGCATTTAGGGCAAAATTCTTACTCTTTTCAAAATCAACCCTCAAGTGTCAAAAATCAATCATTTACACCCAACTCAACATTATTTCCAACATCAAAATCATTTCCAAGAACCTATTTGAAAAACTGCTCTTTTGATTTTTATTCAAAACCCTAGATTTGTTCCAACTCTTCCAAATTTGCAATATGGTTTAGAAATGACAAATAACTAAGTTAAAACTCACAAAAAGTGTGGAAAGTGTCCCTACCTCAAGCTAGAACGTGAGAGAGAGTGTGAGAAAACTTAAAGACGCCAAAAACCAACTTTGCTCCGGTTAGAACGAAGCCCACACCGAACTCTAACTTTTTAACAAAGGAACACAGGTGAAAAGATCAACGGATCTAGGTGTATTTGAGAGAAATAGGTGAGTTTTAGAGAGAGAAAGTGAGAGATATTTGGGTTTTGAAATGTTTAGAGAGAGAGAAAGATGAAAAAGTGACTTAAAATGGGTTGTTTACGAACTGATATACGCACAGTTCGCTCGAGCGTAAGATGTGTCGCTCAAGCCACCAGACACAATAAGTTTTACCGCTCGAGCATAGAAGACAAACTCTTAGTAGTTTTGCAGATAGAGGTTGTCGCTCGAGAGCAAGAAGCTTCACTCGAGCGAAGAATACAAACTCCCAGCATTTTTGCAGACCTACAAAAGTACTGGAGGTTCAAAAAGGCCGCTCAAGCGAATAGACAAAAATTTGGGCAACAAAAGTTTGAAAAATAAACTACCAACCTATTCCAAACGCCATCAACACATCCCAAAAGCCAAACTCAAAGAGATATAAGGGGAAATAAGACATGGATAACTATATATGACAATGAAACCCAGATCCAAAACATCAAATGGGTCAGGTCCAAACAAGAAATGCTATAGTTGTTGTCCCTCCACAATGTTCAAACCTACACATTACACATGGGTGCACACATTGGAACACATAGTTCGAATCATATAATTCATCTTCTCTTTCTAATTCAGTCATTCAAGTGGGTTTCTCACTTATTAGTTCCTTATTGAGTCACAATTCATGCTTAGAAATCCTCCAGCGAAGATGAGAACGAAGATATGAACACATGTCAAAATATGCAGAAATAGGGTATAGACGCGCCCCCAGGAACTTTCCGATATCCGCGCTCGCGAGGGGCGCGAATCTCGTTTTGTTCTAAGCTACTACAGTTTGGACTCAATGTCACGGTTCTGAATCTAATCTCGCAAAGTGCAATGCAAGACCGATAAATCACCAAAAAGTCCAAATTCGGCAAATCGTTTTTGGAAAACTGATTTTAATAAAGAAGTGTCAAACATGGACTGCTTTGCCAGATACAGAGTCGCCACCTAAATATTTTATTTTGGGGGAATCTAGGAAACCCTGACTCGTGCCTAAGGCCACGTGTCCGTCATCACCAAAGTCGCCTCGGCTCGGGAACTTGGGTACGAGAGGGGAAGGTCATGCAATGAGCACCCCCGCTCGCCCGATCAAAGATCGGCCTGTAATGAAATTTTGTTTTTGAAAACACATGTGCTCTTATTTCGGCTAATTAGCTAATCTTACTACGTGATGCACACAGCATACAAGTATAGACTAGATCGCCTAATTTGAAACAAAACATTGCATATTCGTTTGTGAAAATGGTTTGAAGTTTGCTACTCACAAGTAGGCTAAATTCGGGATTCAATGAATTGTTCCAATTCAAGTAATCCAACCATCACCCACAGGCATTCAGGCAGTTATATCAAATAAGCAGTTAGCCTCATGGCAAGCATACTTTCATGGTAATCAACAACACACATGCAGTATGCTAAAGCATAAACACTCACAGTGTACTTCGAGCCAAAACAAAGAACTAGTTAGAAATCATGCATAACCCTAGTTCATGTTAAGATGGCTAATGCAACACATGCGAAAATGTAACTTAGATAGGCTCAGCTATTCTAAGATGTCATGTGAAGTGCAACTTGATAACATGCTGTTTGAACACGTATTCAAGTAAGTATTGAAAATATAATGCTGCTTGGTATGATGCGCCGAGCCCGGTGCATGCCAAACAAATGAATGGATGCACGCATACAAGCATAAGGTATGCTAAACTAAATATGCCCTAAAATTAACCATCGTAAGCGGTTAAGTAAAAGGGAGAAAGAAATGGGGGTTAGAAGACATGCATCACACACACGCACGCTTATTACAATAGTTGGCCCTCTCGACGGAGGGTCCGAATAAAGAGCTAACTAGCTAATCTAAGCTAATTAAACTAATTATTACATCACAACGAAGCTAATTAACTAATCCTAGTTAACTAACTATTACAAAACAATTAAGCAGCTAAACGCATTAACTACTTAAATACAGAATCCAAAGCATAAACTAGCTAATCACATTAGCTAAGTAAAGCAATAAAACAACGGTCCTCAGAGGGAGAAGAATGCATGCATGCCCGGTCGCCTCGTTCGGAAATCTGTCACGATGCCCCGATTTGCCTCTGTTTGCAAATGCTCTCAGAAACTTGCACCAAGCTCTAGAAAGCTTCTAACTCAACTTAGGGACCTGTGGAAGGGTGGCTGACCAGTTGTTGGTGTTTGCAGCCACCTGCCGACCACTTTTTGCTACTACAAACCAGAAAAAGTGGTTGGCCAACTAGTTTTTCTGGCTGGCCGACCAGTTGTTGCTGCATTCCTCCAGTTTGCTACAACAGAGAGCAAGAAAAGGCATGTCAATGTATTTGCAAGGTATGTGTGCATAACTACCCTCCCTATCATTTCATAAGCTCAAAGGGGTGTGGTTCTCGACCCTCGGGCCACCAATCAAGAATCTCGACGTATGATGGCCGGGAGGCGAAGTTGCACAATTCAATATGAAAATGAATGCACAAGTAAACACATAAGGCCTAGAATTCTATCATGTATGATCAAGAGCATCGGCGACCGAGAATTGAGGCACGTTTCATCACTTTAAGTATGAAACGCCCCTCGTTTCTCATGTTTGGACTAGCACCTATTCCAAACAAAATGCAACGCATAACATGGCATGCACAATGCTATGTAACATGGAATATGCGAAAATGCAATACAACACAAGCATGCAAATATGCAATATGACTTGAGCATGCAAACATGCAATGCAAGATGAACAACCTAACAAGGCTAATGGCATGCACAATGCTAATGCATGCATACTCAATGCAAGGCAACGTAAGCATGCAACAATATGATACAATGCAACTAGCATACACAATGCTAATGTCAACTAGCATACTCAATGCGATATGATCATGGCATACTCAATGCAAATCAAGAGTATGGCATGCGTAATGCAAACAATAACATAACATGCATGATGCAATGTAACATGGCATACACAATGCTCAATGGATTTAAACCAAAAGTGTGTAGACCTCAGCCATGCCCAAATCGGTGGCCATAACACCAAAATAAAGGCACAAAATACAAAGCATGCATGCACAATGCATTGGCCAACCAAGTAGGCCTAAGAGCACAACCCTTAAGAAGGCTCAAGGAGTGATAAATGCGGAAGTGTAACAACACTAAATGCATTGAAATTAAGTAAGAAATGATGCCAAATCATTCAAACAAACACAAGTATAGCATGCAAAGGTCCTAAAGCATGAAAGCTAGCAAAGAGGACTACAAAGGAGACATGCAATACATGGCACATATGCATGAACCAACCACAAACAGAGCTCAAGTAAGTCAAAACACGGACCAAAGCATGCTAAGATAGAGGCTCAAAGGCTTAGGCAAGATGGCATACATGCTAGGCCATAAACAAGGCAACAATGCACAGCACTTAAAGGCATTCAAATCATGAAAGAAGTGGGAACATGGCAATGCTATAAGCTCTGAAATGAAGTATTAAATGATGCCAAATCATCTAACTAGCTCAAAGATAGCTGCATGAGTCAACAAAACACAAAGCTAGCAAGGCCAATTGCACTACAGCTATACAAAGCATGAAGGATATGGCAAAGGCAACCCAAAATAGTCCTAGAGCATGTCAAAATGATACTAAAACAAGCATGGAAGGAAGCCGAAACAAGCTAGCATGAAGGGCATAAGGCATGATGCATACAAGGCAAATAAGGTGGATTACACTACACCTATTAAGACCAAGCATGTGATGACTTAACCAACAAAAATCAGAGTTATATCATGGCAAGATAACCCCAAAAACACATTGAAATGATGGCTTGCAAGCTAAGGCATGAAGGCATACGGAATGATTCATGTTAAGGCATAAAGGGGCAAACCCTCCAACGCATTGAATGAGTGATAAATGCAAGTGAATGAGCATGAAACGTGTTTTGAAATCACATTACAAATGATGCCAAATCATTCAAATAGGCCAAGTAAAGTATGCTAGTAGACTTGACACACAAAGCTAACAAGCTAGAATGCACTATAGCTATACAAAGCATGGGATGCATGACCAAAACAACACAAATCATAGCTAGAGCATGCTAAAACATGGACAAAAGCTTCTTGAAGTTAAGCCAAAAGTATGCTAGAATGACATGTTAAAGCATGATGCGTGTTAGGCTAATTCATGGAAATACACTACAAGTGCATGGAGCATGCAAGAGGTGACCAAACCAAACCCTAACTGAGGTATGACATGGCAAAAAATCACTAAAAACATGTAGAAATGGACTCAAGGCAAGCTAGAATGACATGCTACTTCATGAAGCATACAAAGCCAGTTTATGAGATTTACACTACAAGTGTATAAACCATGCATGGAGTGACCAAACCAAGTAAAAAAAGTGGTATGCCTCAACAAAATAAGCCCAAATACAAGCTAAGATATGGCCAACATAAACTTAACAAACATGCTCACACATGAGGCCATTCAAGACAAGTATCGAAGGCATAACGAGAGGGAATGACCGTCTCCTTTTTGGGACCTCAAAACACCATCCCCACCACTGAAATTCCTCTAGATTTCAGTGGTGAGAAGGCCAAAACAAGGTGGTCCCAAAAGCTCACAAAGAAGGCACAAAAGCAAGGCCAAACAAGGCCTAAGAGGGGGTAAACAACCTCAAATACAAAAGTGACCTTAAACAAAGATCTTAAGCACCAAAAATTTAGAACTTTTTGTAGTTAAGAGTTAAGCTTAAAACAGCATGCAAGTACGGATAAAAGCTTAAGAAAAAATGGGGGTTTAAAAGGTTAAAAGCTCACCCTTGAAGACCACCTTCAAAGCTGCAACTCTAGCAGCTTTCAAAAACAACTTCAAAAACCAGTCCCAAGAACTCCAAAAACAACTTCAAGGGACCTCAGCTCCAAGAGTATGGTGTTTGAGTGTTGTGTTTGTGTACAAAAGTGAGACAAAATGACACTTTTTAGGCATAAAAATGAAGCAAAGAGAGATATAGAGATAATGGTGTATCTATTACTCTCTAACCCAAAAAACTAAACCTGGAGGAGGGAGAGAGAGCCTCCCCTCTTATAGAGAGCAAAAGCACAAGCTTCTTCAAGAAGCTAAGGCTCAAGGCCATCCCTCCATACATGGAGGATGGTTCTTATGCTCTCCAGCTGTGCCAGCTGGCCAAAAATATCTCCAAAAAGGTGACAAAAAGTAGCCGACCACTTGAAGTGGTCGGCCAGCTACTTTAAGTGGTCGGCCAACCACTTTAAGTGGTCTCCAAGAAGACAACTGGTCGGCCATGGTAGGAGATGGTTAGCAGCATGAAAACAAGCAAAAGACATGGTGGCCGACCAGAAAAGGTGGCCCAAAGACCAAGGAGACCAGTTGTCAAACCAGAAAACTGGCTAGCAGGAAGAAAAGTGGTTTTATGGGGAGAGAAACTGGTCTCCCACCCTTGTACCACCTTCCAAACAAGGAAAAACAAGGTTTGTACCAAAAACAAACCAAAATGGATGCAAGATGAAAGTTCAGGAGGCAAGGCACCGCGGCCGAAAGCCTAGAAAACTAGTCTACGTGCATCAAAAGTGGTCTCCCGGACCACAGTGTCCCTCTAGGTAGAGGCTACAAGGTGTGGTTCAAAAACCACGCCTAACGAAGAACGTTAAGCGGTCCCGAGACAAGGCGCGCGGCCGAAGGCTCCGAAAACCAAAAACTAGTCTCCAAATGAGAAAAATGGTCTACGACCACAAAGAGGTGGCCTGTAAGACCACTCCGTCCCTCCAGGGAAGAGAAACAAGGTTTGGTCCGCAAACCGAGCTGAAACACAAAGAGTTTAGAGGCCCGGAGGCAAGGCACTCGGCCAAAACTCCAGAACCTCGAAACGAGCTCAACATGCACTATCACCGAGTGCTCAATCGATGACGTCTGAATCTGAAGGTCGGTCAAAAAATGAGGTGTCTACAGTTGCCCCTCTTTGACAGAACTCGGAAGTCATGAAGTGACGGGAGTGAATGTCAAAGCCCAGAGACGACCCATTTTTGACAAGGCTGAAGACTTAGACAAACAGGCAAGATAAAAAAGAGATGCGCCCGCCGGCGGGGGCAAAATGCAAATGACATGCACAATGCCAAACATAACTTATGATCATGCAAAGAGAGCTGTAATGAAGCATTTATGCAAAATAAATACAACAGTTTTAAGCAAGCGAATAAGAAATAACAATCTCACACATTCCAACAAAAAGGATGTAAGGAAATTATGCAATCTTAACGAGCATGTGTGATAGATGCACTACGTGAGCATGTGTGATAGATACATAAAGCGAGCATGTGATAGATACACAAAGTGAGCGTAGTGTGATAGATACACTAAGCGAGTGTGTGATAGATACACAAAATGAGCGTGTGATAGATACACAAAGTGAGCGTGTGATAGATACACAAAGTGAGCGTGTGATAGATACACAAAGTGAGCATAGTGTGATAGATACACAAAGCGAGCACAGTGTGATAGATACACCAAAGGTGAACACAAAGTGTGATAGATGCACTAAGTGAACAAAGTATGATAGATACACTAAAGGTGAACACAAAGTGTGATAGATGCACTAAGTGAACAAAGTATGATAGATACACTAAAGGTGAGCACAAAGTATAATAGATGCACTAAGTGAACAAAGTATGATAGATACACTAAAGCAAATGAAATATGATGGATACACTAGAGCAAATGAAGTGTGATGAATACACTAGAGCAAATGAAGTGTGATGGATACACTAGAGCAAATGAAGTGTGATGGATACACTAAAGCAAATGAAGTGTGATGGATACACTAAAAGTGAATGAAGTGTGATGGATACACTAACGTAAATGATCTTAAACGGAACTTCTTTGAATGAACCGCACATCCAATATCGCCTGGTTGCGACAGTTTGAAATGAACCGTACATACAATATCGTGCATGAATTGAGAAAGAAACTTGATAGGTACATTGCAATACAATGCATGATGTTTAAGGAATGCAATAAACAAACATAGCGCGCTTTAGAAAGCACCTCATGGGGTGAGTGGCGATGAATCGCTCTACTCTGACGGGGATCTCCCCTCGTGCTCTTCGAACATTTACCTTCAACTCGCAGTACAAAGGTCCTGAAATGCCGACAAGGACTCTTCACATAGAACACTTGGGATGCCACCTTTCTTCCTGACCATATTCACAACTTTCCCTATTCTTCAACCGGGTGACAGACTAGGTTGGTTCAGTATCCAGAATTGAGATGCATGCCCGCTACCTCAACCTATGGGGCTTCTATACAGATTTCAAGCTGGGGATACACCCTTGGGTATTTAAACCAGACTTTAGTCTCGGAAATTCCAAACCTTTTTGTTCTAAGCAACAACCATTCAAACTCTAGTTTCCACCATCGCAATTGATCTCCTAGGAACTCATTGCAAACATAGCCAAGATGCCTCTGGCAGGGGTTGGTACTTAAGGAGAGCACTTCTGATCGCCATTCTGGCACGGAAATGGTCAACACAGCATTCTGTTCACTTTGAACGCACAGTTCGTACGGCACACTGCTCATTCTGAACACACATCTCATAACACAGTATTCTAGTTATTTTCGAACACACAGCTCATATAGCACACTACTCATTCTGACCACACAGCTCAAAACACTGTACTCGATTTATTTGGCACACGGCTCATATAGCATACTGCCCATTCTGAACACACAGCTCAAAACACTGTACTCGATTTATTTGGCACACAGCTCATTCTGAACACACAGTTCATTCTAAATGTACGAGATGTAGTGACGGAACTTGCAGAGGTTGAAACAAACTCAAATGCTCCAAATTTTCCCTCTTTGCTTTTGCTTTACAGTGCGGAATCTATATAGCTTCAGATTGGTCCTGGTTTGATTGTTCTGACAAGACCTGGGTTGAACCATACAGTTTTATGAAAGAACAAATTTTGTTTTGCACAAATGTGGAGAATGGCATAGCACTCCGAGCACAAAATGATTTTTTTTATTGAGAAATGAGTTCTTGACCGGGTATTGAGCCCACGACCTAACACAGCACACCGCGACTCAACAAAAGAAAATAAAAGGTAAATAACCTAAACACATCGAGAAACACTCGAAACGACTCAAAAAAAGAGTCGAGACAAACAAAATAACAGACACAACACTCAGACGTGTTCCAAAGATGAGAGTCCTCTCAGATCACGAGGAGCCAGTTTCTCCGGGTATTGTTTCCACCCTTTCTCATTTGTGATTCTCACATCACTCGGCCCTCAAGCTCTATTTTTCTGAAAAAGCCCTTTCTCACTTTTTCTCTCAACGCACATCTCTCTATTCTTCAATCTCTCATTTTTTTTAATCCCTCCCCTAGGTGGTTGATGGATAAACAGGAAGTCGCGGGCTCTTGCCCTTAGCATTCCGCTAGATTCTTCTTCTTTTGCTCACAACAGTGAACTTTCCCACAGAGGGGTTGTGACAGGATGTGCAGTAGATCCACAGTTGACAGCAGTTGACGATGACTTTGGCCAGTATGGATGTGACCAAACCTGTCTAGATGAGGGAATGGAATGTCTTGATCCATTCCCTTTCGTGCTTTGCACTTGGCTTGATACCTCGCTGCTTGGAGGATGAGAGAACTTTCGGCCCTTTGCTGTTAGCTTCAGTTGTGCCCTTTCTGGCGAATACGGTGCCCGTTCTAGCAAGTATGTTAACAACGGGGGAAAGACAGAAAACCTGACTCAACTGTGCCCCTAGTTCATCATTTTGACCATATTTATTTTGGCTTTCTACTAAAACAATTTTGACCAATATGAGAGTTAGATTAACATACTTGTTCGACTTTTCTGATTCAAAATCATGCAAGTTAGGCTGTGAGCACTGAAAATTTTCCTTTTTTGGGTCCAAGAAATGGTCCAATTTTGGAAAAGATGGAGTAATTTTCGAGAGAATTAGTCAACTTCATAAAAAAATTCTCAAAACTGTTTTTACAAATGGCCACTGCTCGACCAACACAGAATTTACTCTTGAGATGCACAACCTCAGATCCAAAACAATGGAAAATTGCCCCTTGTCTAAATGACATTGCACGGCAACGGAAAGTTGCCCCTTGTTTGAATAGCACCGCAGCACACTGTATGGCAACGAAAAGTTGCCTCTTGTTTGAATAGCACCGCAGCACATTGTAACCAGTTCTCAAAGTGACGATCACCAACGAACACTCAGATACAGCGATGACAAAGATGATCAGAACCATTACATGGACACAATCAATTTGGAAGTGTTTATGGCTGGACTTCAAAATGAAGTTGCCTATGTATCCTAAACATGGGAATCAAGCCTTACGTAGTTCCGGGTTAAGGTACGCTCGTGTATTAACCTCTCCTTTTGTGCTCTAACTTTTGCCAAGGCCGCCCTTTCTGGGTTTTCAACCTTACGAGCTATATTCTTCTTTTCTTTTCATTTCTTTTCATTTCTTTTCTTTGTTCACTTATTTTCAGAATTTTTCATTTCTTTTTTCTTCATTTCTTATTGTCCTTTTTGCTTTTCTTTTCATTTTTCTTCTTTTTCTTGCTCTAACTTTTGCCTGGGTCGCCCTTCCGGGTTTTCAGCCCAGCGAGCCTCTCAAAGGCTAAAAGTGTAGCTTGGTCCATGCCAAATGGTTTTGAGATCTCGAAGCCATCTGAATCCAGGAGAGTGGCTGTTGTTCGCTAATGATGTAGGAGTCCATCCAATGGGGGGCTGAATAGCCCCCAGTGCTGTGGATAGGAGCTCAATTGTCCTTCAGCAATACTTCATTCTTTCCTCCTTTCTGGGATTTGGCATTTTTGCCGCTCTTCGTTGGCTTGAGAAATGTCCCAATTTTTTACTCTTCGAGCACATCTGACATTTTTTGCCTCTAGTTCGAGGGGTGCTTCTGATCTAGCTTTGCAAGCTTCTTTTGACGACGTCTGACCTTCTTGCCCTTAGTTTGTGGGTTGCTTCAAATCTGGCCATACAGGCCTCACATTGTGGTTGACCATTGAACATTCTGAATCCAAGTTCAAGGTGTGAAAGCAAAGGAGGTCGAGTCTCGAGGCTGAGAGTGATCCAAAGCTGCACAATCTCAAGAGCGATTCCACACAGGTCTTCGCAGGACCGCGCAAAACATTTTTTGAAATCTTTTTAAGAAAACGACTAGTCGCTCGCGCTGAAGACAATGCAGAACCAATCTGGATCAAGCCAGGATCCTTCTCAGTACTCACACTAACAAGCATGATCTCATTCATTAAGGGCTTAGCATGCCTCTCTTTCTCTCAATTGATCAAATTTTGCAAATCTAGAGGAATTCCTTTCTCTTTGTTTTCAACACATTGTTCAAAAAGTTTTGAAAAACCTAGGTCAATGCAATAATTTCAAGGCACAAAAGAGCAGGTGAAATGCACTGTCGTTTCATTCAAATCTTCTGGCACAACTGGCTCAAGGCAGAAACAAACACAAGAGTGTGAAGATCACTGCTATTTCATTCAAATCTGTTGACACAACTGGCCCCAAGGCAGAAACAGACTCAAAAGAAAGTGAAAAGACAAACACAAAACAAGCAAGTGATGTCCGAGGTAACACCCCCGAAATCACCAAACTCTAACAAAACAGGACTGACTCGATACAACAAGACAGACCCGACTGACTCGATATAAAAAGACTAACTCTATACGACACAACGAAACTGACCTAATACCCAAGTCAGAAAGTACAAAAACTAGCATTCGAAAATGCTCAAAACAGTGCGTGCCAAACGCTACATATGGAGTAAACTGAGTGCCACCCGTAGGTGGTTCATCCCCTAATCACATCACATTATCCCCTAAGTTCACTGATCCAGTGACAATAGACTTTGCTGAGCTGGTGCGGCGATGACCTTGTTGTCAAACAGATCTTGTACATCATGGCGAAGATGAAAGCAACTGTCAGTGTCATGACCGGTTTGTTGATGGTAGGCACAGTACTTAGTCTGGTCATGCTTTGAAGGGATAGGATCAGGTAGAGGCCGTTGTTCCAACGGTTTCAGATGTCCTTTCCGGAGTAAGGCCCCTAGAGCCTTTGACAAAGGCATATAAAGTGGGGTAAAAACCCTCTTGTCTCAAGGTGGATATTTGGTTTTTTGTGAGCTACTTCCGGACGCACCGGTGAATGGGGTGGATGTTTTTGATGTGGTGGTGGTGACCATGCCCACTTCAGAAGATGTTGCAGCTGCATCACCACTGGATGTCGCATTCGAACTGCGGGAAAATGCCCTCCCAGGCTGCTCCTTCTCCTGGTCAATAAGGCCCTGCTTCATAGCGTCCTCGATCTGTACCCCAAGCTCATACAAGTCGGCAAAGGTAGGGAGGGGTAAGATTATCATTTTTTGCATCAATCTGGGTTGGAGGTTGCGCACAACCATCCATATCTGGTCTTTGTCGGAAGGCCTTATAGTCACCATCGAGGCCTTTGCTCTCCATCTCATCACAAACTCTGAAAAACCCTCCTTTAGCTCCTAGCGAGTGACTTCAAGATCACGAGTTGTGGCCTCGATCTGTGTTATAGGAGTATTGAGCAATGAAAGCCTCAGCCATCTCTTCCTAGTTCTGTTTCACAGAGTTCTCCAATTTCGCATACCAGATTGCGGCTATCCCAGACATAGTTTGGCCGAATAGTGACAGCTTCTGGGCTGTGGTTAAGCCCATTGGCCTTAGGATATCAAAAAAACAGGTGGAGGTGCACCATTGGGTCTCCAGAACCATCGAAGCGATTGATATGTGGTATCTTGAACCGATCCGGTAATGTCACCGCTGAGTTGGTATAACCATCCTCTATGTCCGGAATGGATTTCACGCCTTGAGCCTTCTTGAATAGCTTTTCAAGCTTGCTCACTTCCACTTTGAACTCGAAAGGGGCCTCAATTGGGTAGGCCTGTGCTATGGAAGTCTGAGGTGGAGTGGGGTCCACTGGGACATCTGTATTCTCCTAGGCATTAGCGGTAAGGGCAGGAGCCCTTCGTGCAGGAGTTTCTACTAGAGGTGAGTGGGATGTAGAAGCTGTTCCCTATTGTGTTTGTAGCTGCTGCTGTTGAAGCCTGGCGATAAGTTCGGCCTGCTGGGCCACGACCTCGGTCTGGTGTGCAGTATCCCGCTGCATGGCTTGCATGGTCTCTTGGAGTTGATGCATCATGTCCTTTATATTAGCTGAAAACTGCTGATCTAATAGAACAAGTGTGCATCTCCTTTCTGAGGTGGAAACAGATATCTCAACCCAACTGCGCACAGGCGAGGTGGACAATGACCGCTGAACTGGGGACTGTTGAATGGGTGATCCGTGCCTGATTGGCCTTTTCTTGCCTTAACACTGGTTACCCTTGAACTGAATCTCTGACCTGACAAAGCCTATCAGCACAAGTCCAATGTACCCAGGGGATATCGGAGCCTTCTGAAGCTATGGTTCCAAGACTACTTTGCAAAAGAGAAAATAGACAGCATCGCAGCTTGATTTCACTAGAACAGATATGAGCATAGCTGAATGACTGTGCTCTCTACTGAATTCTACCCAAAATTCTGCCTGTAAATTGATACCCTCAGGTAAAACTGATTCTCCCAAATATTGAGGCCCTCAGGCCTGATGCCCAGACTTGCAAACTGATACATGCATTCCTGTAGAAGCGCACTCTAAAAGCACATAGCAAGCAAGTGAGAGCCAAAACACTCCTATAGAGGGGTAGGGTTTCCCTGTCCTATTTTTTCAGGAGCTAGGGTTTCACTACGCACACAGCGGTTTCAAACAACCTATAATCGGGTGAGCAACCTATTCTAGTTTGGAATAGTCACTATGGATTCCGATATGCACTAGGTCGAATGGTCAAAAGGGTGCCTTGGTAAAAACCGAGGTTTATGTTCCCGTCGTGGCAGAGCCCGCAACTGGTCAACCTTATGGCATGCTTTTCAGAGCAAGCCTCCGGCAAACCGTTTAGGAATAACATACAGCAAACACGGTGTCCTAGGCGCACCAATGCAAATGCAATGCAAAGAGAAACATAAGTGTAATCAAAACAAGATATCATGAGTTCGAGTTAAGCTTTCTAAGTCCCCAGCGGAGTAGCCAGAAACTGTAGACGCGCCCCCGGGAACTCTCCAATATCCACGCTCGCGAGGGGCGCGAATCTCGTTTTGTTCTGAGCTACTACAGTTCGGACTCAATGTCACGGTTCTGAATCTAATCTCGCAAAGTGCAATGAAAGACCGATAAATCACCAAAAAGTCCAAATCCGGCAAATCATTTTTGGAAAACTGATTTTAATAAATAAGTGCCAAACATGGACTGCTTTGCCAGATATAGAGTCGCCACCTAAATATTTTATTTTGGGGGAATCTAGGAAACCCTGACTCGTGCCTAAGGCCACGTGTCCGTCATCACCAAAGTTGCCTCGACTCGGGAACTTGGGGACAAGAGGGGAAGGTCATGCAAGAAGCACCCCCACTTGCCCGATCAAAGATCGGCCTGTACTAAGTATGATATTTTGTTTTTGAAAACACATGTACTCTTATTCTGGTTAATTAGCTAATCTTACTACGCACAGCATACAAGTATAGACTAGATCGCCTAATTTGGAACAAAACATTGCATATTCGTTTGTGAAAATGGTTTGAAGTTTGCTACTCGCAAGTAGGCTAAATTCAGGATTCAATGAATTGTTCCAATTCAAGTAATCCAACCTTTACCCACAGGCATTCAGGCAGTTATATCAAATAAGCAGTTAGCCTCATGGCAAGCATGCTTTCATGGTAATCAATAACACACATGCAGTATGCTAAAGCGTAAACACTCACAGTGTACTCCGAGCTAAAACAAAGAACTAGTTAGAAATCATGCATGACCCTAGTTCATGTTAAGATGGCTAATGCAACACATGCGAAAATACAACTTAGATAGGCTCGGCTATTCTAAGATGTCATGTGAAGTGCAACTTGATAACATGTTGTTTGAACACGTATTCAAGTAAGTGTTGAAAATACAATGCTGGTTTCTATGATGCGCCGAGCCCGGTGCATGCAAAACAGATGAATGGATGCACGCATGTAAGCATAAGGTATGCTAAACAAAATATGCCCTAAAACTAACCATCGTAAGCGGTTAAGTAAAAGGGAGAAAAAAATGGGGGTTAGAAGACATGCATCACACACACGCACGCTTATTACAATAGTTGGCCCTCTTGACGGAGGGTCCGAATAAAGAGCTAACTAGCTAATCTAAGCTAATTAAACTAATTATTACATCACAACGAAGCTAATTAACTAATCCTAGTTAACTAACTATTACAAAACAATTAAGCAGCTAAACACATTAACTACTTAAATATAGAATCCAAAGCATAAACTAGCTAATCACATTAGCTAAGTAAAGCAATAAAACAATAGTCCTCAGAGGGAGAAGAATGCATGCATACCCGGTTGCCTCGTTCGGAAATCCGTCGCGATGTCCCGATTTGCCTCTATTTGCAAATGCTCTTAGAAACTTGCACCAACCTCCAGAAAGCTTCTAACTCAACTTGGGGACCTGTGGGAGGGTGGCTGACCAGTTGTTGGTGTTTGCAGCCACCTGCCGACCACTTTTTGCTTCTGCAAACCAGAAAAAGGGGTCGGCCAGCTAGTTTTTCTGGCTGGCCGACCAGTTGTTGCTGCATTCCTCCAGTTTGCTGCAACAGAGAGCAAGAAAGGGCATGTCAATGTATTTGCAAGGTATGTGTGCACAACCACCCTCCCTATTATTTCATAAGCTCAAGGGGGTGTAGTTCTCGACCCTCGGGCCACCAATCACGCATCTCGATGCATGATGGCCAAGAGGCGAAGTTGCACAATTCAATATGAAAATGAATGCACAAGTAAACAAATAAGGCCTAGAACTCTATCATGTATGATCAAGAGCGTCGGCGACCGAGAATTGAGGCACGTTTCATCACTTTAAGTATGAAACGCCCCTCGTTTCTCATGTTTGGACTAGCACCGATTCCAAACAAAATGCAACGCATAACATGGCATGCACAATGCTATGTAACATGGAATATGCGAAAATGCAATGCAACACAAGCATGCAAATATGCAATATGACTTGAGCATGCAAACATGCAATGCAAGATGAACAACCTAACAAGGCTAATGGCATGCACAATGCTAATGCATGGATACTCAATGCAAGACAACATAAGCATGCAACAATATGATACAATGCAACTAGCATACACAATGCTAATGTCAACTAGCATACTCAATGCGATATGATCATGGCATACTCAATGCAAATCAAGAGTATGGCATGCACAATGCAAGCAATAACATAACATGCACGATGTGATGTAACATGGCATACACAATGCTCAATGGACTTAAACCGAAAGTGGGTAGACCTCAGCCATGCCGAAATCAGTGGCCATAACACCAAAATAAAGGCACAAAATACAAAGCATGCATGCACAATGCATTGGCCAACCAAGTAGGCCTAAGAGCACAACCCTCAAGAAGGCTCAAGGAGTGATAAATGCGGAAGTGTAACAAGACTAAATGCACTTAAATTAAGTAAGAAATGATGCCAAATCATTCAAACAAACACAAGTATAGCATGCAAAGGTCCTAAAGCATGAAAGCTAGCAAAGAGGACTACAAAGGAGACATGCAATACAAGGCACATATGCATGAACCAACCACAAACAGAGCTCAAGTAGGTCAAAACATGGACCAAAGCATGCTAAGGTGGAGGCTCAAAGGCTTAGGCAAGATGGCATACATGCTAGGCCATAAACAAGGCAACAATGCACAACACTTAAAGGCATTCAAAGCATGAAAGAAGTGGGAACATGGCAATGCTATAAGCTCTGAAATAAAGTATTAAATGATACCAAATCATCTAAATAGCTCAAAGATAGCATGCACGAGTCAACAAAACACAAAGCTAGCAAGGCCAATTGCACTACAGCTATACAAAGCATGAAGGATATGGCAAAGGCAACCCAAAACGGTCCTAGAGCATGTCAAAATGATACTAAAACAAGCATGGAAGGAAGCCGAAACAAGCTAGCATGAAGGGCATAAGGCATGATGCATACAAGGCAAATAAGGTGGATTACACTACACCTATTAAGACCAAGCATGGGATGACTTAACCAACAAACATCAGAGTTATATCATGGCAAGATAACCTCAAAAACACATTGAAATGATGGCTCGCAAGCTAAGGCATGAAGGCATACGCAATGATTCATGTTAAGGCATAAAGGGGCAAACCCTCCAACGCATTGAATGAGTGATAAATACAAGTGAATGAGCATGAAACATGTTCTGAAATCACATTACAAATGATGCCAAATCATTCAAATAGGCTAATTAAAGCATGCTAGTGGACTTGACACACAAAGCTAACAAGCTAGAATGCACTATAACTATACAAAGCATGGGATGCATGAGCAAAACAACACAAATCATAGCTAGAGCATGCTAAAACATGGACAAAAGCTTCTTGAAGTTAAGCCAAAAGCATGCTAGAATGACATGTTAAAGCATGATGCGTGTTAGGCTAATTCATGGAAATACACTACAAGTGCATGGAGCATGCAAGAGGTGACCAAACCAAACCCTAACAGAGGTTTGACATGGCAAAACATCACTAAAAACATGCTAAAATGGACTCAAGGCAAGCTAGAATGACATACTACTTCATGAAGTATACAAAGCTAGTTTATGAGATTTACACTACAAGTGTATAAACCATGCATGGAGTGACCAAACCAAGTAAAAACAGTGGTATGTCTCAGCAAAATAAGCCTAAATACGAGCTAAGATATGGCCAACATGAACTTAACAAACATGCTCACACATGAGGCATTCAAGACAAGTATCGAAGACATACGGAGGGGGAATGACCCTCTCCTTTTTGGGACCTCAAAACACCATCCCCACCACTGAAATTCCTCTAGATTTCAGTGGTGAGAAGACCAAAACAAGGTGGTCCCAAAAGCTCACAAAGAAGGCACAAAAGCAAGGCCAAACAAGGCCTAAGAGGGGGTAAACTACCCCAAATACAAAAGTGACCTTAAACAAAGATCTTAAGCACCAAAATTCAGGACTTTTTGTAGTTAAGAGTTAAGCTTAAAACAGCACACAAGTAGGGATAAAAGCTTAAGCAAAAATGGGGGTTTAAAAGGTTAAAAGCTCACCTTTGAAGACCACCTTCAAAGCTGCAACTCCAGCAGCTTCTTTAAGCTCAAACTAGTCCAAGAACTCCAAAAACAACTTCAAGGGACCTCAGCTCCAAGAGTATGGTGTTTGAGTGTGTGTTTGTGTACAAAAGTGAGACAAAATGACACTTTTAGGCATAAAAATGAAGCAAAGCGAGAGATATAGAGATAAAGGTGTATCTATTACTCTCTAACCCAAAAAACTAAACCTGGAGGAGGGAGGGGGAGCCTCCCTCTTATAGAGAGCAAAAGCACAAGCTTCTTCAAGAAGCTAAGGCTCAAGGCCATCCCTCCATACACGTGTATGGAGGATGGTTCTTGTGCTCTCCAACTATGCCAGCTGGCCAAAAATATCTCAAAAAATGTGACAAAAAGTAGCCAGCAACTTTAAGTGGTCGGCCGACCACTTTAAGTGGTCTCCCAAGAAGACAACTAGTCGGCCATGGTGGGAGATGGTCAGCAGCATGAAAACAAGCAAAAGGTGTGGTGGCCAACCAGAAAAGGTGGCCCAAAGACCAAGGAGACCAGTTGTCAGACCAAAAAACTGGCTAGCAGGAAGAAAAGTGGTTTGCGGGGAGAGAAACTGGTCTCCCACCCTTGTACCACCTTCCAAACAAGGAAAATAAGGTTTGTACCAAAAACAAACCAAAACGGATGCAAGACGAAAGTTCAGGAGGCAAGGCACGGGGCCGAAAGCCTCGAAAACTAGTCTACGGGCATCAAAAGTGGTCTCCCGGACCACAGTGTCCCTCTAGGCAGAGGCAACAAGGTGTGGTTCAAAAACCACGCCTAATGGAGAACGTTAAGCTGTCCTGAGACAAGGTGCGCGGCCGAAGGCTCCGAAAATCGAAAACTAGTCTCCAAACGAGAAAAGTTATCTACGACCACAAAGAGGTGGTCTGCAAGACCACTCCCTCCCTCCAGGGAAGAGAAACAAGGTTTTGTCCGCAAACCGAGCCGAAACACAAAGTGTTTAGAGGCCCGGAGGCAAGGCACTCAGCCAAAACTCCGGAACCTCGAAACGAGCTCAACATGCACTATCACCGAGCACTCAATCGATGATGTCTGAATCTTAAGGTCGGTCAAAAAATGGGGTGTCTACAAGGGGTCTTCGCTCGTGGCAACTAACGGTCGCTCAAGCGGTCACAGAGGTCTGCAAAAATACTGGATGGGTCAAATCTGTGCTCGATCTAACACTTGGTCGCTCGAGCGATCTAACAATATATACAGGGTTCGCTCCAGCGCACACTTGGTCACTTGAGCCGTTTGTAAAGACTGCAAAAAGTACTAGGAGCTCGTCAAGTTTGCTCAAGCTCACACTTGGTCGCTCGAGCAGTCTGCAAATATTCTGGGTATTCCAGATTGCTCTTGAAGTTCAAAAATGCATCTTTCATGTTCAAAGTTTGTATGGCTTACTAGAAACATGTAGAAACCTTTCATAGTACATTAATTCATGAAAATTATGAAACCACATACTCAAATCCCTTTCAATTTTCCAAAACAAGGTTCAAAACTCCATGTTCTTGCATATAATGAATTACCTTTCCTTCTGTTCAAAACTCATGAACTCGACAAATTTGAGCTCAAAGGCTCATGTATGTACAAACCTCCTTTCCAAAACATGAATTTAAGAATGAACACATGATGGATAAAACATGAATGTACAAATTAACCTACAATTTCAACATGGGTGCTAGAATTCAAACTCAACATGGCAAAAATTCAACATATTACTACATGCATGTAGAGCTTCTTCACTTTCTTGACTTTATTTATTAAAATACAAGCAAATGGTCATATATAATCCATGTACACAACTCTAGAACACATCATCTTCAAGAATTGAGAGGTAAATCTCACCTAGATGCTTCAAACACACTTGTTCTTGCACAAACTTTAACCAAATCAAGTTAACCCTTCAATCTCTACACCTTCTCTCTCTAGATTAGAGCTCTCTCTCTCTCTCTCTCTCTCTCTCTCTCTCTATAGAATGTATAATCTAAGATTTTTTCTCAAGGGTGAAGAGAAAGATGAGCTCAAATGAGCTTATGGCTCATATATATAGCTAGGACAGCATAATGCAACAATTAGAACATTAGACCAATTAAACACAACTTAATTAATTAATCTGAATCAATTTTTGATCAAACTTGCCACAAGATTCTAAAAATTCTAATTAGTCTAATCATGTACTCAATTTTGGTTTCCGGTGCCATTAAGGCCTTCAATTTTAGATTCAGAGCGGAAATCACAACAGATTTTTCTACGATCAACAAATAGTTTCCAAATTGAACAGAAATACTCAAATTGATCACATGGCACGTATCACAATTAATAAATAACAAATAATTATATAATTATAATCATGATATGCATGTTGAAGTCGTTACTAGTAAAGCACGATTTTCTAATCATGTACTCAATTTTGGTTTCTGGTGCCATTAAAGCCTTCAATTTCAAATTCAGAACAGAAATCAAAACAGATTTTTCTACGATCAACAAATAGTTTCCAAATTGAACAGATATACTCAAATTGATCACATGGCACGTATCACAATTAATAAATAACACATAATTATATAATTATAATCATGATATGCATGTTGAAGTCGTTACTAGTAAAGCACGATTTTTTTCTTTTTAGCTTAGTAGCATCAATAATATTAGCCTCAAAAGGTCTCCATTTCGATGAACCATTAGATATTAAACCTCTCTCTCTCTCTCTCTCCCTCCCTCCCTCCCTCCCTCCCTCCCTATTAAGTCTCTGTGATTATTGTCTACTAGCTTAAGTTGAACCGTTTGTAGGAGAAGATTGGAGGCCTTAAAGATGGGAATGGAAAATAGAAAAAAGGATGAGTCGGTCGTTGGAGTCGTTGGAGGTTCTACAACCAAAAAATGGCTCTTTTGGTGAAAGTTATTGCTACTTTGTCTACTATATGGATATTTGCTATTGTGATATTGATGAAAGTTAAAGGTTCTACATTATCACAAAATGTATACTTCATGATCATTTGTGATAAAGCCTCCTCTTGTGGGGTGTACTAAGGCAATGAAGCATATTTTGCCTCAACATGAGGCTTGGATATTGTGATGATTTTTTTACGCCTTGTTCAATAGTGAACAAACATAACTAGTTATATTTTCTAATTTGTATTCTAGTTCGTGAACCTAACAGTTTGTGATTTTGAAATCAAAGGGCAGCATCGACTTCAATTTCAGTCATAAAATTTGAAGTGTTATTGAAGATGACCTCATTGATTTAACCCTAAGTTCGACTAAGGTTTTTCTCTTGATTCAAAATCTTCATCTAGGCTTTGAAATTCCTCCCTGATGCTCGATATCGATTTCAAGTCAACTTCACACATTCATAAGATTCATTACTATTTCTGTCGAAAAGAAATCTTAATCAAATGGTGGCTGTGTTCATGAGAATCGAACCAGACCTGTCTTGTTTGATGACTAAAATCAACCTTGATTTGAAGTTTCGAAGTTGTTGGCTCTGCTTTGGCTTCGATTGGCTTGGGTTTCATGACGAATGGTTAAAAGTGTATAATTATTCTGTTGTTTTTAGATATTAATACAGTTTTATAATATTAATTCCCCTATTTTATTTATAGTTATGTGTTTAATAGATTAATTTCACTTTATACATAATTAGTTTAAAATTAATATAAAATGTTGGGGTTGATTTGTAAATAAGAAAAAGAAGGGAAAAGAAACAAACAAAAATAAAAGAAAACAGACGGGTGTGATTTCTCCACCCACCATCCCACTACATAGAATATAATATAATATATATACATGTATATATACATAATTAATAATATTATATTCATATATTGTACGGGAAAGAAATAAACCTTCTCGTATAATCCTATTGATCAAGTCTGCGCTCCTCCGTACGACGTCGTTCTACTACCTGAAAATACAAACGTGAGCTAGCCGGCGGGTGTGTGCCGGAAACCTCTCCGATGTCTAAGTCAGCAAACTAGGCAAATAGACAAAAACTCTGTATATTCGGGAATCAAAGTTGCATTACCTCTCCATAGGTGATGTCTGTGAGCTTTTATAGGTTCCGTGTGGCACAATCCTAGTAGGACTTTTACTTCTCCATGCAGAGTCCTCCTAGGACTCGTACTCCTGAAGGATAATGCTTATCTTTCAACACCCCCCTCACTGCTTAAACCAAGTGAGATGGTTTTACCATGGCCGAACTACCATACGACCGAAATAAACATGACTATGCTTAGCCGCAGAATAGGCCGAACTATCCTTAATTCGGCTCTTCCCTCTACTACTCTTACTTCGGCTCCTCATGTATAACCCATGGTCTGGTTAGACCAAACTAACATGTTACGACCGGTCTAACTCTAAGACCGGTCTAACTCCAAAGCATCTTTAGACCAGTGACTTCAATCTTCTCTTGGACCGGACTAACTTCCGGCTTTGGGACCGGACTAACTCCAAAGCATCCACAAGACCGGAGTAACTTATATGGCCATTTTACTCGGCCCTTTATACTGCGGCCCATAACAGCCTATTTACCCAGTTCGGCCTAATTTTTATATAAATTACCCTCTCAATTGCCCCTTAATTCCGTCTGCGTAGCATGATGGGGATTACCTGTCTATAAACCGGGCTAAAGTTTTAGCCTTGCCAGCCGAGCTAAAATAACCCTTGAGCCTTTTCAGCCGAGCTAATACTCTGAAGTTTTTAGAGCCGAGCTATTCTTATCCGGTCATAACGTCGCTTCAATCACAGAAACTGAATCGTTTCCCTTTCCAGTGACACGTGGAAGGCTCTGATTGGCCCTTCGTAGCTGTCACGCCGCCCCCGTACTCCGAAAAATTTGAACAGTTCCCACCTCCGTCTCTTTCACAATAAACAAAAACCCTTTCATCTTTCAAAAATCACTCACCTTACTATTCAGTCTTTTCTCTCTCTTCCTGAGCTCTGTGTTTTTCTAGTTCTTCATTCTGCAATCTGAAGAACTCGTGTTCTTCACTGCCTTGCTTTCATCTCCAGCTCTTCCTTTTTACCAGGTAAGCATCCTGAATCTGTTTCTCTTCTCTTATTTTTGCTTTTGTTCAATCCAATGTAGTTTGTTTCGCGTGTTTTTGCAAAACATTTTCGTGGAAAAAACTCAACTATAGAACACTTGAATTCAAGAAGTAATCTGTAGAATGCTATTTTGATCTATAGACATGCCCCAACCGAACTAGGATACTGTTTGTGCTATATGTAGATCTTATTAAGACATAACCGAACTAGAACTCGTGAATATATCAGTAGTTTTAGCAAGTCCCCATCTTCTGATTGACTTTAGCCGAGATAAACTCACCGAACTAAGGTTTGAACCTTGCACACTAGAAACCTTGGCCTTCAACCGAGCTGAGTCATCAGGGCTAAGCCAGCTTTCTTAGTTTCTAAACCGAACTCAGAAAGTTGCCCCTAGAGGCTCAACCGAAGCAACCAAACCCGTAGTCCGAACCGAGATAACCAACTCCTTGCTCAATCCGAGCGACCTAGCATCCTGTTGAAACCGATATAGAAGTTGTAGCATCCCTCAAGCCGAAGTAAAGCTTCCTTTATCTTGTTTTTATTTGTAGCACGGTCTAATGATCTGTGCTTAACCCCTTTGTTTTCTACTTTGCAGATTTAGGTTGCCCAGGCACTCCTCTGTGCGCTCAACCGAGCTACTGAGCACAATTTTCTGACCGAACTAACTTATCTATAACTTATAAAATAAATGGGGAAGTATAGATTCTTAGTAGAGACACCAGGTGGTCTAGCCGAATTCCGTAAGGACTACAACATTCCTGACGATGTCCACCTTACCCTAGCCAAAAAAGGGGTCACACCATGGGGGAATAAAGGTTTTGTGCCCTTTACCCTTCTTTCAATAGTAGAGACCGGACTAAGATTTCCAGTCCAACCCTTGATTTGTGAATTCCTTAGACAAACCAGAATATGCCCAACCCAACTATCCACCAATTCATACCGTATAATAATGGGAATAGCCGAACTAAACCGCCAAGCCGGTCTCAACCTCGGTCTAGCCGAAATATTCCACCAATATTCCTTAGGATCAAAAGAAGATGGGTGGGTCTACTATTTAAGAATACGTCGTCGCCGAGAGAAGATAATAAAAGATACACCGGATAAAGACTTAAACGATGACGATTTTTTCTGGGTGTCTGGGAACTTTGAAGATCATCAAGCCCAAATTCCTGGCCGGAGTATAAACTGGAAAAAAGGAATCCCCGGTATAACTTACTTCAGTTTCCTTTTATTCTTTGTCCTTTACCTCGGCCTCCAATTCTAAGCCGATCTAACAGTTTGTCTTCTTTTTGCAGATTCAGCCCATCTTCAATCATTGTACAGCTACCGCAACCTTGAAACTCTCTGCGCCGCACTTCGATATAAAGAACGGAGTTGGGCTAAGCTGTTAAATTTTGAGCCGACCTATAGATACAGCGGTCGCCGAAAAGCTAGAGTGACCGATTTCCTTCTTGAAGACGCACCAGAATCGGACCCAACCTTGCCCCAAATCAACCTCGTCCTTCTGACTGCCGAACAAGAAATGGCAAAAAGCAGCAGAGTAAGGGCACTTCTAACCGAAACTAACAGACCCGAAGTACCGCCACAAAGTCAAACCCAAGAAACTGTGGTGGCTCTTCCCTCTCAACAGCCCTCGACATCTCGGGCGCACAAGCGTGCCCGAACTAACCAAACCGAGCAACACCTTGTTGACGAGGACGAGCCCATTCTTCCACCGAGCCCTCAACCCAGCCTTCAACCGAAGCAATCTGACCAAGCTGACTCCTCCAAGTGGGCTCCAATTCTCACCTTTCAAAACCGAGATATCCAGGAAACTGACTCGGTTGTTGCTGAGAAGGATCACTTGATGGCTTTTAATCTAGGCAAGAGTGTTTGCCTTCCAAAAGACATGGAGCACCACAACAAGCAACTAAACACCGAGCTGAAAGCCATTCGGTCATCAACAAAATCAATGATCCTGGTAAGTAGCTCTCTATTTTCTTTGTCTAACTTTTCCCAACTGTCAGTCCGACTAAAGAGAGTTACTACTCTTTTGCAGGCCATTCAGAAGAACAACATTGCACATAGGAAAGTGCTGGAGCTCCGGAAAACAACAAGGCAGGCAATGGCGGAAGCCGAAGCCAAGACTGCTGAACTAACACGATCTAAACAAAGGACGGCCGAGCTGGAGGCCGAGGTAACTCGTCTAACCGGACTAGTTGCCTCGGCTAACAGTGATAAACAGCGAGCTGTTACCGAAGTGAAAGATAAATACTTGTTGGAGATGGCACAGCTTGAAGGCGCTAAGGACGCCGAAATATCAGTTCTGAAGAAGAAGGCTGAGGACGCCGAGTTGAAGGGTTTCAAGGATGGCGAGGCTGCATACATCCAGCAGTGTGAAGCTGCGAAGGACTTGTTCTTCAAATGCGGCTGGAGGGGTGCTGTGGAGCAGCTCAGTTGTGGGCCTGACACCGAGGTCTACAATGCTCCACAGTATTTCATTCCGACCTCATTGGCGGAGTATGCTGCCGACCTCCAGAAATAATTTCTTGAAGCGTCTGACGATGAAGAAGAAGATGAGCAAACTGAGACTCCGGTTGTCAATGCGCCTGCCAATGATCAGTCAGCTCGGTTGGAGCCAGTGGTCGAAGACTTGACGACCGAAAATCTGCTTCCAACAGAGACCGGGCTTCCAACCGAGACTGCTCGAACCTCTGAAACCGAAGTCGGTGTTGATATTGAAGCCGATCTCGATGATATTTTTAACTAATTCTGCAATTTTTTCTTTCTTGGACTTGTAACCGGGTTGCGGCCCCTCCTGTGTACCTGTTTTTTACTTCAATGAAAACTTCTTTTCTGCTCAACTCTTATTCCGGTTTTGATTTGTATGCTTGCACTTGTAATGTCTTCTATTACTCCAACTGCTATTTCGGTTTACTTTCCTATTTCAGCATACTTCTAACTTTAACTTGCAATATTTTCGGCCGAGATACCGTATTCCGGTTTCAGTTGGTCAATCTGACTTACTAGCCAACCACTCTTTGGCCGATATAATTACTTCGGTTGAAGAGTAATAAGAGTTGGTTTAACCACTCTTCAGCCTTAAACTTACTTCGGGTGAAGAGTAACAAGAGTTGGTTTAATCCAGCCAACCACTCTTCAGCCTTAAACTTACTTCGGCTGAAGAGTAACAAGAGTTGGTTTAATCTAGCCAACCTCTAAGTTGGTTTTTCCGGCCAACTACTCTTCATCCTTAAACTTACTTCGGCTGAAGAGTAACAAGAGTTGGTTTAATCCAGCCAACCTCTAAGTTGGTTTTTCCGGCCAACTTAGAATAGAGCGTTTGGTTATTCCGACCAAATGTCCTGCAGCCTGGATCCTTATCCTGGGCTTAGGAGGGGTGTTGGTTTAATCCAGCCAACCTCTAAGTTAGTTTTTCCAACCAACTTAGAATAAAGTGTTTGGTTATTCCGACCAAACGTCCTGCAGCCTGGATCCTTATCCTGGGCTTAGGAGGGGTGTTGGTTTAATCCAGCCAACCTCTAAGTTAGTTTTTCTAGCCAACTTAGAATAGAGTGTTTGGTTATTCTGACCAAACGTCCTGCAGCCTGGATCCTTGTCCTAGGCTTAGGAGGGGTGTTGGTTTAATCCAGCCAACCTCTAAGTTAGTTTTTCCAGCCAACTTAGAATAGAGTGTTTGGTTATTCCGACCAAATGTCCTGCAGCCTGGATCCTTGTCCTGGGCTTAGGAAGGTTCATAGTTGGTTATTTCGGCCAACTATGTTTACGATGCTCCTGACTTACTAAAGTTATCTTCTACTGAAAACAATTATGTTGAAAAGAATCGACTTGTTTTATTGAGAAAGTAAAAATTACACATACTTAAAAGAAAAAAGCTAAAAATAAAATAACTTGAGATTGGCAGTGTTCCATGGTCTGGGAATTGCTTTGCCGTCCTCATCTTCTAAGTGGTATGCCCCTTTGCCTGCTAATCCGACCACTTTGTAAGGTTCTTCCCAGTTAGGCCCTAGCTTGCCATCTCCTGGTACCAAGGTATTTCCCATCACTTTGCACAGTACCCAATCTCCGATCTTGAATTGCCTTGGATGCACTGTTTTGTTATACTTTCTGGACAATTCTTGTTGGTAGGAGGCGATATGAACCAATGCTCTGTCTCTTCTTTCTTCCGCAAGATCAAGCTCCAGTGCTATGGCTTCGCCATTTAAGTCTGGATCAAAGTTTTCACTTCGAATTGTGGGGAGGCCAACTTCTAATGGGATGACTGCTTCCATGCCATAAGCTAAGGAGAATGGTGTTTCTCTTGCTGATCGTCGAGGCGTGGTGCGGTAAGCCCATAAAACATAAGGGAGTTCTTCTGCCCACTTGCCTTTTGCTTTCTCTAACCTTTTCTTCAATCCATCTAAGACGACCTTGTTTGATGCTTCTACTTGACCATTTGCTTGGGGATATGCTGGTGTAGAATTGTAGAACTCTATCTTGTATTCTTCACAAAAGCCTCTGAAAATTCTACCGTCGAACTGAGTGCCGTTGTCTGAGATCAGTGCTTTTGGTATGCCAAATCGAGTGATGATGTTCTGCCAAACAAACTTCTTCACATCTTTTTCCTTGATTGATGCCAAGGCTTCTACTTCCACCTATTTAGTGAAGTAGTCGGTTGCTGCAAGGAAGAACTTCCTGTTGCCTGGTGCTGTTGGAAGTGGCCCTACTATGTTTAAGCCCCACATTGCGAAGGGCCATGGGCTAGTGAGAGGTAAAAGTTCTCTGGCGGGTTAGTGTATTTGGTGTGCAAACTTCTGACATTTCTCGCATTTTTTGACATATTTCTCTGAATCCGCCTGCATGTATGGCCACCAATATCCTTGCGAGATTGCTCTGTATGCCAGTGATCTTCCTCCTTGATGGCTTCCGCATACGCCGTCATGAATTTCGAACAAGAATGCCTCCACTTTGCTAGGGTGAACGCACTTTAGGTAGGGTCCTGAGAATGATTTTTTGTACAATGCTAAGGATGGGGAGAGCCAAAATCACTGCGACTTTGCTCTTTGTACAATGCTAAGGACAGGGTGGACGCACTTTAGCTATTGGCCTCTTTCTTTTCTTCTGGTAAGATGCCTTCTTTCAAGAACAATATGATGGGATCCATCCAAGAAGGGCCTAGATCGGCACAATATACCTCTTCTGCTTCTGGGTCTTCAATGCTTGGTCTAGGCAAGTAGTCAATTAGTAGTGGATGAGGGATGGAGGTATCTGCCATTGAGGCGAAGCCTGCTAGTTCGTCTGCTCTGCTGTTTTCCTCCCTGCCGATCTGTTCTATCCTCACCACTTCAAACTTCTTGATCTCTGTTCTGACCAGCTCTTGGTACTTGGCCATTCTGTCATCTTTTGCTTCATAGTCGCCTGAAATTTGGTTCAACACCAGCTGTGAGTCACTGTAAACCATTAGTTCGGTGGCCTTCATGTAGAATGCTGATTGAGACCGGCAAGAAGCGCTTCATATTCCGCTTCGTTGTTTGATGCTGGGAAGCCAAGGTTGACTGCCTGCTCCACTACTAAGCCGTCTGGAGAGATGGGGACTATGCCAAGTCCTGCTCTATGCCGGTTGGATGCTCCATCCACGAAGAGCTTCCACATCTCCCCGACGAACAACTTCCAGCAAGTGGAGGGATCAGATGATGCCTTGGGGTCTTCTCTGTTGATGGTGTCTTCTTCTTCATGGTTCATGCCTGTTGTCTGCCCCTCGCTATCTGGTTGTACCAAGTCTTGTTTTGTTGGTGAGTCTTGACTTGGCGTAGCATGGTTCGCCTCTTCCTTCCTTGCTTCACTCTGGTCTGCCTTGGGACCTGACTGAGTAAACCAGTACCAGGGGTTGCGTTATTCCGACGTCGACTTCTATCCCTAGTTCGGTTGTTTCAGTCAGGTCGACTGGGCAGATATGATGACTTCCTGGGGTGAATTCGGCGACAAAGTCTGCCAAGGCTTGTGCTTTTATTGCGGTTCTGGGTTAGAACTTGATGTCGTATTGCCCCAACTCAACTACCCACTTTAAGATTCGCCCAGAGAAGTTAGCCCTCTCAAACAGAGCTTTTAATGGGAAGGATGTGAGGACAACTATAGTGTAGGCGTGAAAGTAGTGCGACAACTTTCTTGATGCCATCATCAAGGCCAATGCCAATTTTTTTAGTGGCAAGTACCTTGTTTCGGCGCCCAGTAGTGTTTTGCTGATATAATAGATGGGCAGATGTTGGATTCCTTCTGCACGGACCAACACTGCGCTGATTGCGTACTGCGAGACTGCTAGGTACAAGAAGAGTTTTTCTCCAGGTATTGGGGTGACAAGCAGTGGTGGGGAGGACATGTATTCCTTCAAGCTTTCCAGAGCTCGGTCGCATTTGTCGTCCCATTCAAACTTGGCCTTTAGAGCATGGAAGAATGGTCGTAGTCTGTCTGATGACCGGCTTATGAACCGATTGAGTGCAGCTGCCATGCCAGTGAGATGCTGCACTTCCTTGACTGAGTTAGGCCTTTCCAGATCCTGAATTGCCTTGATCTGAGATGGGTCTGCCTCAATTCCCTGGTTGGTCACCAGGAAGCCCAGGAATTTGCTAGATCCTACTCCGAATGCACACTTCGACGCGTTGAGGCGTAACTTGTGCTTATTCAGGATCTCAAACATCTCTCCTAGGTCCTTGAGATGGTCATTCTCATCTTTACTCTTGACCACCATATCGTCGATGTAAGCCTCCATTGTTCTGCCTAATAACGGTTCAAACATCTTGGTGACCATTCTCTGGAATGTTGCCCCTGCGTTCTTTAGGCCAAAGGGCATGACCTTGTAGCAGTATAGTCCTCTTGGAGTTGTGAAGGATGTCACTTCCTGATCTGGTTCATGCATGGCGATCTGATGGTACCTTCTGTATGCATCTAGAAAGTTAAGTCGGTTGTGCCCCGCCGTGAGGTCTACCAGTTGATCTATTCGTGGCAGAGGAAAGCTGTCTTTTGGGCATGCCTTGTTGACTGTTTTGTAGTCGACGCAGACACGCCACTTGCCATTCTTCTTTGGTACCACCACTGTATTGGAGATCCATCTTGGGTAGTGCACCTCTCTAATTGCTCCTGCCTCCAGCAGGTTTCCTACTTCTTCCGCCACTATCTCGGCGTGGTGGAGTGTCGATCTGCGTGTGCGCTGAATGATTGGTCTGGCAGATGGGTGGACATTGAGTTGGTGACAGATGAAGTTGGGATCAATGCCTGGCATGTCGTATGGTGTCCAGGCAAACACTTCGATGTTAGAGGTCAAAAATTCCAAGACCTCTAATCTCTCAGTGCTGGACAACGACGAACCGAGCAAAAAGAACTTATCCGGGTTTTTTTCATCTATTCTTACCTCTACCAAGTCTTCCACCACTTTCTGACTAGCCGCTTTGCCGACATCTGCGAATAGTTCATTACTCTCAGGTTCTTCCACCGAATGAACATATCACTTCGCAGCGCGGCTGCCATTCACCGTAACAAAGCATTGCTTAGACATGATCTGGTCTCCATAGACCTCTTCAATTACTCCGGTTTCATTGGGGAACCACATTACTTGGTGGTAGGATGACGCCACCGATCGCATGGCATGCAGCCATGTTCTGCCCAAGATGATGTTGTAAGTGGAAGGGACTTTCAATACCCAGAACTCCACTTGTTTCGTTACGCTTCCTGCTCTAACTGGAAGGATTATTTTGCTGACTGGCCACTCTGGCATTGAGTTGAATCCAATCAGGGGAGATACGGCAGGTGCCAAGTCTTTATCTTGCAACTTCAATTGCTTAAACGTTTCATAGTACATTATTTCACATGAACTACCCTGGTCGATCAAAATTCGCTTGACGTCAAAATCCTTGACTCGAAGAGTGACGACCAGGGCATCATTGTGAGGGCAATATATCCTTGCCAAGTCTTTATCCGAAAAAGACATGACATTCGTGGCCTCTGTCTTCCCCTTCTTGATGGCAAGTTGGGCACTCAGTACCTCTCTTAAATGCTCAGCCTTTTTGATTGATCCTTTGAGCTCGCATACACGCTCAGGTTCAAAGACTCCATGTATCACATTGATCACGCCTTGAGGTGGGGCGTCGATTGGCATTCTGTTGGGGTTATTATGGTCCTGGGGGGCTGGTTGCGCCCTTCCTTCAATGTATTTATCCAGGTGACCTGCCGCCACCAACTCCTCTAGGTGCTGTCGCAATGGCGTGCAGTTCTTAGTGTGGTGCCCCTTTTCTTTGTGGAAGGTGCACCGTGATCTTTCGTCATAGTCCTTCTGAGCTTCCCCAAGCTTGGCTGGCCATTTGACGAAAGGCTCGTCTCGTATTTCACTTAGAATTCGGTAGATCGATTTTTTCAATACCGTGGTTATGGCAGTACGGACTCTCAACCATCTTTTATCCTGGTCCTCTCCGTTGTCTCGTCTGCCACGTCCGTTTCTGTTCGGACGATCTACCGTGTTGACCTTTGCTGAGGCCTTTTTCTCCGGTATTGCGGTCGTGCCAGACTTCGTTTTGGCGCGGGCGCCATCCTCTTCCACCCTGATGTGCTGATGCACTCTTTCCATCAAGGCTTCCATGGTGAGGGGCGGTGTCATGGTGATTGAGTCCCTTAGTCTGTTGCCGACTGGAAGGCCTCTTTTGTACTGTGCAATGGCAAGATTGGTGGGGCAATCCCCAATCTGGTTGAAGGTCTCCCAGTAGCGACTATTGTAGGATCTTAAGGTCTCTTTGTCGCCCATGTCGATGGAGAGTAGCTGATCGATCTCCACCGGGGTTTTAGTGTTTGTTCTGAACCTGGTTACAAACGCTTTCGCCAATTGCGCCCAGGAGGCTATGCTGCCTTCCGGAAGTTTTTCGAACCAGGTCAAGCCTAGATCGCCAAGGCTAGATGGGAAGAGGATGCACATTAAAGCCTCGTTTCGCCAGTATACAGCCATGACCTGGCGAAAGTGGCTCAAGTGTGAGTAGGGGTCCGTCTTTCCCTCATAAGTAGTGAATTTGGGTTGAAGGAAGCCCGATGGTAGGGGCACGTTTTCGATTGCAGGAACAAACGGCGAGGTCTGCAGCCTTGCTAACGCTTTGTCCGTTGGTTCGTAGGCTGGGCGCGGTATTGGCATTCCAACCTCGACGCTTCCATGCGTCCGAGGAGCCAACCGTTGTAAGGCAGAAATTCTATGCGGATCGCGTGCCCTGGCGTCCTCCTTCCATCGTGCCTTCTCTTCGAGCACGATGCGTAAGTCGGATGACCTAGGCAACTTCGTCTGTCTGAATCTTGTTTGGTGCGTATGTGAAGGCCAATAAGTGCTCCCTTCCGTGTATGACCTCTCAGATCTCGTCCTTTCAGACCTAGAGTGACGAGTTCTGGAAGACCTGGATTGAGTATCGCCTGTCCTGAGGCTTTTATTCTCTGCTTGGGATAGTGTAGTATGTCTACTACGATCTTCCGAGTGGTGAGGGGGCGTCTTGCTTATGCGCCCCTCTCCTGTCGCCACTTGTTTTCCCTTCATCTGGCGCTTTAGAGATTCCGTGTCCGCCGCCATTCGTCGTATCAACTCGTCCTGCTCTTTAATGCGATCTTCCAAGGCTTGCGGGTCAATCCTCCGCCTTTGTCTTTCTGGACTCTGAGAATGAGAGTGACGAGGGCTGTTAGTCCGCCTTCTTCCCCTTGTATCTCTCCTGGGATTCTGTCGTTGTGGCTCCAAGTCCGCCATGGGAGGGATAAGAGGTAGACCTTCGCGCCTCACACCCCCTTCTGGTGTTTGTCCGTCGATGGCGGACTGTGGTAAATCTTCGTTGTGCGCCATTGATTCTCAAGAGGAAAAGCTTGATCAAGAGGTTTTGTTCTTGTTTGAATTCCCACAGACGACGCCAATTGTACGGGAAAGAAATAAACCTTCTCGTATAATCCTGTTGATCAAGTCTGCGCTCCTCCGTACGACGTCATTCTACTACCTAAAAATACAAACGTGAGCTAGCCAGCGGGTGTGTGCCGGAAACCTCTCCGATGCTTAAGTCAGCAAACTAGGCAAATAGACAAAAGCTCTGTATATTCGGGAATCAAAGTTGCATTACCTCTCCATAGGTGATGTCTGTGAGCTTTTATAGGTTCCGTGTGGCACAATCCTAGTAGGACTTTTACTTCTCCATGCAGAGTCCTCCTAGGACTCATACTCCTGAAGGATAATGCTTATCTTTCAACACCCCCCTCACTACTTAAACCAAGTGAGATGGTTTTACCATGGCCGAACTACCATACGACCGAAATAAACATGACTATGCTTAGCCGCAGAATAGGCCGAACTATCCTTAATTCGGCTCTTCCCTCTACTACTCTTACTTCGGCTCCTCATGTATAACCCATGGTCTGGTTAGACCGAACTAACATGTTACGACCGGTCTAACTCTAAGGCCGGTCTAACTCCAAAGCATCTTTAGACCAGTGACTTCAATCTTCTCTTGGACCGGACTAACTTCCGGGCTTTGGGACCGGACTAACTCCAAAGCATCCACAAGACCGGAGTAACTTATATGGCCATTTTACTCGGCCCTTTATACTGCGGCCCATAACAGCCCATTTACCCAGTTCGGCCTAATTTTTATATAAATTACCCTCTTAGATATATGTTTGTTTGTTTGTATGTATGTAGGGGAAATTAGAACACTTGAGCCTTATCAGAGCTGTTATTCGAAGAATTCATTTTGGATTTGAGTTCCTGAAGATTTTTACAATGATTCTCGAAGGAGCTAAAGAATTGAAGAAAAGAAGAATGAATTTCAAATCTACAAATTTCTATTGCTATGGAGGCCATAGAGTTTTAATGGAATTGTGTTGTTGTATGTTTTAGTCTACTTTTCAAATTGAGTGTTTACATGGTGCGGAGAAGTTATAAATGTAGGTTGGATTTGTGAGTTCAAGGAGGAATTGGAGAGATTGTAAAAAACACTATTTCCTCAATACAGATTGTTTTATTTCATTTCCATGGTTTTCTAATTTTCCTTGCTGAGGTTAGGAGTGAATCCCAATAGTTTCTTTATAAATATTTTATGATTCAATTATGGTTTTTAATGTTAAGATTATTTGAGTGATTGATTTATTTATTTGGGAAAAGTTTTTGTTTTGTATAATATTTTGTTCTATTATAGACTCCGGACACGGTAAAAGCTTGATATTTTCTGCGAATCAAATAGCTAAATATTTATGATATAATCAATCAGTCAAAATAATCAATCTTTTGAAATTAATTTTTATATGAACTAACCGTTTTTATCTTCCGATTGAGAATACCCATTGTGTATGTCTCAATTGAGTTATACAAATTGTATCTAAAATATTTTAAAGAAAACATTGGTGGAGGATCCTTGATACCTTAGTAACCTTCTTTTTATTGTCACCTCAATTTATCTTTCAGTGTAAAATATCCATTCACTTTCGAAATTCAAAATCATTTCTTTTCTTTATTTTATTTGAGTGCTCGATCATTTATTTGAACAAACCAATCCATGTGGATTCAACCTCGAACTCACCGAGTTATACTATTTCGCGACATCCAATACTTGGGATTGCAATATAAAAGTCACAATAAATTTTTGGCGCCGTTGCCAAGGATTGCGTCATTGTTTGAAAAAGTACCAAGGAGGTTTGAATTGCAGTCTCTTGAAATTTTGGTAAACTCATTCCACTCTATTTTTATTTTATTTTTATTCTTGTTAATAAAGTAGAAGTTGTGTAGTGTTTTTTTTATTTTATTTTTTGTTTTATTTAAAAAAAGGAGTTGTTTGTATATATGTGTTGAAATTTGAAACTTGGTGTTTAGTTGAGTATTACGCTTATCACTATTTTTGTCATTTTAAAATATATATATATATATATATATAATTTTGTTTTTGTTACTTCGGAAACAGTAGCCGAAAGAGAGAGAGAGAGAGAGAGATTTGGGTCGTGGGTTTGTTGGTGTGCTTTTGGTAATTAACCACTGTTTTGTCACTTGGAAGAAAAAAAAAAATTGCATGTGTATTTGGTATCGTGATCATCTTGGTCGCTTAGTAAGCATTGATTTTGATTCAGATATATTGTCTGGTAATCTCTTTAAGTCTAAATTTGATTTATTTATACACCCCCACACACATAACACAACGTCAAATAATGGTGGTAATGAAAATGAGGAAAATCAACTTCAAATGGCCCAACTTGTTCGAACCTTGCGTGATTATTTACAATCCATAAGGAGTAGTGCTCCGTCTTGTATTATTTTTCCTCCAAATGCAAATAATTTTAATTTCAAACCAGGTATGATTGCATTACTTCCTATATTTCATGGCCTTGAATCCGAAAATCCGTACTTGCACATTAAAGAATTTGAAGAAGTTTGTGCTACCTTTCGTGACCAAACCTGTAATGAGGAGACTGTAAGACTGAAGTTATTTCCTTTTTCTCCTAAAGATAAGGCAAAAACATGGTTAAATTCATCGAGATCTAGATCAATAAGCACTTGGCAAAAGATGAAAACTGATTTTTTAAAGAAAATTTTCCCAATACACGGAACAAATTCTTTGAAAAAACAAATCATGAATTTTCCTCAAAAAGAAAGTGAAACATTTTACTAGTGTTGGGAACGTTTTAAGGATTTGTTAAACTCTTGTCCGCATCATGGCTACAAATCTTGGTGAGTTATTGGTTTTTTTCTATACAAGTTTGACTCCTAAAATGTTTTTGTTTTTGTTTTTGTTTTTTTTTGTTTTTTTGTTTTTTTTCCACTTCTTTGAGACTCATAAGGATTCATTTGGGATATAGGTTGACTTTTTGGCTTTTCGGCTATTTTAGTCTAGGGTTAAAAAGCCTCGTTTGAGATAGGCATTTTGACTTTTTTGACTTTTATGATAGAAAAGATGAAATGATTATGGTTTAAATATGACATTTTGTCTTATTGGGCTAAAAAGTCTATTTTGTCTTTTTGTGGCTATTTTAGCCAAAAAGTCCCGTTTTAGCTTATGTCAAACGAAGGCTAAATGTTGAACAGATCATATTTTTTTTAAACTATTTATTCAAGAAGTTTGACTCATATTTCATGGGATTTTATTTTATTTTTTTTTTATGTGTATGTGCGAGCGATGAATTTGATGTATTTATATGTTTTTCTAATTTTTTTCCTATTTCAAGATGTACATTTTAAATGTAAAGTGTTAAAAAAATAATAAAATGAAATAGCTTTATTATTTTTCTTTGGGTTTATGTTTGGTTTTTTGCAATGCATTTTTAGATGTGTTTGCAATGCACCTCTTTTACTTTGCATAAAGGTCTCATGTATTTCTCTATAAGAGACGGAGCTTAGAGATGATGAATTAAAAGTTCTTCACATTCAAGGAAAATGCATCAGATGTTTAAAAAAATAAATTAGAAAATCTATATTTATTTTATTTTATTTTGCAATGCACTCCTTTCACTTGGTGTGTGTGTGTATATATATATATATATATTTATAATATCACATCAAAATCTCATGTCTCACTCTCTAAGAGACAAAGCTTGAAGAAATTCAATGATCTTTACATTCAAGGTAAATGCATGAGATATTTGAAAAAAATAAATTACAAAATCTATATTGAAACTTTTTTTTTATATATACTATAACTAGCATAATTACCTGTGCAATGCACGAGTATAAATAAATAATCAAAATTAATTTTTAAAATTAAATAATAATCTAAAAAATTTATGCACAATATTTAGCAAAAATGATTTAAAATGATTTAAATTTTGTTCATTATTATCACAGTTACATCTAAGAGAATTTTTGTTTATTCTTATGTCATAATTTAAGGGGTAAAATTTTTAAAATAAATCACAAAAATTATATTTATGATAAAATATAAATACATTTTGTCTTATGAGTTTCGTAAATTTAATTTATCATATAATAGTGATAAATTACATTTGTCAATATAAGTAATTTTTTCATGTTTTGTGAAATCTAAAAATTATAATTTGTCTTATGTTATGCGATTTACGTAAAAATGAATTAGGATTCATTTGTGATATTAAATTTGGGCTTAACATTAGATTTACGCCAACTTGTTATTCACCTAATTATTAAAAATTGTCTTATTCTGTTCCCAACTTATATGAATCATTTGACCTATCCATTTATTAAATTAGTAAATAAATATTTGTAAATATTTTTTTATAATAAAAATAAGAAATATGGACTTATTTTATGCATACTTATTAAAAAGTTTGAGTCATGGCTTAAAAAAAAAACTATATATTTATGTTTATAACAATTAAATGAATAGTTATATATATTTATGTATAAAAAAATTATTTAAGATAAAGCCACCCTAAATTGTAGGTCATATTCTAATCCTAATAAATTTAAATTATATCATTGTTTATTAGTTCGTTACTGATATTGTAGCGATCTCGGTTTCGATCCTTCTTTCATGATTTGCCACTTCGACTAGACCGTTTGGGGGTCGAGCTGCCCGGTCAGCTCGCGGGGGTCCAGGGGGCAGCGCCCCTTGGCGGGTCTAAGGGCAGTGCCCTGGCGGGTCCAAATGCATTCGAAGTTGCTTGTCCGCTCGAGCGGCCGTTTATGCGCTCGAGCGGAGAATGTTTGGTTTCAGAAGTTTGACATGTTTGCAAAAGTACTGGGTTAATGTATTTGACGCTCGAGCGGGGCATTCCACGCTCGAGAGAACCATGTTATATCAGTTCGTGAATATGATATTTCATATCACTTTTTCAGTCCTTTCTCTTTGTAAAACTCTCCAAAATTCCAGATCGGGAGCTTCTCTCTAGAAGTCATCTTCTCTCTTTGATTTCTTCAAATCCATTGGGATTTAAACCTAAGCTCTTCACCAAAGTTGGTTATTATCTCGAGAGCTTCGTTGTGTGCGATGAAGTTCGAGTTTCGACATCGTTGATTTTGGGGGTTTCATCTCATTTCTTCTTCAAAACTTGAGGTAGGGATTTTCTTAGAGTTATATATATGTTTTTGCAAGATCTATATGATTTTCAAAATCATCCCTTGATTAGCATTGAGAAATTGATTGTTAATTTCAAGAAGATGAGTGATTTTGAAAGAGGGTTTAATTTCTTTTCCTTTTAAAATAGAAATTGAAGGTTTTAAACCGTATTGATTGAAGAAAGATGATTTTGGAGAGATTCTTCTAAATATCTTGGAGATGAATGGTTTTGGTGAGAAAACCTAGAAATTGAGTATTTTCTTTGAAAGACGTTGAAAATCCTTGGAAGATGCTGTCATATTTATTTTGTGTACCAAAATAAATGGATGTTTTGAAAATTGTTTATTTATATATAAATGACGAATTTTGTGAAAAAAATGAGAAATGTTGTTTATTTTGAAAATTGTTGTCAAAATGTTGATTTAGTCTTGAATTGACTAAACTGTTGAGATTGCTCAAAATGTGGGAATTACGTTATTCTCTTGAATGAATTGGATATAAAAGTATATATATATATATTCATCTTGTGGAATTGTGTTGAAAAGAGGATTGGGAATTTTGATCACAATGGTATATTGTGTGGAACAATTGAATATGGAAGTAATGTTGTATTGCATTATTAAACATACATTGGCATTTCAATTCATTGGACTATGTTAAGCTTTGGAAATTTGCATTGAGAAAAGAATGTTGGGAAATGGGTTTTCATGAAATGGTTTTGGGGTAAATACGGTGGTAAGTCTTGATAGGTGGTGTAGATGAAATTGTTTAAGTTGGCCTGAGTGTCCTTGGTGAAAGACCAGAAAGTCGCGCGGATAGGTGTCTGTGGAGAATGGTTTGGAAATACTCTTTGGATCCAATGGGACGCACGAGCTCCTCAGCTAGTAACCTGAAAAGAAACGAACACTCCGGTTGGGGGTGCCAAAATTAGCACTCCGACGGATAAGTCAGTGTACACTCTTGATTGCTTGTATTTTAAGTTAAGCATAATAGTTCTCACATACCTTTCTTTGGTTGTTGCTCTTCTATTTATATACGCTCCTGGTCCTCAGGTTAGGGCCCACTCTTAATTCGTCGTGTGAGTGTTCACTCGGCCCTTCTTTTGTCCTACTCCAACCCTTAATCGGCCCTTCGTTCAATTGGCTTCATGGCCGATTAAGGAACTCGGCATCCAGAACGTACGAGACAGGGCCGAGTATAATACATACCCTGATTGTCTAAATATGTACCCGGCCTATCTGCGTCCCCTAATATTCGGCTCCCACAATTGCCCCCAAACACCCCACGAACACCAGTTAGTCGGCGTGTTTGGTTTTGAACTTGTTAACCTTATTCCAACGTATCAGAGCACACACGTTTTTTCGTCATCATTACAAGTTCCCGCCTCTTTGTATGCTTCCTCCATTTAATATGATTTAAAACTTTGTCTTTTCGAATGTATATTTTGAATACTCAAAGTTTGTGGCTCGCCTTCTAGTACAACCCCTTCACTTCACGACCTCTGCAACTTCTTCCTGTTTCTCATTACACCTTCTGCTTCCTGTAAGTTTTCTTCTCCTTCACTCCCAATACCATTTCCTTGTTTACTTTCAGTTTTGCATAATCCTTAGGCTGGCTACGATGGCAAAAAAAATTTGAAAGAGCTCCTTTCTGCGGATCGAATTTCTGGCTTCCAACGCCATTATTCCATCCCCGATGACGTCCATCTGTCACTCGTGGCAGACAGCACCACTGATATGGAGAGGACTGATGAGAGTACAATCATCTTTCCTCTCCTATCGATTGCTGAGGGCGGAGTCTGTTTTCCCCTTCACCCATTTTTGACGGTCGTCCTTCGACACTGGGGTCTAATTCCTTCCCAGCCTAACGTGAACTTTTTCTGAATCATAATGGGGATTATAAAGTTGAACCATCGTCTTAGGATTAACCTAGGTATACCTGCAATTCGGCATTGTTATGCCTTAGCCAAGTCTATTGGCCGGCTGGGACACTATTTTCTCAGGGCCAAGGATACCGATCATCACCTAGTGACTATGCTTGCCAGCTCTGGCAAGCGTGTTGACGACGTGATGGTTGTTGTCCGAGGCAACTGGGAATTTGGCGAGGGTGAAGATCGCCTAGATCCTGTGCCAAGGCGAAAAGGCGAACCAGGTGGCCGTATAGATCATTCTAGTTTCTTTTGTTAACTTATTTGTATTCGGCCTTCCTTCCATATGTTTACCATTTTTTTTTATGCAAGTAACAATTTGAAGAAAGTATTGGTTTCAGCCGACGACGCTGTACTTGCAGACATTAAAGTCGCTCTACAATTTGTTGGTCGTCTAAACCTGCAGAAACAAGGGAGGGCGGCCCACATTCTTTTGTGATGCGCGTCGTCTTACTCTACGTTTTCGGCGGCAGACCACATTCCAATTCCAAGTGGTGAAGATCATCTTACCACCCTTATCTTCCCCAACTTCAAAAACATAAAGGAGGTTGGTTTAGAAGCCTCTGATTCAGAACACAAGGAAGAACAAGCAACCGATCTGGTCGCCGAGGACCTGAACCAGTTGGAAGCCGAGATAGACGAAGCTCTTAATTCGGCCTCTGAGGAAGTTAGATTCAATTTATCTGACACTCCGTCCACCTCAGGCCAGGGGGACTTCTTTGAAGACATTTTTACAAACTTAGGGGACTTGCCCGGCTCTTACCCTGACAACATGGCCGACGAATCGCTCACCCAATTGGTCAAACAGAGAAACTCCAAGAGGATGGCTGCTCGAAAAAGAGCTGAAGCCGAGCGAAACCAACTTCCACCCCCTTCACCTGACGCCAGGGAAGAAACTCCACCTATTCCAGTTGAAGAGGTGGTTCAGGATGAAGTGGCCGAAACGGAACCTGTTGTCGATCAACAGGAGGGTCGAGTGACGGAGCACAGGGGTGAAAAGTGCCCAGCCGATCACGAAGCCGTTTATTCGGAAGACCTAATGGATAAACGGCCACGCTTGGAAGAATCGGATTTGGTTGTGCCGTTCATAGTGCAACCAAAGATAAGAAACATGTCGATTGGATCCGATGCATCGGCTCTAAGAGACCCAGCTGTGGCCTTGAGCCTGGCTTCCTCCATGTCTCTGCCGGTTGATAGAGCAACTTTTAGGGCAGAGGCCGATCTACTGGCCATCGCATTAGCCGCTCAATCGGCGATATTGGTACATAGTTCTTTACAGTTTTGCAAGGCTAAACAGGAGTGTTTCTATATTAGCCTACTGATCCCTTCTTTTGCAGGCAGCGAAAAGAGTAGCCGAGATTGGACGTCACCAACACGACACAATCGAACAAATCGGCTTTCTTACAGCCGAATTGGAAAACGAGAAGGGAAAAATAGCTGAGGCCTCTCTCCGAGCCGAGTCTGAGGCTGCTAAAGCTGCAGAAGAGAGAGCTAGGGCCGATACAGAAGCAAATGTGGCCAGGACTACTGTCGAACTAAAAGTGGCCGCTGAGGAAAAGACGAAAGTGAATGAAAAGGTGCTCAAGCTGGCCAACGAGATGATTGCCAAGCTGGAGGCCGACCTGGAAGAGTCAAAGTGGGCAAAAGTAAATGTCGAGTCTGCGCTTTTCGAGTCGTTCCAGGCTGGCAAGGATGAGGCCTTGGCGGACTACGTCGAAGAAGTGCTGAAATTCGAGAATAGGGGGTTCAAACACGGCTTGCTCAAAGCCTTGGCTGCCGCTAACGTGGTATCGGAACAACCGATTCCGTACAAGCAGGTAGACGTTGAGTCACTGGAGTCTAACGCCAAAGACTGAGTTGAATATTTTCCATTTTGCTTTTGGTATTAAGCGTATGTAGATTTTGCTATATGTATTAGGTTTTTGTTTTTGATTGTTCATTTTTGTGAGAAGCTGATATAGGGTGGTTTTCATTTTTAAAATGAATTCGATTTGTGAATGAAAATTGTTTTTGCTATTTGCGCTCAGCTTATGAATGGAAATTATTTTTGCCTTTTGTGCTCAATGAATGTGCTTGTTAGCAGCAAAGTCAGATGTAAAATCATGAAATGAATGAAACAAGCTACCGATTTAAAAATGACTATAAAGTGCTGCAGCTTAGCCAAATATATTAGTGCATGTGCCCTTGCCGCAGCAAGTTAATGAACCAGTCAGACTGAAAACGGTAGTTCAGGAATTTGCCGGGGCACAATGGAGATTCGGCTGAGCTCTGATGATTCTGCCAAATAGATTTCATGTGCCTAATAATGTTGTAACAACCCTGACCCATGATTAACATTAATCTATGATTTCATGTGCCTAATAAGTTATTAAGATCATATTTTGGATTAATTATATGTGCATTGCATCATTTTGTGTTTATATCTGTTTAACATAGAAAGATCTGTTCATGTTCTAGTTTCGGTTTGCGAATTGAAGGCCTTATCAGCATCTGATTCTGAAATTGATTTAATTTATGTGTAATTTGAAATTTTTAGAATCTTATGGTATGTTTAATTAAAATTTGATTTGGAACGATTAAATTAGAATAAGTTAATGTCCACTTAATTAACCTTAATTAATTACACTTTTATCCAAGCCTATTTAAGGCACCAATTGAGGTCCCACTCATCCCTTTTCCTTCATCTCAATACATTTTGAGCCTATTCAAGTAAGAAAACGTGAGAAGGGGGAGAGTTGGGAGAAATTGAGCTCAAACAAAGGATTTACTAGGAAATGTTGTGAGATATAAGAGAATTTGGGAGTTTCAACTTCAACCTTTGTGAATTCAAGTCTCTAGGTAAGGAATCAAACTCTTAGTTGTGTAATTGAGTTAGAATTGAAGAGAATTGAGCCATACCATGCATGCATGTCCATTTCTTCACAAAATGAGCATGATTTCAAAGAATTCTTTCATGCATGTGTTCATCTCACCTATGTTTTGAGAATTCATCATGTTTTCTATCAATTTTCCTAATTTGATCATGTTTTGAGAGGTTTGAGTTCAAAGAAATTCATGCATGTTATGTTCATGAAACATTCATAAAGTTTAAGTTGAATTTGTGAATAATTGGCATGCTTTTGGGCCTTGATTTCATGAAATGATCTTTAAATCATGATGTTTTGTGAGTTTCCAAACGTTTTCCAAAATTTTGGCCCAAGTGGATGAGTTTTGAAGTGTTTAGTTCGAGTTTGAAGCTTGGAGATCAAATCTGGAAATTCCAGAATTTGCATCTACGCTCGAGCGTAGGAGTTCACGCTTGAGCGAGCACTCTGAGTGCGTGCACTTCCGCTCGAGCAACCTAAGGCCCGCTCGAGCGTGAAATGCATGTGACCAGAAGTTCATATGTTTTGCAGCAAGCTCGAGCGACAGAAGTCACGCTCGAGCGAGGGTCTGAGTCTCACGCTCGAGCAGAGATTGAGCATCCGTCAAGCGTAAAAAGCAAGCAACCAATACTTTTTCAAAGTTTACAATACGCTCGAGTGAAGGAAGTCACGCTCGAGCGAAACCTCAGTTTTTGCATGTCCGCTCGAGCGAGGAAAGCCACGCTCGAGCGTGGACCCTGTTTTCAGCAAGTTTTGAAAAATGTTTTCAAGTACATTTTTGCATCCTCATTCCATCCTTGACATTCCTAGGCCAAGATTAAGACACCATAATGAGGATAAAGGCCATAAGCACGCTAAGAACAATGAAATAAGTTATGTACAATCCGAGTGTGTGTTTTAATGTATGAATCTGCCATGTTATGTAGGTCACGCACCTCAGGTTTGGTGAATTGCCCACTTTGCCATCTATTCGGAGCTACCAGTTATCTGTGAGTAATAACTTTGTAAAGTTATGTTCAATGTTAAATATTTTCTGAACGCTATGACATGAAATGATTAGTTTTCTGAAATGCTATGTTTTGGAATGAATGAATGATTGTCCAAAATTCTGAAAGTTATTCGTGGCATCCTTAGCATCATATGATATGCGTCATCAGGTCCCTTTATGGGTCATCAGGTCCCTTTATGGGTCATCGGAAACGTCTCTGTGCACATAAGTGATCAGAAAGCCTTCACAGCAGTCCCTTATGGGTCATCAGATTTGTTAATGGTAATGGATGAGCCACGTACTATGATATGATATATATACAAGCTTTGATTACAAAATGTAACTATGCCTATGAATCTACTCTGTTACGACATCTGATTATGTACAAGACTCTGTTTCTGTATGGACATCATTCTGTAAAATCTTTACTCTGTTATTATTCATTTGGCTTCCACTCACTGTTTATGTTATGTATATAGGTGAGCAGGCACGTGACCAGGCCCAGAGTTGATGGCCTATGTTTCAATTTTTGTCAGCCAACCTTAGTACCTCCCGTAGAGGTTCCAGTTAAAGTCAAGCTTTGTGGCTTTTTTTTTTTTTTTTTTTTTTTTTTTTTTTTTTTTTTTTTTTTTTTTTTGTATTTGTGCTAGACCATGTTTGTTATATATATGGCCAAGATTTCTGTTAACATGTTCTTGGAGTGACGTGTAAATTTTATATCTTTTGACGTCACCTGTAAGTTTTTAAAAGTTATAAGTTACCTGTCCCATGTATGTCTTCACAGCTCAATGGACTTTGTATAATTTGAATATTTGCTTCCGCAGCCCCTAACTATATGTTATTCTGCCAAGAGGCCTTTGGTAATCTAAGGATTACTGGCTGGTTACGATGCCAAACCCATAGGGGCGAGTTCGGGTCGTGACAGAGTGGTATCAGAGCACAAGTTATACCGCACATCCATATGAGCTATAGGATGTTCTAGTAAGAAATAGGGGCATCTCATCAACATATATGTGAATGGGTTCATTAAAAATGAAAACTGAATTGACCATGAACACATGACATTAAAATGAATGTTTTGAACGTTATGAAAAGGACTATTTGCCTATGTTTATTGCTCTTCTGTTCCCCTATAGTAATGGAAAATGCAAGAAGTGATGATACAACAGGGTCTTCAGAGGCCCGAATGAACAGAATGGAACAGATGCTTACAACTTTGACTGAGGTGATAACGCAACAACAGCGGCAACAACATTTACCTCCTCTACCTCCACCGGTACAAGTTGAACCGGGCAACAATGACATTATCAATCTGACTCAAAAGTTTATGAAAATGAAACCGCCAACCTTTCTTGGTGGAATTGAACCGTTAAAGGCCGAAACATGGTTGTTGGAGATGGAGAAATTGTTTGAAGTGTTTCCCTGTTCCGAGGTTCAGAAAGTTTTATTGGCCACCTACACCCTAAAGGACAAAGCTCGGAGATGGTGGTTGCTAGTCCAGAATTTTAATGAGAACATGACATGGGCTCAATTTAAAACAATTTCCTATGACAAGTACTCTCCCCAGTGCTTTCGGGACCGGAAGGTTTCAGAATTTCAAGAACTCAAACAAGGCAGAACGTCTGTAACCGAGTACGAGGCTAAATTTACTGAGTTAACCAGATTCACTCCTCATATGGTGGACACAGACTACAAGAAAGCCTGCAAATTTGAGGGTGGACTGGATTTGGATATACTGGATCAGGTGGGAGTTCTTAACCTACCCACGTATATGAATGTATTGGACAGGGCATTAATGGCAGAAGCTATTTTGGCAACGAAGAAACAAACTCTTGTCCCACGAACTGAATGGATGGGGAAAAGGTCTAGAAATAGTTTCAAAAAGGCCGTTCATTTACTAGGAATAAGAGACAAAATACGGGATCTTACAGTGGCTCAAGCCAATGTAGTGGAACTGCACCGACCTGTCCAGAATGTGGTAGAAAACACAAAGCGGTTTGCTATCGAGCGTCAGGTGCCTGTTTCAGGTGTGGAAAAACCAGCCATGTGATGAAGGATTGTCCTATTAGGTTCAAAGATGCCAACCGTCTAGTGGCAAGTTCAGCTGGATCTGCTTCTGCATCTAAGATGAATACGAAAGCTAACACCGGGAAAGAAACCTTAAGGCAGGGTCGAGTATTTTCACTTCTGCCTGGTGATGTGCAAAATACCGAATATGTGGTGTCAGGTATAATTTCTATCTGTGCTCAGAATGCCTATGTACTGATTGATTCTGGTTCCACTCATTCTTTTGTATCGCATGCTTTCTCTCGAAAATTAACTAGGCCATTAGAACCTATGAACTGTTTACTATCTATATTTGCGCCATCTGGGGGTTCCATGATATGTGCTTATGTTTATCCGGCATGTGATATTTTGATTGGTGATATGACATTATATGTTGATTTGCTGCCCTTGAGCATCGATCATTTTGATTGTATTCTGGGTATGGATTGGTTGACTAAATATTGTGCCACCATTGACTGTGCAAGTAAATCGGTTGTGTTTAAACCACCTGGCATGCCTGAGTTTATTTTTACCGGGAATGAGGTAGTTTTCCCACCCTACTTGATCTCATTTATGAAAGCCAAAAAGCCGATAAGAAAGGGGTGTCAGGGCTACTTATGTAGCGTGTTGACTGTGTCTTCGGATAGTGCCAGTGTAGAAACTATTCTTGTGGTTTGTGGCTTTCCTGATATGTTTCCCAATGATCTACCCGGGGACTTAATTGATAGGGAAATTGAGTTCACTATTGAAGTAGCACCAGGAACACAACCTATTTCTAAGACCCTTTATAGAATGTCAATCTCAGAACTGAAAGAATTGAAAACTCAACTTCAGGAACTGTTAGACAAGAAATTCATTCGCTCGAGCACTTCACCTTGGGGTGCTCCAATATTATTTGTTAAAAAGAAAGACGGGTCTTTGAGGCTGTGTATTGACTATCGGGAATTGAACAAAGTAACTATTAAGAACAAATATCCATTATCCCGAATGGATGATTTGTTTGACCAACTCCAAGGAGCCCAAGTGTTCTCTAAAATTGATCTTAGATTCGGGTATCACCAGTTAAAGGTCAAGGCAGAAGATGTAGAAAAAACTGCATTCAGGACTAGATATGGACACTATGAATTTTTGGTCATGCCATTTGGGGTAACAAATGCATTGACAGCTTTTATGGACCTAATGAACAGAGTTTTCAAACAATATCTCGATGAATTTATCGTTGTGTTTATTGATGACATTTTGATTTATTCTAAAGGCAGGGGAGAACATGAGAATCACTGGAGAACTACCTTGCAAATTCTAAGAGAAAAGAAATTGTATGCAAAATTGTCCAAATGTGAATTCTGGCTTGACAGTGTAGCATTTTTGGGGCATGTAATCAACAAGGATGGTATCTCTGTTGACCCACAGAAAATTGAAGCTATTGTGGACTGGCCTAAACCGACAAATATGACAGAAGTTAGAAGTTTTCTGGGACTTGCAGGTTATTACGGAAGATTTGTGAAGACTTTGCAAAACTTGCCCTGCCATTGACCCAATTGACTCAGAAAAATGCATCATTTGATTGGAATGAACAGCGAGAGTCCGCCTTTCAAGAGTTGAAAACCAGATTAGTAATTGCACCGATTTTGACTTTGCCCAATGGTACTGTTGGGTTTCAGATTTACAGTGATGCATCCTACAAGGGGTTGGGCTATGTACTAATGCAAAATGAGAAGGTAAATTGCCTATGCTTCTCGACAACTCTGACCGCATGAAAAGAATTACCTGACACATGATCTTGAATTGGCAGCAGTGGTGTCCGCTTTAAAAATCTGGAGACATTATCTATATAGTGCCACATATGAAGTGTATACCGATCATAAAAACCTCAAATATTTCTTCACCCAAAAAGAATTGAACATGAGACAGAGGAAATGGTTAAAGTTAATCAAAGACTATGATTTGCAGATTTTGTACCACCCAGGGAAAGCTAATACTGTAGCAGATGCCTTAAGCCGAAAATCAATGGGAAATCTGTCATGTTTGCTTACCAGATAGAGAGAATTGTTATATGACTTGGAAAGGAATGAGATTGAAATTGTTTTGCGAGAACAGGGTGGGATTTTAGCTGTCATTTCCGCTCAACCTGCAATCATTGAAGAAATCAAAGAGAAACAACTTGAAGACGAGTACTTGAAAAAGATTGTGGAAGAATTTGATTCAAAGCCGAGGTCGGGGTTTATGCTTGAGAATAATGTGATAAAATTTAAAAATAGACTTTGTGTACCAAATTCGTCTGATATGAGAAAACAGGTTATCACTGAGGCTCACAATTCGAAATTCGCCATGCACCCAGGAAACACGAAGATGTATCATGCTTTGAAATAGAATTTCTGGTGGCCTGGAATGAAAAAGTGCATTGCAGATTTTGTGGCTAGATGTTTACATTGCCAACAAGTTAAAGCCGAACATCAATAACCTATTGGTTTGTTACAGCCGCTTCCAATACCGGAATGGAAATGGAAGCACATTACCATGGACTTCATTGTGGGATTGCCTCGCTCTTCCCGAGGTATGGATTCTATCTGGGTTATAGTTGATCATTTGACTAAATTTGCCCATTTTCTGCCTGTCAAAACAATTTATAATGCAGATAAGTTAGCTAACATGTATGTGAATGAAATTGTGAGATTACATGGTGTACCAGTATCTATTGTATCTGACAGAGATTCGAAGTTCACATCAAGATTCTGGCAAAGTTTGCAACAAGCTTTGGGGACAAAACTGAGGTTGAGTAGTGCTTATCACCCACAAAAAGATGGTCAGACTGAACGGACAAATCAAACCTTGGAAGATATGCTCAGAATGTGCGTGTTAGATTTCCAAGGAAATTGGGAGACTTATTTGCCATTGGCTGAGTTTGTGTACAACAACAGCTACCATTCAAGCATTGGGATGGCTCCTTATGAAGCTTTGTATGGAAGAAAATGCCGATCTCCGATATGTTGGGCCGAGGTAAATGATAGACCTTTGTTGGGATTGGAACTTGTACAAGAAACGACTGAAAATGTGAAATAGATTCAGCAAAGGTTGAAAACTGCACAAAGCCGGCAAAAGAGTTATGTTGATGTTCGAAGAAGAGACATAGAATATGAAGTCGGGGACCACGTATTTATAAAAGTGACGCCAATGAAAGGACAAACTCGGTTTGGTGTTAAGGGCAAGTTGGCGCCAAGATATGTTGGGCCATATGAGATTCTCAAGAAGATCAATTCAATAACATACCAAGTAGCCTTACCTCCAGTAATGGAAAACATGCATAATGTCTTTCATGTCTCTATGCTTCAGGATTATTTGAGGGATCCGCTACATGTGATTGAGCCGACTCATGTACTTCTAAAAGATGATTATACTTATGAAGAAAGACCTATTCAGATTGTGAATCGCCGGATCAAAAGATTGAGAAATAAAGAAATGCCGTTGATGAAAGTTGATTGGCAGAATCACGGGGGAACTTATGCTATATGGGAAACAAAAGAAGATATGATGAAGAGATACCCAGAACTGTTTCCGTTAGACCCAATGTTCTTCTAAAATGAAGGTAATTCGAGTTTGGAGGACCAAACTCTTTTAAGGGGGGAAGACTGTAACAACCCTGACCCATGATTAACGTTAATCTATGATTTCATGTGCCTAATAAGTTATTAAGATCAGATTTGGATTAATTACATGTGCATTGCATCATTTTGTGTTTATATCTGTTTAACGTAGAAAGATTTGTTCATGTTCTAGTTTTGGTTTGCGAATTGAAGGCCTTATCGGCATCTATTCTAAAATTGATTTGATTTATGTGTCATTTGGAATTTTCAAAACCTTATGGTAGGCTTAATTAAAATTCGATTTGGAACGATTAAATTAGAATAAGTTAATGTCCACTTAATTAACCTTAATTAATTACACTTTTATCCAAGCCTATTTAAGGCACCAATTGAGCTCCTACTCATCCCTTTTTCCTTCATCTCAATACATTTTGAGCCTATTCAAGTAAGAAAATGTGAGAGGGGGGAGAGTTGGGAGAAATTGAGCTCAAACAAAGGATTTACTAGGAAATGTTATGAGATATAAGAGAATTTGGGAGTTTCAACCTCAACCTTTGTGAATTCAAGTCTCTAGGTAAGGAATCAAACTCTTAGTTGTGTAATTGAGTTAGAATTGAAGAGAATTGAGCCATACCATGCATGCATGTCCATTTCTTCACAAAATGAGCATGATTTCAAAGAATTCTTTCATGCATGTGTTCATCTCACCTATGTTTTGAGAATTCATCATGTTTTCTATCAATTTGCCTAATTTGATCATGTTTTGAGAGGTTTGAGTTCAAGGGAATTCATGCACGTTATGTTCATGAAACATTCATAAAGTTTAAGTTGAATTTGTGAACAATTGGCATGCTTTTGGGTCTTGATTTCATGAAATGATCTTTAAATCATGATGTTTTGTGAGTTTCCAAACGTTTTCCAAAATTTTGGCCCAAGTGGATGAGTTTTGAAGTGTTTAGTTCGAGTTTGAAGCTTGGAGATCAAATCTGGAAATTCCAGAATTTGCATCTACGTTCGAGCGTAGGAGTTCACGCTCGAGCGAGCACTCTGAGTGCATGCACTTCCGCTCGAGTGACCTAAGGCCCGCTCGAGCATAAAATGCATGTAACTAGAAGTTCATATGTTTTGTAGCACGCTCGAGCATCAGAAGTCACGCTCGAGCGACGGTCTAAGTCTCACGCTCGAGCGGAGATTGAGCGTCCGTCGAGCGTGAAAAGCAAGCAACCAGTACTTTTTCAAAGTTTACAGTACGCTCGAGCGAAGGAAGTCATGCTCGAGCGAAACCTCACATTTTGCATGTTCGCTCGAGCGAGGAAAACCACGTTCGAGCGTGGACCCCGTTTTCAGTAAGTTTTGAAAAATATTTTTTAGTACATTTTTGCATCCTCATTCCATCCTTGACATTCCTAGGCCAAGATTAAGACACCATAATAAGGATAAAGGCTAGAAGCACGCTAAGAACAATGAAATAAGTTATGTACAATCCAAGCGTGTGTTTCAATGTATGAATCTGCCATGTTATGTAGGTCACGCACGTTAGGTTTGGTGAATTGCCCACTTTGCCATCATTCGGAGCTACCAGTTATCTGTGAGTAATAACTTTGTAAAGTTATGTTCAATGTTAAATATTTTATGAACGCTATGACATGAAATGATTAGTTTTCTGAAATGCTATGTTTTGGAATGAATGAATGATTGTCCAAAATTTTGAAAGTTATTCGTGGCATCCTTAGCATCATATGATATGCATCCTATTATGGGTCATCTGGTCCCTTTATGGGTCATCGGAAACGTCTCTGTGCACATGAGTCATCAGAAAGCCTTCACAGCAGTCCCTTATGGGTCATCGCATTTGTTAATGATAATGGATGTGCCACATATTATGATATGATATATGTACAAGCTTTGATTACAAAATGTAACTATGCCTATGAATCTGCTCTGTTATGACATCCGATTATGTACAAGACTCTATTTTTGTATGGACATCATTCAGTAAAATCTTTACTCTGTTATTATTTACTGGGCTTCTGCTCACTATTTATGTTATGTATGTAGGTGAGCAAGCATGCTACCAGGTCCAGAGTTGACGGCCTATGCTTCAGTTTTTGTTAACCAACCTTAGTGCCTCCCGTAGAGGTTCCAGTTGAAGTCAAGCTTTGTGGCCTTTTTTTTTTTTTTTTTTTTTTTTTTTTGTATTTGTGCTAGACCATGTTTGTTATGTATATGGACAAGATTTATGTTAACATGTTCTTGGAGTGACGTGTAAATATTATATCTTTTGACGTCACTCGTAAGTTTTTAAATGTTTTAAGTTATCTATCCCATGTATGTCTTCACAGCTCAATAGACTTTGTATAATTTGAATATTTGCTTCCGCAGCCCCTAACTATATGTTATTCTGCCAAGAGGCCTTTGGTAATCTAAGGATTACTGGCCGGTTACGATGCCAAACCCATAGGGGGGGTTCGGGTCGTGACAAATGTTCATTATTTAAAATTTTATTTATTGATGGGCAAGTCAATTAAATGTTTTTAATTTTTTACAAATAAAAAATTTGAAAATTTTGTTTAAGAAATTTAAAAAATGGCCAAATCATAAAGAACAATATAAGACGTCTTATTCTATATATATATATAAAGCCCTCATAACTATATTATCAATTCACATATATCAAAAGAAATAATAACAACAATATAAAAAAATACACAAACATCCACCCAAAAAAAAAAAAAAAAAACTCCCAAAACAAAGATAGTTAGCAGATATATATTTATTATCAATTTAGTTGTCTCATTTGGAATGTTTAGATAACAATGAACTTGTCTCATGAATTGACTCAGAATTAATTGAATCTATATGAATTGAATAGATGGAAATGGATTGAGTTATGGGTATCAGTATTGAATGATTATGGAAAGAATGTAAGTTGGTTATGAATGTGGACCGTTTATCTGGCACTTATATATATCTTAGTTAAACCTCATATATTGTGTTAGTCTATCTCTACTGGGTTTTGGCTCACCCTACTTGGGAAGCCATTTTCAGGTATTGGTGATATGTTTCCTCCAAGGACGTAGCTTGGAAGAACTTAGGAGCTGGATGCTCTACTTTGTTATTTTGTGTTTAAATATTTATTTAAGTCAAGGGCTTTATATGTGTGAGAACCCGAATATAAAAATTAAATAATAATAATATTACAATCTCAAATATTTTGATGGTAAAACCTAAAATGCAAACTAAATATTTGGTGGGTCTTTTAATTAATTTTAAACCTAAATAAATTTATGGTAAAAGTCTTTAATTTAGAGGCAAGATTTATTATAAAGAAATAAAAATAAAATAAAATAGAGAAGTGGGTGTGACTTGAACTCTAGACCACAAGATTAAAAAATAAGGCTCTTACCATTGAGTTGTATATAACTTATATATATGTTTTGTATATTTATATATTTATTTGACCTATGTGTGCCCAACACTAGTATAAAATAAAATATATACAAAACCTACATAACCCTAGATTGCCTAATACATTCTATAGCAGCAGCAGGAGGCAGCCACGGGGAGAGAGAGAGATTGAGAGAAAAGAAGAAGAAAAAAAAAAGGGGGTTGCAAAGAAGGATGGATTTTTGGATGTGTACTAGGTCTTTATCTTTCTTCTTCCTTGAGGTTTTGTTCTTTATCCTTACTCTATGATTATTTAGTTCATTGATGGAGAGGTTGTAGATTTATGTATTGTGTATATAGATATCCTATTAAGAAATTTGAGGAGTTAAATTCATGTATAAAGAATGGGTATTATTCTTAGTTAAAAAATTCTGCGCATAATCACGAACTTTAAAAATCAAGAAACCATATCAAACGAATGAATTTTGAACTGAAATTTTTACAGTAGATGAATTACATATTGAATTGCATATCTGAATTTTTTCATAATTTTTGGGAGTCAAAATCCATATAAATTGAGGTATTCAAATCTGTCCAGGAAACCAGTCCGAAACAGTAAATTCGGGAGTATTGTTCTCTTTGGGTATAAATCCAAAAATTATCAAATTAGTGTCATTAGAACCGGTTACGAGTCTAGTTTCGTACGTTTTTGGCCTTGCATTGATTGCTCGTGTATATTAAGAGAACCGTCAATTTCTTTAAAGTACTGCAGAAAACAACCTGTTTGGATATAATAAATTGTAGATAATTATTTTGATAAGCAAATCAAGTGAAACCAATTGGGTTTGAAACTTAGGATATATTAGATCATATCTGGAGGTTATTGGAATTTTTCGAATAGTGTGGAGTGGGTTTTGTAATTTTCAAAGTTAGCGAATAGGTTGGAAAGGCTTGTTTGAAACTCTGTTTTATCTTAAAGTCACAATTAATTAAGTTTTGACCGGAACCCATGTCTTGGGTGATTTTAAACCTTGAAGAACATGAACTTAGGTAATATTTAAGAGTAACGGTTAGTTGGGTTGAGCCGTGTTAGTGCGCTTTAGTTTGGGGTTACTTAGTTCGTATTCTTTAGTATTTTAAATTAGTAGTGACGTGTAGTTTTTATACTTGGTTCAGGGCACTAGTTGGACTTTTACACTCTATTGGATTCAATGATTATATTATTTCGTTTCAGGTGAGTAGTTTCATGCTACGTATTTTTATAAATGTTCTCCTACCCTGAACTGTTGGAAAATTAAATTGTTGTTTTAAGATTAAACTATTTTGATAAATTATTATATTATTAATGGAATCAAACTATTTCTGAAACATGTGTGAACTTGGCATACTGTAAACTATTTGTTTTGGTCTCATGTTTATAATGATGAACTACCATGTTTTGCGAAACTGATGTGTATTGATTATTGGGACCATGTGTGTATTTAGTCCAGGGAAATTATTCCACTGTGTGTGGTGACTCTGGCCACTAGGGAACAGATCCGGGTTGGGCCGTAATGACTCTAGTGCTCAACAATTGTAAGGAAAAGACCTTTAAAAACAACTAGGTGACCTTCAATCGGATCGTCTTTGAGAAAAGGCCCAGGTGCCACCCTGAGGATGACTCTTAGTTCGATATTGGATCCAACGGGGCTTATAGCCTTGAGAACTGTGTGGCAGATTATTTGTTTTTCTTGGTACCCAGAAAATTATTGGTGTTCATGTTATAATCTGTTTTAAGTGAAAAATGTCGTTTATCATGTTCTTGCGAGACATGAGTATTTTAAGTGTTGAACTGTGGAACCTCTTTTTGAAACAGATTGTATTTACCAAACTGTATGCCAATCTAGTTTTTGTGATATATATCTTATTTTGGAATTGAACCCTGTTTTCAAAACTGTATTTACTATCCATGTTGCTACTCACTGAGCTATCAGCTGACTTAGTTGTTTACCATTTCCAGGTGTTAGAAGGACTTAGGGTGGACTCATGGCGTAGCTGAGACTCGATTGCATGGACCTCTAGGACATTCATTCATTTTAGAGTGTTATGTCAAGTTTTTGCATATTTCTTTGAGGTTCAATTAGGATTATTTTAATATGTGGGTTGTTTATATCCCATAAGTTTGGATGGTATTGATTACGGTTGGTTTGCCATTTATACTTGTGGCTTTTCACTGGATTGAGGTTGGTTATTTATTGCTGGACTTTTGTATAGTTGTTCAATGTGATTATGGATTTGTGTTTAGGCTTACGTGTGCCTTGGGCTAAGGCCCTGTGGGCCACGGCCGGTCATACCCGGGTTTGGGGTGTGACAATATGTATAGAGCTTATAACTCTTATTTGTTGTAGCCAAGTTATGTCTTGGAAAGGTGTCAGCCCGTAAGGCATTTATTTTGTTATTATTATCAAATACTATAAGTTGTAAATTCAGAATGAATATTTATGAATGTATAATGCATGTAACACCTGTTGTAATATAAAACCTGATGAATGAAGTATATCATATCTATTATGTTCATAGATCTTATGGAATGGATTATTCGTATTATTTTGGGGGTGTTACAACTTGGTATCAGAGCGTACCGGGTTTGAATACCTTGGGTACGTTGGAAGTGGTTAGTACCACAATGGGTTTGTCTCGCTTGTTAGAGACTTAACTATGGATGTTATGTGCTTATATGATAACATGCTTATGTGATTATATGGGTATGAGATTTAATTTCTAGAATGTTAATCGGGTCCATGGGTTTCTGGGAGTCATGTTGGAAAGGCACTTGATCACTGTCATTTCTAACCGGAACTCTAGTAATGCCACGGAACGGTCATTATCCAGAAATGAAATTCATATGTGCTTACGTGATTGCGTGCTTATGTGGAATGAGTTAGTGTTGTCCATTGTACTAAGACTTGAGTGAATTGATTCCGATACATTTGTCTTTGTGCTAATCTTTGGGTTACCCTTACTAGGATGCCTAGACAAGGAAGTAAAAATTTCCCTCCTGCCACACAGGAAGAGTTGCGGAAACAGTTTGTGGAGTTGCGCCAAGGTACTACACCTTTGGTACAGTTTGAAGCATGGTTTGCTAACCTATCAAGGTTTGCTCCAGAATTGGTGGAGACTGAGGAATTGCGTTGTTCGGAGTTTGAGAGTAGGCTGTGTGACGACATCCGAGAAAGGATTGTCGGGTCTTGGCATAGAAGTTATAGTGCGCTTGTTGAAGCTGCGGTTCATGTAAAGGCAACGGTATTAGTCATACGTCGGAGTAGGGAGGAGGCCATCTTGGCGACCCCAGTAACTCGGGGTGTTAGTAGACCTTTTAAGAGGCAGAGGGATTCCAACTCACAACAGTTTCAGGGAGAGCAGCCTAGATCTACCTTTCTAGTGCCGGGTTCGAGTTCGGGGAAGGGTAAGTAGAGGAGTTTCACTTGGTTCATATGTGGTCAGCTAGGCCGCAAGTCTCCAGCTTGCCCACAGAGGAAAAGGGCAGGGTTGGTAGTCCAACCAGTAGTTGCACCGCTGAGATCATCCAGTCAACCAAGATTTGTAGTGATCGAGTGCTCGATGGGGAAGCAGTCATTGGGATCCTCACCAGTTCAGACTTTGAACCAGTCACGTATTCGGGAACCACTTACTTGCTGGGTGTGTAATTAGCCGGGTCATCTTAAACGTTTTTGTACCCAACCGAGGGCTTTTTTGGGAGTTTTGCAACCTAGTCGAGTTCAATCTTATTCGTCTAGGCAGTGGCAATACCGTTATGTGAAACAAGCAGGCCAGATTTCGAGGGCCTCAGGAGAGTCAAATTCTCGTAACCCTAGTAGGGAATTATGCATTTGTTCCAAGTGTGGCCAGTCAGGACACATCAGCAGTTCCTGTTCGTGGCCTATGAGCTCTTAAGGTATCCTAGGTTTGAAAATAACCGACTTTAGCGGTCCAGTGAGGGACAGTGACGGTGATAGTCTTAATGGGGTGGTGTTGTTTTGTCTATTTTATTTTGTAACCGGTGGGTTATCGTTGTAATCATTAGGTTCTATTATGTAACCAATGTGTTTGGGGATGTTGAGACATCATAACTACCTATATAGATACTTGCCTTTGCTTGTTTATTTCCATGGATTGGGCAGATTGGAACATGTAGTGACTCTTAAATTTTATAACTATGATAAATTATTATGGAATCGGAAAATTTTCGTATTAATTCATATGCATGAGTGTGATCTGGTTTGGAAAGGCGATGGCTGGTGAGCCATATTTTGAAATTAAAAAGACTTGTTGAGGAATGCGTGTCTTGGTCAGCGTTACCATGGGGCGAGAACAGTTATACTTGCCGAGTGTGCATAATTCCATGAGCGTTCCTTATTTGGTCCTATGTGTGTGGTAGAGACCTTGGTCCACCGTCGTAGGAATTCCTCGAGAGGATGTGAAGTGTGCGATTGGCACTAGGTTTTGTACATATAACACGATGTTTTCAAGGATGAATAGCATATAGTTTTGTTAGGTATAGACTTGTACCTTCATGGTAGGTAATGTTATCGGATCTTCATATCTTCTGATTGGTTGTTTCTTTTGAAGGGATGTTAGTCCCTTATCAAAACTTTGGGTATTAGCATCGGTGAGTGGTGGGTTGTGAGCAGTTGGTAATATATTTCAAGCAGAAGTATAGTGGAGGTTTCATAAGTTTTAGGACTCTTTTATTATGTTTGAATGCGATAGGTATGTACCTTAATTCTGGTTATGTCAGGTGATGCTGTCGGAAGGGTTGGTTGGGTATATAACCCATGGTTTGGCTGTGACCCATGTGTAGGGTCACAATGGAATAGTGTTTATGGGTAAAGGTTTGGAATAACAGCAAGGAGATTAAGGACTTCATTCGTTCTTCTGGAGAGTCAGGACAGTAAGTCTTTGAAAGCCCTATCGGTGTCTTGCGTTTGTGCCAGGGCTTGGTTCGAAGTAGTTGTTTAGTAGTAGCAATAGCTAGTGGATTGACACGGAGGCTTAGCATTTTGATTGTACTCTTGTGACGAGTGACAAATAGACTGTGGAATAAAGAGTTGACCTTGTTGGTTATTGAGGGATGGAGGTGTTATGTTTGCTTGTGTTTGATTCGAACGGTTACGTAGTAACGATAGGTGTTGTGGCGTGGTAAGCCCTTACTAGTTAACTTGGTACGAGGGAACTAGTATGTGAATTTCGTTATTGTGAATTCAGTCGAGGTTGTGGGTACATTCTCAAAATAAGGGATTCAGTGTGGGTGTAGGATATCATGCATTAAGTGAGGAGATTTTTCTAGTATGGTTTGTGGTGGTGTGTGGTTCGTATGTTGTCATTAGATGATATATAGAAGGGGATCGGTCATGGGGCAATCCCATGAGAGTGCCTTGATAAGGCAATAGTGCAGTTAATGATGAAATTGAGTAGTTTGATGTTTGATAATGCTGGGTCACTTTGGTGTGGGTGTTTGTCGTCCAGTTTGGATAGTGGAACTCCGAGTGAGGCAGTAAGATTGTGTAGAGTGAGTAATGCACTTTGTCCGAGTTGTTTCGACTTATTCGGTCCTTGTGTGCATGGTGTAAGGTGCCGGTATATGCATTGGCCTGGGATGGTGTATTGTGTTTGACTTGAAAAGTTCAACTAGGACTCAAATGTGAAGCGATGATGTGCATGCCACTTAGGCATATGCATGAGGAGTGAATGAAAAATCAGAGTACCATGTGGTAACTTTGAAGAATCCAGAGTGATTCATTAGACCGGAGAGATTGTGTATGGAACTCCATTTAGAAGTTGATGAGGTTGGGCAAGATGTTGGTGTTTGAAGACTAGTATGAGTGAATAAAGTTGGATAGTTGATTGGTCAATACTTGGGTTGGTTGACATATAGTCACCTCGGGAATAGGTCGAAATTGTAGGTTGTATAATTAAAGGACAGTTGGAAGGTTGTTTGAGTGGTAGTAATCGATTTGGAATTTCGGTTGAGAACTTGATCTTATAAGTGCTTGCACCATTATGTGAACAATGGGTGTGCATTTTCTTCCTTTGTGTTATTGTGTTCTGGCATTTCTAAAATTTACAGGGGTTCTCATCGTAGAAAATTTTGCTTTGAATATTATAGCACCACCATGAGTGTGATGGGTTTTGTGGGATGACTATGTTATGATTTACTCAAGGGATGTATAAGAATAATTTGGAGGAAAATCAAGTGTTTGAAACAAATGGGATAGATTAAGCATTTCCTTTACCCTGAACGGGATATCTTATGCCATGTGTTGAGAAGTCACATTTTGATCTAGTCTAAGTTGCTAGTTACATGTTGTATGTCTTTTAGCAGCGACTTGGAATTGTTGGGCATTAATGTGCCATAACATTATTGATTATTCATGTTTAACTTTGTGTTCAAGTTCTACGAGAGTTGACCCAAAGTCTTGTGTGTGAGTGGCTTTCCTTTTCCCCTAGGTTGGAGTGTTAAGCACTCAATGGTGATTTGAGTATTGTAAGTAGTCAAGTCATGGTGGATGTCTTGAAGTGCGGTTGTTATTGAAGTCATTGTTACTATTATTATTATCGAGGGAATGTGTTCTTGTCTTATAAACCGCCGTGAGTTTGGCTGGTTGTGGAGGTAATCGTGTTCATTCATTGTTGTTGAGTCGAGTCTTGTGAAGCAAGATGATTCTATTAGTTAAGGTATCATGGAAACATCTCGAGATTGAGGAAGCAACTTGGGAGCGTAAATTTGAAGTCCGTGAGAAATATCTGGACTTATTCGTTGGTGTTTGAACGTATGTCGAGATTTTAGTTTGTTAATGAAATGTTAAAACATTGTATATGTTGTGGGTGTCTTGAAAACATGGATTCAATATGAGCATTGTATATGTTCTGGGAATATAGAATACTGTATGTGTTGTATCAAATTTGGAAACATTGAATATGTTTTGGAAATATGAGATGCACATATTGAAATTGGTTGAATTTCGGAAGATGCACATTGATAATATATGTTGAGATATATCTATTGTGGAATTGTTCTCTTGTGGAAGGATTGAATGACCGGTAGATGGGTCATGGTAAGGAGAATTGAGTTGTAATCATTTTGGAGCGAGGCTTCTTGCACTCAAGCGAGCTTTTTGTAATTTGCTTCTTTGCTCGAGGGAGGTTTCTTGCGCTCGAGCGAGAATTAGAAATTCTCAGGTTTCCTTCCAGACGCAGCATTTCTGGGGAAAATGAAGTTCTTCACTCGAGCGAGGCTTCTTGCGCTTGAGCAATCCTTGTGTAATTTGTTCCTTCGCTCGAGCAAGATTTCTTGTGCTCGAGCGAGCGTGTGCGTCTGTGAAATACCTGAAGGTATGTATTCTACGCTCGAGCGAGGCTTCTTGCACTCGAGCGAGGTCACTTGTTGTGTCTGGTCACTCGAGCAGCAATTCCTTCACTCGAGCAAAGATCGCATATATTAGTTCGCAGCAGAACTTATCTGCATCACATTTTTTTATCTCTTCAACCCCAAAACCCTAAATCTGCACACACACACACACACACTCTCTCTCTCTCTCTCTCTCTCTCTCTCGCGAAAATCCTCTCTCTCTATAAATACTTCAAGATCCAAGCATCTCTCAACCCTAGTCCCTTTGTTAAAGAGTTAGAGCATCTTATGGGCTTCCTCTTGATCCTAACAAAATCGAATTTGGAGCATTTTTGAAGTTCTTCATCATCTCCTTTGAGCTTCAACTCTTGAGGTAGGGATATTCTACACTTTGTTATGGGTTTTAACCTAGTTATTTGTTGTTATGTATAAATTGTGGGATTTGGGAAGGTTTTGGTGAAGCTAGGGTTTGGATTTAAAAATTGAAAAAGGGGTTTTTATATTGGGCTCCATGAATATACATATAGGGTATTGAATATGAGGTTATATAGGTTAAAATGGTGAAATTTGGCCTTGGGGTTAGTATTTGGAAAATATGGAAATTTGCCCTAATTTAAGATAAATAATTTACTTGGTATAAATAATGAGATTGATATGAGAAATATGAAATTTGGAAGATGTATGAATAAATGGTGTAGTTGGATTTGGTTAAATCACTCACCTATGGGAATTTGATAAATTGTCTGTTTTGAAGATTGTATATCTGTTTAGAAATATCTGTTTTGAGCTATCAGTGGAGGATAGTTATGATTATTGTAGAAACTGCATGTGGATTAGGTGAATTGAAACCTACTTTTAATTTACCTCATTGAATATGATGGTATGATTGAGATATTGAAAGTGTGTTGTGGATAGTCATTGTATATGATAATGATTTTAAATACATTGTATATGCATATTTGTTTGGGAGGAGATAGGGGATGGACTCCATTTATAATTAAGTTGGTCGAAGCGTTTAAGGTGAAGAACCCGAAATCATATATATATATGGGTGCCGATTCCCTCGGATGAAAATTCCGTAAAATGGCAAAACTTGAAATCTTATATATATATGGGTGCCGATTCCTATGATGAAAATTCCATAAAATGGCAACACTTGAAATCTTGTGCACATATGGGTGCCGATTCCCTCGGGTAAAAATTTTGTAAAATGGCAACAAAAAAAAAATTGAAGTGTTTGAATAATAGTCGTATTGAATTGTGAATCACTGAGTTGTAGTCTCATTTGGAATGTTTTGGATAACAATGAACTTGTCTCATGAATTGACTCAGAATTAATTGAATCTATATGAATTGAATAGATGGAAATGGATTGAGTTATGGGTATCAGTATTGAATAATTATGGAAAGAATGTAAGTTGGTTATGAATGTGGAACGTTTATCTAGCACTTATATCTTAGTTAAACCTCATATATTGTGTTAGTCTATCTCTACTGGGCTTTGGCTCACCCTACTTGGGAAACCATTTTCAGGTATTGGTGATATGTTTCCTCCAAGGACGTAGTTTGGAAGGACTTAGGAGCTGGAGGCTCTACTTTGTTATTTTGTGTTTAAATATTTATTCAAGCCAAGGGCTTTATATGTATAGAGCTTATATTTGTTGTAACCAAGTTATGTCTTGGAAAAGTGTAAGCCTGTAAGGCATTTATTTTGTTATTATTAATAAATGTTATATGTTGTAAATTCAGAATGAATATTTATGAATGTATAATGCATGTAACACCTGTTGTAATATAAACCCTGATGAATGAAGTATATCATTTCTATTATGTTCATAGATCTTATGGAATGGATTATTTGTATTATTTTGGGGGCGTAACATTTAACCTTATTCTATTTGGCTGTGTTGTGTTCTCTGCCCGAAATCAAAGTTCTTAGATTTAGTCCTCTCTCTAGATTTAATTTCTAATTTTGTATTCCCTTATTGACTCCTCTATTTAATTTAATTTCTAAGTTTTTATTCTACTGTGTTCCTACTAGTTGTTGTTGTGAAGATGCTTTGTGATATATAATTGATATATATATATATATATATGTATCTATGTATGTGTTCTGAAGGTGTTTGGTGATGCTTTGTGATGTTGTTGTGAAGATGCTTTGTGATGGAACTTTTGTTGCTTTTTTATATTTAAGATTGGACTTTGTGTTTGAGATTAAGACTTATGTTATGTCCTAATTTATCTATACTATCTATTAAGTGAACCCAATTCTCTTGAAGCTTTTGCCACCTATAAATTATATGTATATATATATAAACTACACCTGCACGTCTCAACTGCCCTACATGTTCGGTTCCCTCACATTTTATTATTTCACACCTACATCTTCTCTCACTTTAACTGCTCAATTATATTTTTTTACTTCATCCCTCACATTTGTTCCCTCACTTTTTGCTCATCCCTTTGCACTAACTTTTCAAATGATTTCCAATCTCTCTCTCAACAATTCTGTATCGGTGAATTCAATTCAGTCAATTCGTCCAACAGTTTGAAGTCAAATGAATCGGATTTGACTGGGTTCAACCATGGTTGGAAGATTGGTGGTGGGTCTGATTTTAATGGGTTAGGCTCTATTGTTGTTTTTCTTTTTAACCTCAATCATTTTGTTAATTTTGGAAGCAATAATTACTCAAATAAAAAGATAAAAATAAGTATTATCAAGTATGTTTTCTTTATATAATTTATTTTTATATTAGTGGTATGTAAAATATAGATTGCGTATTGTAAATTTTTTTTTTCTTCTCCCAGTTCTCACTAAATTTCTTTTTAACTGAAACTCTTTTATTCAATTTTTCTCAATTTTTTTTTTAATTTTATTACTTTATTACTTTATTATGATGATTCATAAAAATTCTGATGAACCAATTCAGATGGAGGTATTGTTCTATGATTGTTGCTTTCTTAATTTTTAGGCAGTACAGAAAGATTACAGAAAATATGAATACAAAATAATTGTTTCTCATAGGCCATCCAAACCTCTAAATTTTGGCCCGAAAAGATAATATAAATAGAAATATAAGAACTTCAGAAATTATGAATTGAAAATATGAAATATAGTAGCAGTTTAGAACTAAGGGGTTGTCTAACAACACCACCCTTCTTTTACGGTAAGTGTTTTATCAATGTTTGTTTATTTTTTTTAGTATAAATTCTATAATTGTTTAGTCAAAAAAATAATATTTATTTTTTATTTTATTTTTTAGTATCAAAATACATATTGTTTATTGTTTTTTTTTTTATAAATTCTGTAATTCTTTAAGAAAAAGAAAAAAGAAAAACTGGTGGCACATCTCATCTGCTTTGACCGTACATGTTTTATGAGTTTGCACAAGAAAAATTGGTGGCACATCTCATTTGCTTTGACCGTACATGTTTTATTTAGAATTAGTATTTGTTTGGTTGTTTGTTTTAAATATCAATTTTGTATTTGTTTAGTAAAAAAAACATGGTATTTATTTATTATTTATTTTTAATGTTTATTAATCAGCAGTTTAGAACTAATAACTTCTCAATGGAAAATTCACATTTCCATTTTGTTGATCATGTTCATTAAATAAAAAAAAAAAAAAAAAAAAAAAAAAAGAAAGAAATGTATACATTATAATATGGATTTTAGGCTCATATTTTTATGATTTTTTTTTTTTCATTTTTTCCACCATATAAAAGTTCAAACAAAATTACAAATGAACAAAATATGATGTGGATCTTACGCTCATATTTTTATGATTTTTTTTCTTTCATTTTTTCCACCATATAAAAGTTCAATCTAAATTACGAATTAAAAAAAAAATTTTAAAAAAATTGTATACATTATTGTTTCATTTTGTTGATCATGTCAATTTACGCTCATATTTTACGCTCATATTTATGATTTTTTTTTTTATTTCCACCGTATTAGAGTTCAACCTAAATAAATAAATAATCATATATACATTATTGTTTCATTTTGTTCATCATGTTGATTGAAAAAACAACAAATAAAAAAATATATATATATGTATACATTTTAATGTAGATTTTAGGCGCATATTTTTATGAAAAACTTTTTCATTTTTCCCACCAAATAAAAGTTCAATCTAAAATTACAAATAGAAAATATATATATACAATCTATCTATAATAATTTCAATTTCTTTTTATTTTACTTTTTTATTTTATTTCTTTATTATGATATATCAAATTATCAATTGTGATGAATCAATTCTCCTTCTCTAAACTCTATTTTATTTGTTTCCAACTGGTGGATTAATGTATAATTATTTAAGGAAGCTATTTTATTTTTATTTAAAATTTTCTAACCTAGGGTTAATTACTACTTCTTTTCACCCATTTTAAAATTAATAATAGAAAAGAGATAGGATATGTATACGATTACGTATGAGTAACAGAAAAATTTAAATTTGTTTGTTATAGCTAATAAGGTTCAATTTATTTGTTTATTTTTTACATTTATTGATTAGCAGTTTATTTTTAGATAATAAAAAGATTCCAAAACATATTTAAATTTTAAAAAAAAAAAGAAGAGAAAGACATAGGATATCTTGAGAAATTATGTACAAATATAATTTTAAATTTGGTTATGCAGATTAAAAAAAAATTATAGATAATAAGGACACCAAAATATATTAAAATCAAAATAAATATTTAATTCTTTTCATGATCATTATAACAAAACTATTTGGATTGTTCCTAAAAACATTAAAAAATGAAACTTAGAAAAATAATTGAAGATAAATCAAAATTTTAAATTTGTTTGTTATAGCTGATAAGGTTCAATTTATTTGTTTATTTTTTACATTTATTGATTAGCAGTTTTTTTTAGATAATAAAAAGATTCCAAAACATATTTAAATTTAAAAAAAAAAAGAATAGAAAGACATAGGATATCTTGAGAAATTATGTACAAATATAATTTTAAATTTGGTTATGCAGATTAAAAAAAAAAATTATAGATAATAAGGACACCAAAATATATTAAAATCAAAATAAATATTTAATTCTTTTCATGATCATTATAACAAAACTATTTGGATTGTTCCTAAAAACATTAAAAAATGAAACTTAGAAAAATAATTGAAGATAAATCAAAATTTTAAATTTGTTTGTTATAGCTGATAAGGTTCAATTTATTTGTTTATTTTTTACATTTATTGATTAGCAGTTTATTTTTAGATAATAAAAAGATTCCAAAACATATTTAAATTTTAAAAAAAAAAAAGAAGAGAAAGACATAGGATATCTTGAGAAATTATGTACAAATATAATTTTAAATTTGGTTATGCAGATTAAAAAAAAATTATAGATAATAAGGACACCAAAATGTATTAAAATCAAAATAAATATTTAATTCTTTTCATGATCATTATAACAAAACTATTTGGATTGTTCCTAAAAACATTAAAAAATGAAACTTAGAAAAATAATTGAAGATAAATCAAAATTTTAAATTTATTTGTTATAACTGATAAGGTTCAATTTATTTGTATATTTTTTTATATTTATTGATTAGAAGTTTATTATTTGTAGATAATAATAAGATTCTAAAAAATATTAAATTAAAAAAAAAAAAAAAGAGATAGGATACCTTGAAAAATTATGTACGAATATAATTTAAAATTTAGTTAAACAAATAAAAAATAAAAAAATTTGTAGATAATAAAGAGGATATCAAAAGATATTAAAAATAAAAATAATTATTTAGTTTTTTTTTTTATAATCTTTATCACAATATTATTTGGATTGAATAATAAAAGAGAAACCATTATTCTTATATTATAATTTTTTTTTTTTGAGTTACACACACATTGCATGTGCCCCACCGCTAGTTGAACTTATGTTATGTTATGTCCTAGTTTATTGAACTTCTAGACTTTGTGTTTGGGATTGAAACTTGTGTTATGTCCTAATCGGTAAACATTTGACAAGTAGTCAATTTAGCAATATTTACTATTGCTTAATTATGTATTGAAGTTGTGTTATTATTATTGGTTATGTTTTCATATTATTGTTGAATGGTGATTGTGGAAATAAAATTTTGAACAAATATTTATTTGGATAAACAGGTTTTTCGTGTTGGGTCAATCGTGTCCTGTCGTGTCTTGGTAAACAAGTTTTGAAACTAACCATGTCAATCGTGTCACCCATAGGTTGAGGCGATTATAAACATGTCGTGTTCATGTTCATGCTTTCGACACGCGAACCCGATATGACACAACCTGAACATGTCATGACACGACACGACATGATGCCCACCCCTATTATACAATGATGAACACAAAACCTAAGGAATAAATCGCATGAAAGATAAGCTGGTTGCTCTCGCTCATCAATCACAAACGTATTGTCTTGCGTTAGCGTTAGCGATAGGTCAATAACTACTTATTATAACTTCAACTAAAGGTTGGTTTGGGAACCCCTATAATAGTCAAACAACCAAAAAGTTACTAAAAAAGCCCAAAAGTTAAGAGCTATACAAAAAGTCAAATATTTCATTTTCTTTTTATTTTTTGCACGTTTTTTTGTAAAAAGTCAAAAAATTATCTGAAACACACTAGTTTTTTTTTTCATTTCATGTTTTAGCCAAAAAACTAAAAAAGTTACAAGATAACCTATTCTCAAATCAACCCAAAAAAATCAACAGTGAGAAGTGAGAGTGTGGATTGGTTGCAATTAATTTTGATGCTTTCTTTACCGTAATTGTTTCGCCTTTTATTTTTACTCAGTATTTAGGTTTGCTGGTTTCTTTTTGAAGTCCATGGCGAATGACAAGAAGAATAAGATGGTGAGTTTCATGTACATATATATATATTCTCTTGAGAATGTTATACAATGAATTTCTTATTCTTCTTCTTGTTCTTCTTGTTCTTTTTTTTTTTAAATTTTTTTTAAGGCATCCTTCTGAGGTAGGTGTCAGACGAAAGGTCAAATTGAGTCTGAACAATGTAAAACAATTTATTTTATTGCAGATAAAGGAAATGCATTTCACCTCCGATGATTTAAATCAAAAGAAAGTGCGGCGCAATTACTTGAAGTTTGAAAAGAAATTGGAAGTACACTTTTCCCCGTCTATCTCTAATTTTTGAGGTTCTCTCTTTCTAAACAACTTATACTTCTTGTGGGGAGTTTCTATCTTCACATCATATAGTTTTGCTAGTACACATCATTTCACAATTCATTTTTCCCTCTTGGTTTTGCATGCATGTTGGGTGATTTCTCTTTCTCTTTGCTTGTGATTTTAAGGTAGGATTTCTAACTCTTGATTCAATATAGTAGAAAACATGTTTTGGATGTTCATAGTCTCAAGAGTATGGTTTGAATTTCCAAGAGCATATTGAGGAATTTTTTAATTAAGAAAGCATGTTGGAGGGATTTCTATTATGACAGTATGTTGGGGGATTTTAATTATGAAAGCATGTTCTAAGTTTCTATTTACAAAATATCTTATTGTAATAATTGCTTGAATTATTGGAATCGTGAATATTTATTGGGATTAAATTATGATTAGATGCCATGTTAGGGGAATTTCTTGAATCACTATAAAAATGGGAAATTTTATTATCATTATGGTGAATTCTAAGCAAGTTTGGGGTTTATTTTATAAGTTCATTAGAATGGGACCTTTGGAGTCATATTCTAGGTAAATTTGATTAAGCTGTAATTTATACTTGATAAATTTTATATGCTTTACATGATTTGATAACATTTGAAGGTTATAAAAAATTAGTATTTGAGCATCAAGTGTATGATTTGAAACTTGTCTGCATCCTTGCATGCCTTGAGAATGTCTTACTTGAGGTTTAGAAGTTAGTATTTTACCTCTTGAATGATTGATTTGATTTAAATGTCATGCTTAGGTTAGAGCTCTCCTTCCTAAGAATCTGAATTATAAAAGAAAGAGTGAAAGTTTTGAGTCTTCGAAAAGAATATGAATCTTGTGGCTTAGGTTTAAGCTTTGGCTTGATTTTAATTGTTTTGTGATTTTGAAGTAGTGTAAGAAACTTGGAAATGTGAAACTCGAAGCGTATGATGAGTTTAGACATCTCTTGACAAAAATGGGAATTTTGTGGTTAAAGTGCATGTCATGTTATAAGAGTATGAGCTTTAATCATCAATTTTAAATTTTATGTAACCTTACCGAATGAAATCAAGATTGGGTATTAAAATTATATTAGGTAAATTACAAATACACCCCTTAAGGTTTATTAAAATACAATTTTTCCCTTCATGTTTAAGATTACATCCCACCCCCTTGAGGTTTTCTATCACATAACAAATAGCTCCTCCATTGATTAACTGTAAAGTTAAACTAATAGAGTGTATGATGTAAGCATGGGCACTGCACCTGTTTTCACGGGGCGCACTATCCCACACATCGAATTTGATTTTCTAGCTTTTTTTATTATTATTATTATTTTAAATCGAGTGTGAATCGTTGAGGTTTAAAAATGGCAATATTTTCTCCCAATTCGTTGGATTCCATCTCATTTTTCGAGGGACATATAAAGGGATAATTGGCAAACATAGACCAATTCACAAAGATTGGAGTAACCGCCCACTTTTTATAGGGGAAACTAGGAAAGCCTAATTTCATGTTAATTTAGGCAATTGATACGTCTTTACTAAAAATCTTGGTTTGACAATTTAGGTATGAAAGGAGAAGGTCATTGATTGAGCACTCCTTTCGCTCAATGTAAAATATTGGTATCTACTAATTTTTTTCCTATTTAATTTATAAATTTATTTTAATCACCTATGCCCTTAGACTAACCTATCAACCATGTATATGTCTTTTTCTTTCCAAAAATTGTTTTAGGAAGGTTTTAAAAAATGAAAAGTTTCTGAAAATGGAAACCTACCAAAACAACAGAGTTTCTGATAATAAATTTTTTCTGACAATGAGATGGAAACACTCTAACCTAGGCTATACAAACTTGCTCAAACGTGCAAATAACATAGATAAGCAAGTATAACAAATAGAACAAGAGAAAGCATGCAGTTCATGGGAAGTGATGCAATCACACGAAAAGAAATCAAACCATGATTAGGATTATGGACATATGACCCTAGATATGAAACTGATGCAAAAAGCTCACAATATATGACTCTAGACTCGGTAGACACTGTAGCATGATGAATCTGCATTACAACATGATTTTTTCCATACAAATCAATTAAACAAAATTAAACGCAACAACTGACAAGTAAAAATGGTGGGTTACCTGGCCTATATACATGATGTGCATGTTATGAATTTTAAAACAACTATACAATATGCAAAAGAGTGCAAAAGTAGTGAAAAGAAATGACAAACAACCACTTTATCATCATGAATCATGCATGACTTCTATCTAATCATTATCAGATATGAAAATCATGATGAAAGTACATGGAAATAGTGGGTACACAGAAGTTTAGTTATGGTTTGTTGAACAAAGCGAAGGATGTAGCGTAAATTAGCAAGAGATGAGTTTAGGAATGCTCCCCTCAGGTTTAAACTTCTTAGTATCACATGCCTTTACCTTTTGGCAGCTCAAGAACACCTTTAGGTTGCTGGAATTAGGGTTGGATGTTTGGAGTTAGTGTGTATAGATGAAGTTAGATTAGTATGGTGTTTTTGCCCCATTTATTCATCTTGTTAAAAGAGGAGGGTGTATATATAGGCTTAGAAGGCTTAAGGGAAAAGCTTATACATATTAGGTCAAAATCCTAATGTTGTATATACATAGCTGCATGGTGTGCCGCCTTGCCATAAACAAAATTTTGCAAAACTTGATCTACATACATTCAAGTCAAAACTTGCTGCTACACATCGTAAATGCGACCACATGTTTTTTCTAATCCACGAATGTGGCCGCCCCTTTTGATCAATGGGCCCCACTTTATACCACTTTGCTTTCGCACTGCAGTTCAATTTCTGAGTATTTTGTGTACCCCTCATGTATTTAATCAATTTCCAATTGACTCTTTAGAGAAAAACTTGATTTTGGATATTCTTATTGAAGAACAGACAATTTGGAATTGGTTACCATGTGATCACACACCTCTTTTACCTTTTTGAAAATATTTTGAGAACACTGTTTTGGCCAAGGTCGAAAAGATTTTTGGAAGTTTAATTAGAGGAATGCTAACCCAACAAACTTATTGGTAGTCCAAGAACACCATTGCATTGGAAATGTAACAATGTCGCACCTTCTCCCACTCTCGATTAGCATTACCCTCATTATTGTCTACAAGCATTTAGTGTGTCGCCGAGGAGGATTAAAGAATATTTTGATAGTGTAAAGAGAGGAGTTTGGTAGTGGGTGGATGAAAATGAGAGTAGTATGATAATTTCAGTTTAGTATTAGAGGGTATTTGGGTATTTGTACTTGCTAGAATGTATAGGGATCTCGGTTTTACCCCGACCTTTATTGTGTTCCGGACTCGGGTTCTGTGATTGTATATTGTTGTCTATGTCTTGTTTCCTCCCTTTAATTCTTTGAATTTGAGTTTTGGGACTTGTTGGGCGAGTTTGGAACAGGTTGGTTGTCTTTTGGTACAAATGGTTGTTGCCCAAATTTTGGCCTCTTTGCTCGAGCGAGCCTTGTGAAAATGTTTCTTCACTCGAGCGAGGCTTCTTGCTCTCGAGCGTGCATATCAGTTGGGTGGCAGACCTGAAGCTTTGCATTCTACGCTCGAGCGACGCTTCTTGCGCTCGAGCGAGGTGACCTTTTTGTGTCTGGTCGCTCGAGCGAGAACTCCTTCGCTCGAGCGAGCTTGGTGTACATCAGTTCACAGCAGTGATGTTTTGCTTCAATTTTGATCTCCTTTTTCACTCACAAACCCTAAATCTGCAACTTCTCTCTCTAGAAGCCACCTTCTCTCTAAGGTTTCATCTAAATCCATTGAGCTCTTGACCCTAGTGTCTTTAAGAATAAGGTAGAGGGCTTCAAGACTTCGTGTTGATCCAAGTAAGAGTTGGTTTCGTCATCTTTGGAGTTTTGATCTTGCTTGTTCATCTTCTACACTTGAGGTAGGGAAGTTCTACACTCTAATATGGTTTTTAGCTTAATTATTTGCTATTATGTATAGATGATGAGATTTGGTTGTGGTTTAGACAAATCTAGAATTTGAGTGTGAAATGAAAAGTAGAGTTTTGACAGAATTGGCATAAGTGGGTTTGAGGTTTGGATGCAAGGCTGTATTGGGCCAAAATAGTTGTTTTGGTGTTTGGGTTGATATTTGATAAAAGGGGGATTTTGCCCTAATTTGATTAAATCATTATTTTGCATAAATAATTGGGATTAACATTGAAAATGTGAAATTGGAAGGTTATGGTTATAAATGGTGATATTGGATATGTAATATCTCACCTATGGAAGTTTTAAATAAATTATCTATTTTGATATTGAACATCCCTTTTGAAATAATTGCATTGGGCTATTGGTGGAGGATAGTCATGATTGTTGTAGAAATTACATAAGGATTAGGCGATTTAATGCTAATCTATTGTTGGTGTCATTGAATATGACTATGTTATAAATACATTGTATATGTATGTTTATTGGGAGGAGAAAGGGGATGTACTCTATAAGTGATTATGTTTATAAATACATTGCATATGTATATTTGTTTGGGAGGAGAAAGGGGATGGACTCCATTTTAAACAAGTTGGCCAGAGTGTCCTAGGTGAAAGACCCGAAATTTCATATATAAATGGGTGCCGATTCCTTCGGATGAAATATCTGTAAAATGGTAGGTTTGAAGTGTTTAGGTCTTAGTGGCATATGAATATATAAATGGGTGCTGATTCCTTCGAATGAACTGGAAATGAATTGAAGGAAAATGAAATGAGGTTAGGTCTTAGTGGCATATGAATATGCAGGCCTTGTGGATGTTTTAGTATCGGTATTGTTTATGCACGTAGTATTTATACTTTTGCTAAACCTCATATATTGTGTTAGATTATCTCTACCGGGTTGTTGGCTCACCCTATACGGAAATATCATTTTCAGGTGCAGGTGAAATGTTTCCTCCAAGGCAATAGCGTGGATGGACTTTCGGGAAGCAAGAGCTTCTTAATTATGCCTTATCTGTATATGTTTGTTATTTGTAAAGCCAATAGCTTAAGATGTAATGAGCGAGACTCAATTTGTGTAACCAAGCAATGACTTGGAAAGATGTAAGCCTACATGGCATTTAACTGGTTGTTAAACAGTGAACTCTGATATATGAAAGTATGTTGTTTCTCATATTTATTCCGCATATGAGTTATCTTTATTGTATTATTTTGGGGGCATTACAACTTAGTATCAGAGCATACCGGGTTTGAATACTTTGGGTACGTGGGAAGTGGTTTGTACCACAATGGGTTTGTCTCGCTTGATTGAGATGTTAGCATGTATTGTATGCTTATGTGATAACATGCTTATGTGATTATGTGGGTATGGAATTTAGTTCCTAAGATGTTGATTGAGTCTACGGGTTTGTGAAAGTCCTATTAGAAGAGCACTTGATCACTGCTATTTCTAATTGGAACTCTAGCAATGCCATAGGACGGTCATTATCTAGGAAGGAAATTCGTATGTGTTTATGTGATTACATGTCTATGTGGAGTGATTTATTGTTGTCCCATGTGTTAGGCCACGAGTGAGTTAAATTTGGCACGTTTAGAAATGTGCTAATCTTGTTGTTACCTTTATTAGGATGTCAGGACGTGGACGTGATAGTAATAGGCGTGGTAGGCCTAGGAGGCATGAGGAGCCTTTACCGGATGATATTCCGGCACAGGAAGAAGGAGTTGGTCAAGCCAATGTGGCCGAACCGGTTAATCAACAGGCCACAGGCGCCTTAGCCCTCGAAATAGCTGGAGCATTTAAGGAGTTTATGGACATTCTCCGAGCTAAGAATCAAGTCCAGGCCCAAGTAGCTGAACTAGGGCCATCTTTCTTAAAGAGGGAGTTTTTCTGATCGAATCTGGATGAGTTTTTGGGTGATCCTAAGAAACCATTAAAGGCAGATGAGTGGCTAGAACAGCTAGTGAAGACATTCAAGATGCTTGGCATCACGGATGATCAGTTAAAAGTGACCTTGGCGTCTTTCCAGGTGACGGGGGATGCAGGTCAGTGGTGGAAGTATGCACGCGGGCGCATTGGAGGAACTTGGGAGGCTTTTGTTAAGGCTTTCCAAGACAAATTTCTACCTCCCATGGCTAGGGAGAAGTTGAGAGATCAATTCTTTAAATTGTTGTAGTTGAACACGCCAGTGGCTAAGTTTGAGGCAACCTTTACTAGTCTGTCAAGGTTTGGGGCTGAGTTGGTGGCGACTGAGGAGCGTCGTTGTTTGGAGTTTGAAAAGAGGTTGAGGACCAAGCTAATGTATAATGTTGCCGGTTCCATGACTAGAGATTATGGGCGTCTTGTGCAATCTGCAACCCACCTTGAAACTATTATGCAGGCAGAAGATGAAAGGATGAAGGGCTCCAGGAGGAGTCAGGATAGTCAGGGAGACAGTAAGAGGCAAAGGGGTTCCTACCCTTAGCAGTCCCAGGGAACTCAATCGAGGTCCACTTTTCCAATACCGAGTTCAGGTTCTGGGAGAGGTGGGCAGGGAGATTTTACTTGCTTTAAGTGTGGTCAGTTGGGCCACAAGTCTCCAGTTTGTCTTCAGAGAGGAGAAGGACAGTGAGCAGCATCATCTTCGGCTCATTTTTAGAGCCAGAGTCAAGGAAGAGGCCAGCCGCTCACTTGTTATCAGTGCAGGCAGGCGGGGCACCTGAAGAGATTTTGCCCACAGTTGGGTGGTACACCTAGTGCGTCTGGTTCGAGACAGACACAGAGTTACCAGTCGACACAGTTAGCACAAGCCTTGAGGGCCAATCAAGGAGTCTCTTTAGCTCAGTCTGTGCATCAGGCTTATGCTCCGAGGGGTGAGCAGGTTGAGCAGAGGCCTACTAGACGTATGTATATAGTTGTAGGGCCAGATCTTGTACCTGATCCTTCTGTAGTGAGAGGTACCTTTTTGTTTTTCAATTCAATTGCTAATGTGTTGATTGATACGAGTGCATCCCATTCTTTTATTTCATATGTGTATGCATCAGTTTTGGGTTTGGAGTTGGCATAGTTAACATCTTCTATTTGTGTAGAGTCACCTATTGGTGGTCAGACTGTCTTGAGACAGGGATGTCGGGGTTGTGACATCGAGGTTGCTGGTCGTCGATTACCTTTTGCATTTGTATTGATTGACCTACTTAGTTTTGATGTCATATTGGATATGGATTGGTTATCGTCATACCGGGCTGTTATAGATTGCTACCGTCAAAAGGTTACTGTATGTACCTTGAGCGGTGATTGCTTTTATTTCTTGGGAGACCGGGTGGTCTTGTCACCGGTATATGATCCGCGTGGGCGGAGTGAACTTAGTTGTCTCCTTACTAGCTTTTTGAGTAGTGAGTGTGATAAAATTCGGGTTGAATTGCCGAGAGTAGTTTGTGAATACTCAGATGTTTTTCCCGAGGATCTTGTTAGTTTACCATCTCACCGAGAGATCAAGTTCTCTATTGATTTAGTACCTGGCACGGCACCGGTTTCTATGGCCCCATATAGATTTGCACCTGCTGAATTGAGTGAATTGAAGATTCAACTCCAGAAATTGTTAGATAAGGGTTTTATTCGCCCTAGTACTTCACCTTGGGGAGTGCCGGTTCTCTTTGATAAAAAGAAAGATGGAGCATTGCGACTTTGTATTGATTACCGAAAGTTAAACCGGGTTACTATTAAGAATAAGTACCCAATGCCTCGTATGGATGATTTGTTTGATCAATTAAAGGGGTCTTATTGTTTCTCTAAGATAGACCTGAGATCGGGTTGTCATCAGTTGAGGGTAAGGGAGAAAGATATCCCGAAGACAGCATTCCGTACGCGGTATGGCCATTATGAGTTTCTTGTACTGCCTTTTGGGTTAACTAATGCTCCAGCTGTGTTTATGAATTTAATGAATCGGATCTTCCGTGAATTCTTAGATCGTTTTGTGGTTGTCTTTGTGGACGACATTTTGATTTATTCACCTTCTGAGGAGCAACACGAGGAACATTTACGAGTAGTACTTGAGTTACTTAGAGCCCATAAGCTGTATGCTAAGTTTGGGAAATGTGACTTTTGGCTGGAAGTGGTTAAATTCCTGGGGCATATAGTGTCAAGGGAATGGGTGACTGTAGATTCATCCAAGATAGAGGTAGTGCAAGATTGGGCACAACCTAAGAATGCTTTCGAGATTCGTAGTTTCTTAGGGTTGGCCAGGTATTGCCATCGGTTTGTGAAAGATTTCTCTAGACTAGCTTCACCTTTGACTAAGTTGACGAGGAAAGAAATCAAATTCGTGTGGAGTGAGACTTGTGAGAAGTCGTTCCAAGAGCTTAAGATTAGACTCACCACTGCTCCAGTATTGATTATACCGGAGAGGGGTTTGGGTTATTCAGTATATTGTGATGCTTCACGGGAAGGTTTAGGTTGTGTATTGATGCAAGAGGGTAAAGTGGTAGCCTATGGCTCACAGCAGTTGAAAGCACATAAGAGGAATTACCCTACTCACGACTTAGAGTTAGCAGCGGTGATATTTGCCTTGAAGATTTGGAGGCACTATCTGTATGGTGAGAAATTTGAAGTGTTCTCTAATCACAAGAGTCTGAAATATCTGTTTACACAAAAAGACTTAAATTTGAGACAGAGGAGGTGGATGGAATTCATAGAGAATTATGATTTTGAGTTGCATTATCATCTCGGGAAAGCAAATGTTGTGGCCGATGCTTTGAGTAGAAAGCCAGTTAGCAATGTAGCTTCTATCACCATCCAAGAATGGGAAATGTTGGGTACTCTTAATGAGTTTGACTTGCATTTGGGCAAGTTTGTTGAGTCTGCGGCTTTGTTTTCAGTAGTTGCACAACCTACACTTATGAATCAAGTGTTGGAAGTGCAAAAGGGTGACCTTGAGGTGGAATCGTTCTAAGAGAAGATTTCCAATGAGAAGGTAGAAAGAGGTTTGACTGTGTATCCTGACCTGAGTGTGAGATACCGTGATCGCTTGTTTGTACCAGAGTCTTGCCGAGAGGAAGTACTTTGAGAGTTTCACTATTCGCGCCTTGCGGTGCATCCAAGAGGCACAAAGATGTATTATGATCTTAGTCCCCAGTTTTGGTGGAGAGGTATGAAAAAGGATGTGGCTGTGTTTGTATCAAAGTGCCTTACTTGTCAACAAGTGAAGGCCGAGCATCAGAGACCAGCGGGTTTGTTGCAACCCTTGCCTATAGCTGAGTGGAAGTGGGAGCATGTTACGATGGACTTTGTTGTGGGCCTCCCGAGAACTCAACGGGATAGTGATGCCATTTGGGTGGTCGTTGACCGATTGACTAAGTCGGCATATTTTATTTCCATGAGTGTTAGTGACTCGATAGATTATTTGGCCGACTTGTAGGACATAGTGAGGTTGCACGGGGTCCCTGTGACGATTGTCTCGGATAGAGATCCACGTTTCACTGCTCAGTTGTGGCAGAGTTTGCAAAGTGCCTTAGGCACTAGATTGACTTTTAGTACTGCGTATCATCCTCAAACTGACGGGCAGTCCGAGCGTACTATTCAAATCTTTGAGGATATGCTTCGAGGCTGTGCCCTTTACTTTAAGGGTTCATGGGAGAGGCATTTGCCCTTAGTGGAATTTGCCTACAACAATAGTTTCCAATCGAGTATTGGCATGGCACCATTTGAGGCCTTGTATGGTCGACCGTGTAGATCTCCAGTGTGTTGGACCGAGGTAGGTGATGCACCTTTGTTAGGTCTAGAGTTGGTTCGGGAAATTACGGAGAAAGTTGCACTTATCTGTAAGAGGTTAGTTACGGCTCAGAGTCGCCAGAAAAGTTATGTCGGCCGTAGGAGGAGACCTTTGTCTTTTGAGGTGGGAGATCATGTCTTTTTGAAAATATCACCTAGATGGGGTTCGATGAGGTTTGGGAAGAGTGGGAAGTTGTTCCCTCGGTTTATTGGCCCTTTTGAGATCCTTAAGCGGATTTGGGAGGTTGCTTACCGTTTGGCATTACCGCCACAAATTTCTGGGGTTCATGATGTGTTTCATATTTGTATGCTTAGGAAATATGAGCCGGATCCATCGCACGTATTGGATTGGACCGACTTAGAGGTAAATAAGGATGCTTCATATGAGGAGAGACCGGTGGAAGTCTTGGATAGACGGGATCAAGTTTTGTGAGGCAGGACAATTCCCTTGGTAAAAGTATTGTGGAAACATCACGGAGTCGAGGAAGCGACTTGGAAACGTGAATTAGAAGTCCAAGAGAAATATCCGGATTTGTTTGTTGATGCATGAGCATGTATTGAGAATTTATTGTATTAATGAAAAGTCTAAGCATTGTATATGTTTTAACTTATGAAAACATTGTATATGTTATGGCTGTTTGGGAAGAACATGGATTCAATATAAACATTGCTTATGTTTTGAGAATTTGGAATATCGATAATGTTGTATCATTTTTTTGGAAGCATTGTATATGCTATGTACAATTTTTGAAAATTTGGACTTTGGTTAAACATTGTAAATGTTTTGGGAAAATTGAAAATTTCATTTTAATTTGGGACTTGTGCATCGAGTTGGTGTGAATAGATGACCGGAGAATGGGCCATGGTCTTGAACTTGTAGGAATAACATGGTTGTGAATAGTTCAATTATGTTTTAGAGCCTGATTTGTAATTTCGGGGATGAAATTTCCTAAGGTGGGGAGGTTATAGCGATCCCGGTTTTACCCCGACCTCTGTTGTGTTCTGGACTCGGGTTCCGTGATTGTATATTGTTGTCTATGTCTTGTTTCCTCCCTTTAATTCTTTAAATTTGAGTTTTGAGACTTGTTGAGCGAGTTTGGAACAGGTTGGTTGTCTTTTGGTATAAATGGTTGTTGCCCAGATTTTGGCCTCTTCGCTCGAGCAAAGATTCTTGCGCTCGAGCGAGCCCTGTGAAAATGCTTCTTCGCTCGACTAAGGCTTCTTGTGCTCGAGCGTTGCGTCTGCGTTGGGTGGCAGACCTGAAGCTTTGTATTCTACGCTCGAGCGACGCTTCTTGCGCTTGAGCTAGGTGACCTTTTTGTGTCTGGTCGCTCGAGCGAGAACTCCTTCGCTCGAGCGAGCCTGGTGTACATCAGTTCATAGCAGTGACGTTTTGCTTCAATTTTGATCTCCTTTTTCACTCACAAACCCTAAATCTGCAGCTTCTCTCTCTAGAAGCCACCTTCTCTCTAAGGTTTCATCTAAATCCATTAAGTTCTTGACCCTAGTGTCTTTGAGAATAAGGTAGAGGGCTTCAAGAGCTTCGTGTTGATCTAAGTAAGAGTTGGTTTCATCATCTTTGGAGTTTCGATCTTGCTTGTTCATCTTCTACACTTGAGGTAGGGAATTTCTACACTCTAATATGATTTTTAGCTTAGTTATTTGCTATTGTGTAGAGATGATGAGATTTGGTTATGATTTGGACAAATCTAGAATTTGGGTGTGAAATGAAAAGTAGAGTTTTGATGGAATTGGCATAAGTAGGTTTGAGGTTTGGATGCAAGGCTGTATTGGGCCAAAATAGTTGTTTTGGTGTTTGGGTTGATATTGATAAAAGGGAGATTTTGCCCTAATTTGATTAAATCATTATTTTGCATAAATAATTGGGATTAACATTGAAAATGTGAAATTTGAAGGTTATGGTTATAAATGGTGATATTGGATATGTAATATCTCACCTATGGAAGTTTTAAATAAGCTATCTATTTTGATATTGAACATCCCTTTTGAAATAATTGCATTGGGCTATTGGTGGAGGATAGTCATGATTGTTGTAGAAATTACATAAGGATTAGGCGATTTAATGCTAATCCATTGTTGATGTCATTGAATATGACTATGTTATAAATACATTGTATATGCATGTTTATTGGAGGAGAAAGGGGATGTACTCTATAAGTGATTATGTTTATAAATACATTGCATATGTATATTTGTTTGGGAGGAGAAAGGGGGATGGACTCCATTTTAAACAAGTTGGCCAGAGTGTCCTGGGTAAAACACCTGAAATTTCATATATAAATGGGTGCCGATTCCTTCGGATGAAATATCCATAAAATGGTAGGTTTGAAGTGTTTATGTGTGTTTTGCATAGTTGGAAAACCATTGAGTTGTAGTCTCATTTTGGTTGTTGAAGGATAATGAATTTAACTAATGAATTGGGTAGCATATATGAACTGGAAATGAATTGAAGGAAAATGAAATGAGGTTAGGTCTTAGTGGCATATGAATATGCAGGCCTTGTGGATATTTTAGTGTCGGTATTGTTTATACACATAGTATTTATACATTTGCTAAATCTCATATATTGTGTTACATTATCTCTACCGGGCTATTGGCTCACCCTATACGAGAATATCATTTTCAGGTGCAGGTGAAATGTTTCCTCCAAGGCAATAGCATGGATGGACTTTCAGGAAGCAAGAGCTTCTTAATTATGCCTTATGTGTGTATGTTTGTTATTTGTAAAGCCAAGGCCTTAAGATGTAATGAGCGAGACTCAATTTGTGTAATCAAGCAATGACTTGGAAAGATGTAAGCCTACATGGCATTTAACTGGTTGTAAAACAGTGAACTCTGATATATGAAAGTATGTTGTTTCTCATATTTATTCCGCATATAAGTTATCTTTATTGTATTATTTTGGGGGCGTTACAGAATGTGAGGACAATTCATATTTTTGATAAATCTTTAGGATGTATTTGTAATTTATCAATTATTATTTGGATCACATCTAGGAAAACTAGGAGCATTTGTATAGGATAGAAGTTTGTCCCTTGATTGGGAACAAGATTAATTTGTAAGTACAATATTCGTTCTTGATTTAAAATTGGCTAAAAAGTTAAGTTTAAGTGAAATGAATGATTTTTAAGTATCTGTATTGGATTTGTATTTTTCTTGATTGATTGTGAATTTGGGGCATATTAGCTTCTTGGTGACATTTTGACATAGTAACTCATACCTTATATTTCCTTGTAAATTTGTGAGATTTATGTCAAGTTTGCTTGCTGATTGAATTTGAGTTAGTTTACTAAAATATGATATGTTAGTGTTATCATGGAAATAGTAAGAATACAAAATCCCAATTGAATTTGATTTAGTTTACTAAAATATGATATGTTAGTGTTACCAGCATGGAAATAGTAAGAATTGGTACTTTAGGCAAAACTTGAAATGTGAAACATTTGCCTAGTATGGATTTTGAAAAGGAAAAAAGATAGAAATGTTTGTTATCGTGGAAGTTTCAAATTGTTTAAACTTATTAATTCTATGTACTATATTGAGTTGAATATATAATATAGGATGTAAGCCTGTAAACCTGTGATAGCTCGAGTAGTCAGTCATTACAGGTAAACAACATTATGACATTTTGAGTACTCTGTAAAATATATTATATATTTTACCTCTATTAATGATGCACTAGCAGGAGGAGGGTAGACAAATGCTTAGTCAATGTTTATTTTGTTTTAGGCCATTTCTATGTTACTTGTTTTATTTTTTGGGTTAAAAATCATTTTAGGTCAAAGCCCAAGATGATTACTTCTTGGCTTTCGAGAAGCTAGGGACGAGTTTGGACAATTTTGTCAATGAACACAAAATTATTTTGTAATAATAAACATTTGATTTCTAGTCTATGTCAAAATATTCTTATGTAAGTGGTATAATTTTATGTCTTGAATAAATTAAGCTGTTATTTCGTTTCTTTAATAATTTTTTAGCATTTTCTTTAAAATGTAATGATTTAATCGGTTTATTTCAGCATCTAAAGACGGTGAAAGTAAAACACATATTGAGCTTGAAAAATATTTTTGTCTTACGCAATAGCTATGGCAATGACAATGGTCATTTGCATCTTACCGTAGTAGATTTTGACTTTAGAGGTAAAATATATATATATATTTAAACCACAAATAAATTGGCAGTTATTTGTAGGATTATTTTTTAACTGAAACTTGATTGTGAACCTGCAATGTGGATTGTGTTGTGTTGGCAACTCTAGTTGAGAAAATTAATAAGGCTTGTGACTATGAACTATATGGAAGTCTAGAAATGCACACATTTTGTTTGAAGATGACTTAAAGAAATAAGCAATTTATTCTCAAATAATTGCAAAAGTATTTTCTTTGTAGTTTCCTTGCTGAGTTATATAAATAGCCTCTCTTGTGGACATTGGATGAGAGGAGAGATCATTCACATGCAACCTTTGGGAATGCGTGCAGACCTTAATGCTTATGATTTACAATGATGTTCAAATTTTTATTGAAAATCCATTAATGTGGGAAGAGGAATATCAAAGGCACAATAGGTTATTGAAATTGAAGAAAGGGATTGAAGCTGCTAAAACTGCATATAAGACAAAAAAGGGCATGCATCAAAAGGTAGTGGTAGGAGATGTCGGACGAAACGAAATAGAAGGATAATACAACAAGAGATTGCTTATTTATACAAAAGAGCAATGCACACATTGATGAGGTGAAGCAGCGTCTTCAAGACCCGATAAAACAAATTTGAATATTCACTTAATGACTTAATATTTATCTATTTCTTTAAATATTTTTATTTGTGCAGGATCTTGAATGTAAGGAACAATTATAAATTATGTTTGACTATACCTTCCCATGCTACATAGAGGAACTGAGGAGTCAAGCTATTACAATGGAAAGTACTTTCCATAAAGTATTGTTACCGTGCCCAACTAGGCTGATTCAAAAAAAATGATATCCCAGAGCGTTAATGATGTGTGAGGTAATCTTATAGTGGCTTTTGAAGGAGCAAGGAGCATTAAGATGAAATGTGTTGACACTATCAGATCACCTCACACATCTTGATAATCTTTCAAAAGCCACTATAAGATCACCTCATACATCATTAATGCTCTAGGATATCATTTTTGTTGAATCAGCCTAGTCGACGACAGTACTTTATGGAAAGTACTTTCCTTTGTAATAGCTTGACTCCTCAGTTCCCCTATGTGGCATGGGAAAATATAGTCTAACAGAATTTGTAACTGTTCCTCATATTCAAGATCCTGCACGATTAAAAATATTTAAAGAAATAGATAAATATTAAGTCATTAAGTGAATATTCAAATTTGTTTTACCGAGTCTTGAAGACGTTGCTTCACCTCATCAATGTGTGCATAACTCTTCCGTATAAGACAAGCAATCTCTTGTTGCATTATCCTTCTGTTTCGTTTCGTCCGACATCCCCTGCCACTACCTTTTCATGCAGGCCCTTTTTTGTCTTATATGCAGCTTCACCAGCTTCAATCCCTTTCTTCAATTTCAATAACCTATTGTGCCTTAGATATTCCTCTTCACACCTTAATGGATATTTAGTAAAAATTTGAATATCATTGTAAATCGAAAGTATTAAGGTTTGCACACATTCCCAAAGGTCATATGTGAATGAGCTCTCCTCTCATTCAATGTCCACAAGAGAGGCTGTTTATATAACTTAGCGAGAAAACTACAAAGAAAATACTTTTGTAGGTATTAACATAAATAACCACACACACAAAAAAATGCAATTATCTAAGAGTAAATTGCTTATTTCTTGTAAGCCATCTTCAGACAAAATGTGTGCATTTCTAGACTTCCATATAGTTTATAGTCACAAGCCTCATTAATTTTCTCAACTAGAGTTGCCAACACAACACAATCCACATTGTAGGTTCACAATCAAGTTTTAGTTAAAAAATAATCTTACAAATAATTGCCAATTTATTTGTGGTTTAAATATATATATATATATTACCTCTAAAATCAAAATCTACTACAGTAAGATGCAGGCGATCATTGTCATTGCCATAGCTATTGTGCAAGACAAAAATATTTTTCAAGCTGAATATGGGTTTTACTTCCACTATCTTTAGATGCCAACATAATCAGATTAAATCACTACATTTAAAAGAAAATGCTAAAAAAATCGTTAAAGAAACGAAATAACAGCTTAATTTATTCATAACATAAAATTATACCACTTACATAAGAATATTTTGATATAGACTAGAAATCAACGTCTATTATTACAAAATAATTTTGTGTTCATTGACAAAATCGTCCAAACTCGTCCCTGGCTTCTCGAAAGCCAAGAAGTAATCATCTTGGCCTTCTACCTAAAATGATTTTTTACCCAAAAAACAAAACAGGTAACATAGGTATGGCCTAAAACAAAATAAACATTGGTTAAGCATTTGTCTACCCTCCTCCTGCTTGCGCATCATTAATAGAGGTAAAATATATTATATATTTTATAGAATACTCAAAATGTCATAATGTTGTTTAGCTATAATGACTAACTACATGAGCTATCACAGATTTACAGGCTTACATCCTATATTATATATTCAACTCAATATAGTACATAAAATTAATAAGTTTAAACAATTTGAAAATTCCACAATAACAATACATTTCCATCTTTTTTCCTTTTCAAAATCCACACTAGGCACCTTTTACTATCAAACATACCTCACTTGGATTTTCATTAACCTTTGCATTCCCATTACGATGCCTCAAGTCACACAACCTTAATCCAACCCTTCGACTTTCATACCTAAACTGTCAAAAAAAGATTTTTAGTAAAGACTATCAAATTGCCCAAACTAACATGAATTTAGGTTTCCTAGTTTCCCCATAAAAAGTTGGTGGTGATTCTAATCATTGTGAATTAGTCTATATTTGATACCATCAATCTCAAAAACACTTATAGCACACCATCGTAAAGGCTATTTCATGTCTTTATTAAAAATGAAGTGGACTGTTTAGAAACAAAACAAAACAAAACAAAACAAAACAAGTTACCCAAAAAAAAAAAACTTAAACTTAAACTAAAATTAAAACTAACTTATAATCATTTTTTTTTAAACGTCTTATAGCAATAGGGAATAGCATGAGTTTGGTCATTCTTTTTGCGAGCTATAGCCACACTACATAATCGGTGATGCTAACTTTTTACACATTTTGTCATATAACAAACATTTTAACACACCTTTTTTAACTACACTACTGGAGATGCTCTAACACGCGCGCACACACGGTGACTAGGCATTACACACACAAATTAGTTGAGAGAATGCTTGTATATTCACTATAGAGAGAACTCTTACACTTTGGATGGATGTGAGGCAAATGAGCTCTCACTCCTTTTATAGGGCAACCTAGTATTCCTAGAAACATTGTAAGGCCCTTATTAATTAGGGTGTGCAGAAACGTCATGGAGGTTTCTACCACATTACAAGAATATTTCCTACTTCGGAACTATCTATGTACGTTCTATAATTATGTACAACATTATCATATTCTTTCAAGTCTTCTAGAACCTTTTGTAATCTTCCATTAGGCTCCCTTCCTTGGGCCTTCCCCTTGGTAGGAAATTTTGTCTAGGTAATTTGGCGGGACGTGGCAGTGTGGCTATGTAACGCCCCGAAAACATAGAGAGTTGGGCTATACATTCCGTATTCCACATATATACTACATGCATTCAATAAGCGGAAGCTTAAGTAAATTCCAAGCATTCTATAATCATAATAACATTGTTAATGTTACAAAATCATATCACATGCATCAATACATTCATTGATTCTAAGACCTGAATCTATAGCATGTGATCGATAAACAATAATATCTAAATTATTACAAATTCATGTCATTTTGGCTACATGTTTCCAAGATTATAGTTGGTTACAACAAAAGTGGGTGTTAAGCTCCATCAGCTCCAACATCCTCTCAAGCTATCCATTTTCTATCCCCTTAGCGGAGGCATACTATCAACACCTAAGATGTTTTTTCATGTAGGGTGAGCTAAAGCCTAGTAGAGACAAGTTTAATGATATATATGGTGTTTAATGAAAATATATGGTGAATGCATATGTACTACTATTACCAGAACATATGTTTTTCCTTTTTTGAAACAATACTATGCCAAAGTTCAAATCACAGTTTTATATCTTTGTTTTAAAACAGAAAACAGGGCAATAAATACACATTGAGAATCTCTAGGTACGTATCTGTAAGTAGGCTATAAAAACACTATCAAAGTCACTTCACCTACAACTAATCGGAAGGAAGGCATCCTAACCACGTGTGCAACGATCCAGAATTTTTCCCTCTGCTCGAGCAGGGGAGTTGACGCTCGAGCGGGCTTGTGAGGCTCCCAGTACTTTTGCAGTCTGTTTGAGATTCTGAGAGTTGTGAATTTCTGCTCGAGCGGACGGCTTTGTTGGTCTGCGCGCTCGAGTGCAAGATTAGGGGCTCGAGCGCAAGATTGGGCGCAAGCGATCTGCCTGGTTGAGTTTGAATTTCTGAGACTACTGGGATTGCTTTTGACCTTTTATTATTGTGTTTGGAGCCTCATTATTTTATTTTGGGACATTGATCGAAGTGGTAACATAATGGTAAAGTAAGATTGGACCGAAAACTTTGACTTGGGTAATTTTTCTACCAGCAGCTATCACTCTTTTGCCCTTTTCTTTTTCCACACTTTGAATTTGGATGTAAGGCTAGAACCATTGAAAATCTTGTTTCCAGGGCTTCAATTTGGACACAAGAACGACCTAGAACGGAGTCCGGATGAGAGAGTTATACTCGTTTGAAGTTTCAGTATCTGTGTTGGAAGCAGGTACGCTTGAGCGGGAAAAGCGACGCTCAACCGAACTGCGCGAATTCAGCGACTTAAAAAGTGAATTTCTAGATCATTCTTTGCACTTTCCTTTTTCCTTCTTCCTTCCTCTCACCCTAGGTCCGGAAACCCTTGATCTCTTGACCCAAATACCTTCCATTCTCCAAAGTTTTGGCCAAGATCTCTTACCAAAAAGTGAAGAATGCTTGAAGATCTCACTTTTCAACCGATTGAAGTTTGAATTTGTGAAGGAATCTCATCAAAGCTTTGCTCTTTTGCTTGATTCTTGAGGTAGGGGTCCTAGTTCTTCTTCAATACTTGCATTAATAGATAGATTTGTGGTATTTTGACTATATAAATACAAAATCTACATTTTTGAGCATATGGTGTTACATCATGAGATTTGGAGGTTTAGGGTTTGAAATGTTGGGGTTCAATTGTTGGGTTAAGATTGTGGATTATGAACCTTAGGTGTATAATCAATGGGAAAATCGGAATAAAAAGTAGTGGTTTGAGAAGTTTGAGTTTTTCTTGAAAGTCTTGATTTTTCTTGAAAACCCTAGGTTGACTCATGGTGATAATTAATGATTTTGCCTAAATTGAAAGTAGAATCATGAAATTGAGAGGTTGAATTATATATATACAAGTTTAATTGAATTTTGGAGGTGTTTGAAAATTATGTTAAAAATTAGCGAATGAACCTTTATTATGGATATTGTAAATCATGCTATAATATGAAATGAAATTTGGGGAAAAAGATTTGTTAATGATATGAATGACATGAGCCTTGGGATGAAATGATGAAATGGAGATTTAAAAGTTCACCTTGAACTATGTTGAATTACATTTCGTGGTGTTGAATTGAATCATGTTAAATTGTGCTGATTATGTTAAATTGTGTTGATTATGTTGAATTGTGTGACTATGTTGAATTGTGTTGAATTATGTTGAGTTGTGTTGGGTTTTAATGAGTCGTGTTGAGTTGAGTTGTGTTGGGTTGTGTCGAGTTGGGTTGAGTTGTGTTGGGTGGTGTTGTGTTAGTACTCGCACAGGGATTGAAAAAGGTTTTTGGGGGCCCACGTCCCGCTGTATAGTAACCGGCAAATGTAGGGAAGGGGGGGTTTGAATTAAAGGTGCCCAATTGCCCTGTCTAGACTTATCGCTAGACGAATGTGGGAAAAATGATTTTTGGGTGTCTACACAGTCCTGCCGTATAATAGCAGGCAAAAGTGGAAAAATGATTTTTGGGTTTCCACACAGTCCTACCGTATAGTAGCCGGCAAAAGTGAAAAAACGGATGGTTTTCGAAAATGTTTTGGGTGCCCAAGTCCCGCCGTATAGTAGTCGGCAAATGCGGGGGATGGTTTTAAAAAGTTGAAATATGGTTTTTTGGAAGAAAATGGCTTTTGAGAAAATGGTTTTTGGGAGTTTACTTCCCACCGTATAATAGCCGGCGAAAGGTGGAAAGTGTTATAGATTGGGTGCCCGCTATCCCACTGTAGTAAGTCGGCAAAAGGTGGATTGTATTGAGATATGTGTTGAGAAGTGTGTTGAGTTGATGATGTTATTTGTGACTTGTGATGAATCTATGAAATTGCAAATTGATATGTAATTTGGTATAAAGAGGAAATGTACATAGACATTATTTGTAAAGAATGGAATCCAAAAATGGGTAAGGGGGATTATGGATTGGTGATGGTGAACATAATGAATTAGTTGTGACAATAAAAGTAATTATGAGTGTTGTTTTGTAAATAAATGAGAGATTGAATTGAAAGGGGTTTATTAATCTTGTGTTATCTTGAAAAGAAATTTGAGAGTGTAATTAACGGTGTGAATTGAGTATAGGAGAATTGTTAGTGAGTAAAAAAAAAAATAAGAACTTGAATTTGAGGTTATGGAGTTCTAAATAAATATAATGAGTAGAAAGGAAGAATGAAAAAAAAAAAAAAAAAGGAATATTAAAAATGGAAATTAAATGAGAAATATTTTGGGAATTGGTTAATAACTTTTAAATGATGTTGTTTCTCAAATCTGTTTGTTTCACAAGGATCTATGGTTTTCTAAGGTGAAGGGAAAATTTTTAATGGCTGAAGGTTTTTCTTAAAAGCGTTTAAATAATTTTTTGAGAAAAAGGTACCTTACTTATGATACTTTGAAATTATGAAATGTCACCCTACTATATGGTATCACCCTACATGCATGATCATTTCTATCTGTGTGTTAGTTATTGATTCAGAACTATGAGATTCCTACTGAGCATTAGTGCTCGCCCCTTGTTGTTTTATCTTTTTATAGGAAGAAAGTTTGGATTCATAGTTGAAGAGTTACAAAGTCCATAAGTTTGTTTGTGTAATTTCATTGTGGGTGTGAAGGAAGTAATTGTTGTATATTGATATTTGTATTTATTTATTTGTAGCTTCACAGTAGGTGGTTGGCATGTATTGTTGTCATTATAATATTCATTGAGAGAGAGAGAGAGAGAGAGAGAGAGAGAGAACTTGTATTATTGTATTTCTATTACTCAAGGGTAATAGATATATTTTTTTTTTTCAAAAAATGGACCTAAATTACAGGTTTTTGGTAATGTTTCCGAGTAATTAAAAAGTTGGGGCGTGACAACGTGGATTTCTAGACTTTCACCACGGACACAAGGACCATCTTAATTAACCACAACCACACTCCCTAACCAGATTTAACACGATATTCACTCCTTTTTCGCAAAATAACACTTTTCAATGCATAATTATGAAACATTTGAGTAAATGCAATGTATGAATAAATTGGTTTCAATTAACCTAGTTGCCATGCAATTTCTACAACAAACAATGCTATCCTCCACCGACAATTAAAATAGTTATCTCTATTCAATATATTCAAAATGGATAATATATAAATCAAGAGCATAGTTCACTATTTACAACAATATTTTCATTAAAATATTATCTCATTTATTTTTATATGATTCAAAGTTGTAATTCCACAATAAATCACTTCTAATCAAGGGTTTTGATAAAATGCTCTCATTTTTTTTTTCAAAACCAACTCCCTGAATTGTCAATACTAATCATTGTTTCAAAATTTTCAATTTGGGTTATAAGAAACCTTAAGGAAACCCCTTCTTTATGTATCAAAACATACCATCATTAAACCCAAATCCCTGAAGGTGTAGTTTAATCAAATAACGCATAACCAAGTTAAATAAAATGCAAATCATTAAAGAACTCCTTATCTCAAAGCCATAGAAAAGAAGAACCACAATTAAAAAATCAATGGCGACGGAAACTTGATCTTTTCATATTAAAATGTAACCCTCAACTTGCTCTACCTTAAAGCCCTAAGCACTAGGGGTAGGAAATAGGTGTAACTAAATGAAAACCAAGTGTTTAGAGTTCAAAAGTTGAAAATGGCTATTTTGAGAGAGAAAAGGAGAAGATGAGCTCAAAGAAATAAATATGTTCAACCTTTTGGTGATATATATAGCTAGACGCTTTACAGGCGCGAGAGACACAATCACAGGTGAGGACAACCACACCGTGGGTGCGATTCCAAATCGTGGCCTACCCTCGCGGGCCACACAACTTCTCCATATTAAGGACCTGAAGGTATGTATGTATGTATTTTTCATGGTCGTGGTCGTGACCTTGCAAACAGTGGGAAAAAAATCCTGCCAATGTGCTAAGTACAACCCAAGGTTCCCTGTGACAATTAAACTTAAGGAAGAGACAATACATTCCAAAGCAACCACGACTCATTACCAAGAGTATGAAAGGATGGGGTCTTAACTCAAGCCGCTATAGGATGAACCAATCAATCATCACTCTAAATTTAAAGGGGAAAAATTACTCATTCAGTTCTTCATAAATTGCATTGTAATGAAAGATTTTTCATGGTTGTAGTTGTCATTGGTAAAATAAGAATAAGAATATCTTCAATCTTTAAAAAAATTTCATCAAATTTAAATTTAATGATAAAATACTCAAAATTATATTTAATTATTTCATCAAATGTTTATTAAAAAAATTAAATAAATAAATTATTTTATTAATTTTTATCAAATTAAGGAAAGAAATATTTTTTTTCATTAAATTGAGAATTTATCAAATCTTTAATCAAATTCGAATTTGAGAATTTATTTTTTCACTGGTTTTAACTTGTAAAATCCCAAACATTTTTGATAAAGGAAAAAGATTGGTAGCTCGAAATTTGCGGCTCGAATGGCCCGAATTTGATAAAAGTGGTTGGCAACCACTCTCTCTCCAAAGTCCACTCCAAAAACAAACACACGCACATTTTCTCTCTCCTCTCTATCTCTCTCTCAGACCAGACCCAAGAAAGCTGTGATAATTGTTCTCTCTCTCATTCCTCTTCTTCGCTCACACTTGACACTGGGCAAACCGACACCGAAGATTGGGTTAGTTACTCCTTATTATTGACCAGAACAAGAAGAATCTCAGGTAAACTCGATATTGCAAAACTAGGGTTTTTGTTTTGATTTCAATTTCTGTAGGGTTTTTGTTTTGATTTCAATTTCTGTAGGGTTTTTATTTTGATTTCAATTTCTGTAGGGTTTTTGTTTTGATTTCAATTTCTATGCAAAATCATAAATTGTGACTGTTTGAGTTTGGATTTTGCCTTTAATTTTTGAAACAAGGGTTTTTACTTTCTATCTCTAGCTTGCTAGCTCTGTAAATTGGTCTATGATCTATAAAATAGGAATTTGATTCTTCCAATGCCATTTCTACAAGTACCCATTTGGTGAATTTGGTTTTTCTTTGGAGAATTTAAGCAAACATTTGATGCTCTCCAGGGTTCTGGCGAAAACCCAATTTAGGAGCACTGTTTAGAAACTTTGCGCATTTCAGTTCTTGTATAAATCAAGTAGAATTTGATGCTTTCTGGTCTTGTTTTGGGTAACCCTTAAAGGGTCTATGCAACCACCTTTTGTTTGGGTTTTTGTGCTTTTGATTCATATCTTCAACTTCTAACAACTAGTATATTTCCATATCAAGAGTTATTTAGACTCCATTATTTCTTGGTTTGAATCTTAATTTGTTCTCATCGTTTGTGTCTCAAATTAAGAGATTCAAATAATTATTTTCTAGTTTGAATCTTATAGCATATTATTATAGTCAAATGTGCTTTAGACTCCATTAGAACAAGTTTCTAAATTTTTCACTCATATTGAGCATATTTCAAATGAAAAGCATCATAGTTTTCCTTTTCTGGGTCTTAAATCTTTATATATATTTTCTTTTGTGAGTTGAAATAAAACAGAAATGTTCCAAGTAAACATTGATGATAAAGAATGCTTTCCTTTCTTACCTTCAATGCTTGACCAATAGATGAGTTGTTGGGTTCAGAGTTCTGTATAAATTTGTGTTTGACACTGTAATTCCATGAATTATGTATAATTTTGTGCATGCTATTTAGTAATTCAAAGGTTTGGTAATTAGTAAATTCAATTCTAGTTTGTTAAAGGATCTGAAATCCTAAGGAATTTTGAAATCTAAATTCAGTTCTAGTATTTCACAATAGAAGTTTACAATGGAATAATGAATACTCTGGGTTTGAAGATGCAGGTTAGAAGGCCAAGTGCACTTGGTCAAGCACATCTAGCAGCCAATGCCAAGGCAAAGGCCTACTCCATCAAGCAAGGCCGTGCCAATTCACCCAAATTCCAGTCAGTCACACAGGGGTAGTAGGCTAGTGCCCACTCACCCACATTCCAATCAACCAAGGGTAGCAGCCCAAGAATTTTTCTTTTGTTTTGTTTGTGTATCAAGGGTAATAGAGAAAGACAATTGCTTTTGTGGAATTTTGTTTTGTGGACCGTTGCTGCTGCTATTTTATATGATCAATTGAATGTTAGTTTATATTCTTACTATTTTTTTTGTCATTGCCAATGGTTTATCTATGATGAATTTGTTTAATTCAGTTAGTGTTTAGTTGTCAATACATGTTCATTTTCATGTCACATAACTTTACATTACAAATTACCTGTTTGTTTTCATTACATTAGAAAATATTTTGTGTTTAATTGATTATGTTAGTTTTTCATTCCACATTTCAACCAAAACATCACCACACAAAAAAAAAAAAAAAAAAAAAACAACAACAACAACAACAACAAAAAAAGAGTTAATATTCAATTCGCATAACATAATAAACATCACAAAATACATATTCATTTTCAATTAACATAACAACATAAATATACAATACACAGGTTCATTCTCATTTCACAAAACAACATAACATTACAAAACTAAGTTTCACCCCTATTACAATGTGCTACTTCACCTCCATTACAAAACATAGCTTCAGTCCCTTTCATATCCCCAAAACCCCCACACATATGCTCAATTCACATCAATTTCTAATTCCATTTCTCATTTTCAATCAGTGGTCAGCACCACTAATGATCCACCAACAAAACAGCACCCAAGAAATCACAAGACATGCTAGCAACCTTCTTTCTCTTGCTCTCTGAATCTGGAGTTGTTCTTGAAGCACAATTGTTCTCCTTAGCAATCCTAGTACCACATTTGAAAAAAATATATATTCAATTTGGATATTAACTAAGTAATAATTGCAATAATTGCAACCTAAAGCAAAGATTAGAGCTTAGAGAAAGAAGGGTTCATACATAGGGCTTCAATTTTAGATATTCAATTTGATTTTTTTCCTCAAAAAGTTCAACTCTTAACACCTCATGTTGTCAATAGGGCTCCAAATGATTTGTAAAATCATTTTTATTACTACATAATGTATATATTGTCATATAATTTCAATTAATTCCGGATTTCAAGTTTTGTATAATGAAAAAAAAAAAAAAACTTCACATAGACATTCAAACTAAAAAAACTTTGTTCAAAGTTGTTTATCTTTACATCACTGTTTATAAGCACAGACATGATCAAATAGGCACAATTGATGACCTGGGAGCCCCTCCTACAGTGGATTTTATAAGATAAACAACTTGTTCATTTTTTTGGGGTAAATGATCAAAATAGCCACAATTCTTCATTTAAAAAATATATATATAAAAAAAAAAAAAAACAACTTAGTGCTTCTAAGCACAGACATGATCAAATAGCCACAATTCTTCATCCCTTCAATTAAAAGGTAAACAACTTTAAACAATACTCAATACTTGTTCTTTTTTTTTTTCCTGAGCAAACAAAAAGAGTGTTATCTTGTTCTTCAACTTCCTCACTCCCATTCAATAAATTATTGTTCGGATCAATATCCATTCTAGCTTCAAAGTGAAATAGAATACAAAATTTTATAGTGGACAAAACATTGATGGCCTCCAACATTCTTATCACACAACAATCAACATTACAAGGAACCAAACAAGAACAATAATTTGGAGGTCAAGACATACAGTAAATGGACAATTTTAGAGTTATGTCCTCAAATTGTTGCAAACATGAGAGTATATATGATGAAGGGGTTGCTTTTATACCACCAATGTTAGGCAAAAATTCGACTCTAAATGTATTTGGATATATATATGTATTCGGAGTTGTTTGATAAATTTTTACATTTACTTGAAAAGAAATTCAAGATTGAGTGACACGACTATTGATATTGTTGTTCCGTCCATGCTTGTGAATAGCATTCAATTCAACTTCAAACCAGATTCGAAAGCCTTGTGCAGATTTTCCATGATTAAAAAGGGCTTGGGATCACCTATTCCCTTTTTCTGTGCCAATCACCAGTTCCATAACTCTTATAACTCTGATTTTGCCACGTGTCTATTATGTAAAAAAGAAAAAAAATAACTTTATTAAAAACAAATCCTCCTGCTCCATTAACCTACCGTCAACTCTCTTCTTACATAAGACTCTCTCATCTACTCATCTCCTTCTATGCATCACCTTTCTGCCATCATCAGCAACTCCCATCACATCTCCATTTCCAACATCAATTTTACTATTAATCATACTCAACATACTCTCTCTCCCTCTCTATAGGTAAAAATCAGCTGAATCAAATAAATTTCTAGCAATAAACTGCGAAAAAAGATGAAGGTGTTTCAATATGGACTATGAGAGTTTTTCTTTAAGACCAAAATCAACAAAAAAAATAATAAATAAATAAATAAATAAATTCTAGATTGCGCCTTCAATAAAAGAATTTTGGGTTTGGGGATTTTACCTTGCTACTTTCACTTTATCTCCTTGATTGTATAATTTATATGCATGTATATATTTGTATATATATAAATATATTTGTATATGTCTGCAGATATTGATTTGTTGCAGTAGTAGAAAAAGTGAATCCGAATACCCACTTAATTGGAATCTAATCCAAACTTATGTACCCTTTTCAATTATACTTATTTAAAATTCATATTAACCCATCCAAATCAATAAATAAGTTTAAAGGGATTGCTCATTGTCAATCCAATTAAAATTGATAGGTTGTATCGACAATTGAAATTGGATTTACATAGATTGGACATTGGTACCTATTTAAGTCCATTTAAATAGACATCACTTCTATCATCAATTTAAAAAAAATTTAAATATTTTTTAAAAAATAAAACAATTTTTTAAAAAAAATAAAAAAAATATTTTTTAGAAAAAATAAAGAACAAAGATATTTTTTAAAAAAATAATAAAATCATTTTTTTAAATAAATAATAATAAAAATACTGAAAAAGAGATGAAGTAAATGAGATAGTTGAGTTCATTTGTCCAACTTGTTACCCAACCCGTATAAACCTATTTATTAAATGGGTAGTGTTGGATTGAATTGCTTTAAATGTATAATCTATTTTGACCCGCTCAAACTTGTCCAATTGTTACCTATACCCGTGTGAGTGCTTAATAATTTTGTGTCTTCAATATTGCTCTTAATATTTTGATACCTGATCTGAAGTTGCAGTATCCAATATAGGCTATTGTTTTTGTGGGGACATATTTTGTGAATGACAACACGTGGCCAAAGTGACGCCGAAGTGTCAGCTGAGGTGATCTCGGCTAGGCCGAGGTCATCTTCGGAGATACCAGAATCCGAGATGAGCGGATAAGGGACAGGAGTCCTAGAATTGGAGAGGACCTTAGTATGGATAAAGATAAAGCTCTTAGGGAGTTTATCTCTATCCAGCAAGAAGTCCTAGATGAGCATTGAGCCAACGTCCATTGAAGCTAGGCTTCTACAAGGATCAGGTTAGTGCTGGATGTAAAATTAAGGCACCCTCGTGGGTCTAAGGTACGCTTTTTGTATTCTGGCTAGTGAGTTAAGCACTATTTGCTATCTTTTAGTGATAACTGAGTACTAACTTGATCGTCGGAGTGCCCTTGGGTGGACAAACCACCGCTGGAGTCTTATCTTTCTATGACAGGTTGTTCGAGCGTGATCTATTCTGCTTGTGCTCTCCTACTGAGCTCCTGTTTGGCAGTGTGGTCGGAAATCAGCACCCACAATTTGGCGCTGTCTATGGGAAACGTAAGGAGAATAGATGGCCAACAATGGACAGAAAGAAAAGATTGGGGGTGACATCCCTAGTGGAAGTGGTAAAAATGCCGATCCTAACATTAAGGAGGACAACTATAATGAAGAACCTTGAGATAAGAATCTAGGAGAAAAGGACACTGGCCAAAAAGGAGACACACCGAAGAAAACATGTCAAAGCGGGTACTACAACGAAAGCGACCTCCAGGTATGGAAAGATAGATGCCTAAGGAGGGACGATGAAATGAAGAGAATTGCAAACAAGTTGGTAGACCTACAATCGATCGTCAACTTCATGATGCAGAACAACGTCATGCAGCCACCGTTTCCATTAGAGGACATGCCGATTCTAGCAGCCAAGAACGATGCCCAGAAAGGGGGACAAAAAGGAATCCCTGCAGTCTCTCATCATGACAGGGCAAAAGAGCATTCGCATCGACCTTCACGGGAGGTCGGGCGAAGAGAATTGATAAGAGGAGAGTCTCAGAAGACACATCATACCAAGGAAACCTATGTCAAGGAACATCGGCATGTTCAAGGGAAGGAGCTTTGTTTTGACCCGATGAATGAGGGAGGTCCAAGAGGACTCATAATGACACCGGGAGCAGCACACCAAAAAGGCTGAAATCCGTTGACAGTCGTGCTCCTGGATGGACTAAGGAGGATCTGAGGGATTACCTCCAGAGGGAGCGACAAGATGCCAAGGTAACATCTCCGTCAAGCCGAGAATGCCGTTTTCAGTGGAATTGGATAAGTTTGAAGCCCCGAAAAGGTTCCACATGCCGAGATTCCAAATATACGATGGTAAGTTTGATCCTAACTTTCACGTCAGCTTATATTTGAACTCAATGGCATTGTATACCGGGAATGAACCGTTGCTCCGCAAGGTGTTCCCCTTATCCTTTGGGGAAATCGAATCAGATTGGTTTCACAAGTTGTCGAAAGAAACTGTGAAAAGCTGGAAATGCTTGGTCGAGATGTTTGTGGCCAAGTTTGTTACAAACAAACAGCAACTGTTTAGGGTAGACTCCCTAATGGCTCTGAGAATTAGCGAGGATGAAAGCTTCAGGGCTTATGCCAAAAGGTATTATGAGGTGTTTAACCGAATACCAGGGTACAACCAAGAGTTGGCGATCGTATCTTTTAAGAATGGCCTGAACGATGACTGCCTGCTTCGAAAGTCATTGGCAAAGACCCTGCCAAAAAGTATGGAGGAACTTATGGCCAGAATCGAGAAATATGCGAGAGCAAAGGAAAACACGCCAGGGATAAAGGTGTCAAAGAAAGAGAAGAGGAACGGCTCACCAAAGCGAGGTCGAGGTAATACAAATTTTAATAAACAAGAAATAGGATTGAGGGCTGCATAGGCAATCACCACAGTGTTCCAGAACCCGGTTTACAAAGTCCTGGAAAGGATCAAGAATCAGCCTTACTATAGAGCACCAGAGAAGATCCTTGGCAAATTTATAAGAAGAAGCCTGGAGAAGCACTGTGCCTACCACAATGAGGATGGGCATCTGACTCAGGGGTGCAGAGCCCTAAAGACACATCTGGAAGATTTGGTAAGACAAGGTCACTTAAGAGACCTAGTAGATGAGGCTAGAACAAGGAAATAGCAAGCAAGGTTGCCCCAGGCACCAGCAACACCACCTCCACCCGCACCGCAACCACAAGCAGACAGACCTCGAGTGACCAATGTGATTCACTCAAAGGTCAACGAGAACGAGGTACGTAGGGAGACCCAGAAGGTAAAGCACTTACAGCATGTATATTAGGTCCAGCAAAAGACGCCTAGGGCAGACGAGTACTAGGGACCAGTGGTGTCCTTTACTGAAGTCGACCTAGACATGGTGCAGCATCCGCACAACGATACTCTGATGGCATCCCTCAAGATTGGAGAATGCCAGGTAAAGCGCATTCTGATTGATTAAGGCAGCTCTTGTGACATCATGTATGTCAGATGTTACAAGGAGCTCGACCTTCACCAAGATGACCTGGAGCAGTTGAACAGTCCAATGGTTGAGTTCAATGGAACGCCGACGTAGCCCCTGGAAGCAATAAGTTTGGAGGTGCAGGCAAGCACCAAGAAGGTAAGTACAGAGTTCACAATAATTGACACCCCCTCCCCTTACAATGTTATCTTAAGGAGGCCATGGTTGCACGCAATAAGGGCTATTCCCTCAACACTGAACCAACTATTGCGGTTCTCAACAGAGCATGGAATTAAGGAGATCAGAGGGGATTAGGTGCAGGCGAAGAATTACTCCATGGCAGCAAGAAAATCCACCTGCAACGTATGAAAAGCAGAAACAGTAGAGATTAAGGACGAGGACATGGAGGTCCTAGATGACATCGGCAAAGAGCCAGCCGACAAAAGCGAAGAAGCCTTGAAGAAAATTCTGGTCCACCAATGGGATGAAAAGCGCTTCTTCCTTCTCGACTCAGGCTTAGCCGAGAAGGAGGAAAGGGAGTTAGAAGCATTCTTACGAGCAAACATAGAGGTGTTCTCCTAGACGCCCTACAAGATGCCTGGCATTGACCTCGAGGATACATGCCACAGACTGAACATAGACAAGTCGGCTAAACCCGTCATTCAGCGAGCAAGGAGGCCGATGCTGGTTTATGTAGAGGCAATAGAGGAGGAAATGGACAAATTGTTAGAGGCCAAAGCCATCCAAGAGGTAAACTACCCTACTTGGTTGTCCAACACTATGGTTGTGAAAAAGAAGAATGGGAAGTGGAGGGTCTGCGTGGACTTTAATAGCCTGAATAAGGCTTGTCCCAAAGACAGTTTCCCACTCCCTAAGATCGATCAATTAGTGGATGCCACTTCAGGGCATGGAAGGATGAGCTTCCTGGACACTTACCGGGGGTACCATCAGATAGCAATGTACCCCCCTGATGAAGAGAAGACTGCATTTATCACCCCAAAGAGGCTATATTGCTACAGAGTGATGCCTTTCGGGTTGAAAAATGCAGGAGCAACGTACCAGAGGTTAGTGACCAAGATGTTCAGACATTTGATTGGCAAGACAGTGGAAGTATACATTGATGATATGGTCGTGAAGACCAGAGAACCTGAGAACCACCTGGCTGACTTGAAGGTAGTTTTCAATATCCTTAGAACATATCGGCTTCGACTCAATGCATCAAAATGTGCATTTGGAATTGGATCTGGTAAGTTCTGGGATACTTGGTTAGCAGAAGGGGCATTGAAGCAAGCCCAGATCAAATCAAGGCCATCCTGGATTTGAAAAGCCCAGAGTCAGCAAAACAAGTGTAGATGTTGATTGGAAGGGCCGCAGCCCTGAACAGATTCATAAGCAGAAGTTCAGATAAGTGTAAACCATTTTTCAGTCTGTTGAAAAAGGCCACAGACTTCTTGTGGACAGAGGAAAGTGAAGTCGTCTTGACCGACTTGAAAAGATACCTGACCACAGCTCCAATTCTCTCAAATCCAGTACCTAGAGAGGAACTGTTCTTATACTTGGCAGTTTCGGAACGTGCAGTGAGCGTAGTGGTAATCAGAGAAGAGAAGGGAGAACAAAGGATAGTATACTATGTGAGTAAAACCCTTGCAGGTGTAGAGACTAGGTATTTACCCCTAGAGAAATTGACATTGGCCTTAATGATGGCCTCAAAGAAGTTGAACCATTATTTCCAAGCCCACAAGATTGTGGTATTAATTGAGCATCCCTTCAAATCCCTGCTACAACAAGGAGATTTGATAGACAGGGTGGCCAGATGGGCAATAATACTAAGCCAATACGACCTAGAATTTAAGCCCAGAACAGCAATTAAGGGCTAGGTTTTGGCCGACTTTGTGGCCAAGTTCACACCTGGAGCCATCCCACGTCAGGCTCCAGTGAGCCGCGGCTTAGGGTGTCCAGGGGAACAAGAAGAGACCCAGCTGGAAATGAAAAACCCCACGGCAAAGCAAAAGAAAGAAGAGAACTCAAGCCCTGCGATATTTATATCGGCGACTCTTTCTGCTTGTTTGTAGATGAGAGTTCAAACCGCCAAAGAGCAGGGGCAGGGGTAGTGCTAATATCACTAGATGGGCGGATGTTAGAACAATCTATTCGATTAGGGTTTAAGGCCTCAAACAATGAAGCAAAATATGAGGCACTGATCATAGGATTAAAGTTGGCAGCAGCAATGAAAGCCGACGAGGTGGTAGTTTTCTGTGACTCCCAGCTTATTATGAACCAGGCAATAGGTGAGTATAAAACCCGATATGAAAGAATCATAGCCTATGTCAAAGAGGTTGTCAGACTATTAGCTTTGTTTTAAGGCTGTCGACTACAGCAAATTAGCCGAGATGACAACAGCCATACCGATGCCTTGGCTAAATTGGCTAATGCAATGAAATCAGGGGAGGCAAGAACAATAATGGTTGATTATTTGTCAGGCCCAAGCGTGGAACCACTGATCACAGAGTACGAAGCAATGTGTGTGGAGATGGACCCAAGTTGGATGGATGCAATAGTAATGTTCCTTAGAGATGGGAAGTTGCCGGATGACCGCAAAGAAGCACACAAGACTAGACTGAAGTCGTCTTTTACTAGTCCCGTTTTGAGATGTGTACATCCCTTCCAAGTTGAAGACTTCTTGTATGAAATACATGAAAGAGTATGTGGAAGCCATGCTGGGGGTAGATCACTTGCTCATAGGGCCATTACTTAGGGGTACTGGTGGCCCTACATGCAAAAGGATGCTAAAGCCTATGTCAGAAAGTGTGAGAAATGTCAAAGGTTCGCACCTTTGATACATCAACCAGCAGTAGATTTGAACCCAGTGTCCAGCCCTTGGCCATTTGCCCAGTGGGGCATGGATCTTGTTGGACAACTACCCCAAGCAACTGGACAAAGGAAGTTCCTACTGACAGCAACTAACTATTTCACGAAGTGGGTAAAAACTGAACCCCATGTGAAGATTCGGGATACTGATGTGAAGAACTTCATATGGAAGAACATCATCACCAAGTTTGGGATCCCAAGAGCAATAATAGCAGACAATGGTACACAATTTGACAGTAAGCTAATCAAAGGCTTCTGTGCAAAGTACAAAATCAAGAACTATTACTCTACTCCAAATTTCCCTCAGAGTAATGGTTAGGCAAAAGCATCTAATAAGATTATCTTAGATGGGATCAAAAAGAGGCTAGCGGCAATAAAAGGAAAATGAGTGGAAAAGTTGCCCAATGTACTTTGGGCATATCGAACTACGCCAAGAAGATCAACAGGGGAATCCCCATTTGCCATAGCTTATGGCATAGAAGCAATCATCCCACTGGAAGTCGGCATCCCAGGGATCAGAACCCAAGGAGTAAAGAATAGGACTAATGAGGCATTCTTGGCCCGAGATCTGGACCTACTTAAGAAGAAAAGTGAGAGAGCAACAATTCGGCTAGGGGCATACCAACAACAACTTGCTAGGGCTTATAACAAGAAGGTCAACCCAAGAGAGTTCAAAGTTGGGGACCTGGTGCTAAGGAAAGTGGTCGGCAACATGAAGGACCCTAGGGAGGGCAAGTTAGGCCCAAACTGGAAGGGGCCTTATGGAGTTATCTCGGTCGCCGGCAATGGGGCATATCAGCTTGAAGACAGTAATAGCAAAGAGTTACTAAGACCCTGGAACACTTGCAACTTGAAGTTTTTCTATCATTAAATTTTTGTTTTTCGAAATTTATGTCGTTAGCCAAAGTAATAATAAAATTTTAGCTTGATTTTGAAATTTGTGTAATAGGACTGACTTTGGCGATGTTTCTGATTGAAACATGTCGAATAACTTAAACTTATTATATGGCAGAGTTGAATTATACTTGCATATAATAGAGTTGAACTAAGTTAAATTGAAACTAGACTTGCCATGTCGGCAGGATTAAACTTGGAATGGAACTAAGTGCATTTCAGTTAGATTAATACAGAAACCAAGGTTGAGAACCTCGGCTAGTCTTTGTTTGAATCTGACTTCGGCGAAAGACTATATGTGCTTAATGTGAACATAAGTGAAACTTAGGTTCACATTAGGGGACAAAAAGCTGGAGAATGATGAATAAGCTTAAAATTTTGAAGTGCTTGGGACTTCTTGAAATTTTATAGACAAAATTTACAAGTCA